>PVHT020000108.1:2186838-2257491 GCA_004024745.2 Catagonus wagneri
TCTCAGGTCAGTCTCCCAAAGCAACAGAAATCAGAGCAAAGATCAACCAATGGGACCTAATCAAGCTGACAAGCTTTTGCACAGCAAGGGAAACCAAAAAGAAAACTAAAAGACAACTTACAGAATGGGAGAAAATTTTTTCAAATGACACAACTGACAAGGGCTTAATCTCTAAAATATGTAAACAACTGATGCAGCTCAACTGCAAAAAAGCCAACAACCCCATTGAAAAATGGGCAATGGACCTGAATAGACATTTCTCCAAAGAAGAGTTACAGATGGCCAACAAGCACATGAAAAAATGCTCAACATCTCTGATAATTAGAGAAATGCAAGTCAAAACTACCATGAGATACCACCTCGCACCAGTCAGAGTGGCCATCATTAACAAGTCCACAAACAACAAATGCTGGGACGGGGTGTGGAGAAAAGGGAACCCTCCTGCACTGTTGGTGGGAATGTAAGCTGGTGCAGCCACTATGGAAGACAGTGTGGAGGTACCTTAGAAAACTCTACATAGAATTGCCATATGACCCAGCAATCCCACTCTTGGGCATACATCCAGACAAAAATTTCCTGGAGAAAGACACTTGCACACGCATGTTCACTGCAGCACTATTCACAATAGCCAAGACATGGAAACAACCCAAATGTCCATCAACAGATGACTGGATTAGGAAGATGTGGTATATATACACGATGGAATACTATTCAGCCATAAAAAAGGATAAAATAATGTCATTCGCAGCAACATGAATGGAATTAGAAACCCCCATACTGAGTGAAGCAAGTCAGAAGGAGAAAGACAGATGTCATATGAAATCTCTTATAACTGGAGTCTAAAACACTGCACAAATGAACATCTCAACAGAAAGGAAAATCACGAACTTGGGGAACAGACTTGTGGTTGCCAAGGGGGCGGGGGAGGGGTGGGAGGGAATGGGGATAAGTAGTGCTTTAATGATGGAGTAGCAAGGAGCTCCAACTGTATTGCACGGGGAACTATATCTAATTACATATGACAAATCCATATACGTACATGTAACCGGGTCACCACGCGGTGCAGTTGGAAAATCTGACAGAAATCTGTAAACCAGCTACAATGCAAAAAAAAATTAAAAAATAAATAAATAAAATAAAATAAAAAAAAGAAAACACTGATTATAAGTTTTAACCCAACTCACTAGTGATTCTTTTTTTCTTAATTGCTCAGTGGATAGCCAGTATTCTACATATATAATGATGGGGAAAACGTTCAATGAATTCAGAGACTATGAGATAATTAAGTATGTAGATTTAGTTGAATGCAGAAAAAAGGAAGTAATGTACAAAGAGAATGAGAGGAAAGAATTACATAGAGATGGCTTTTCAAAATTGAATTCGTAGTGTTACTGCTTTTTTTCCTGTCAAACAAATTTTAGTAGTTTGATCTAGAACTGTCTGGTAACTCAGGGACAGTAGAAATGGGTGGAGATGGTATTTTGATCAAGAGTAGATCCTCTTTATTTTTCAGCATGTTAGTTCTGTCCTTCTTGACTCAGACATTCTCACTATCAGCTATATTTGGAGGGTAGGATATTTTTTCTCATAAAACTTGTTTTCATAAAAGGAGAATAATGTGTGAGACTGGGATTCAATTTTTGAAGCAAAACATATGCTCTGAAATGCCACACTTGCGCATGGAAAGACACATCTGCCTAGACAGCAGCAGGTGGACCCACAGTGTACAGAGTCCTATTTACTCTGAAAGTTTTGTGATGATCTGTCACCATGGTACTGTGATGATGCACATCTTTCCTTCTGTTTCAACTGTCACTCTTTGAGCTGAGAGGTTCAGATTTGGAAACAGGTGAGACTTACAGCTTCACACCTTTAATATATAGGAAATCTGAGTTGTTATTATGGAGGTATGTTCCTACTGCTCTCTGAGTGCTGTGCCTTAAAATGACCTGGTTAACTTGCTGAAAATATTTCCCTCATTTTTTTCATTCCCCCACTCTGATTTGCCTACAGAGTTAATAATGTATTTTATAGTTTTGCCATATTAAGTAAAACATAAATTATATTTTTTATTCTTCTATCAAGCTGGCTGCCTTAATTTTTATTATTATTAATTTACTTATTTATTTATTTTTGCTTTTGCTTTTTAGGGCAGCACCACAGCATATAGAAGTTCCCAGACTGGGTGTCTCAAATCAGAACTACAGCTGCCAGCCTGTACCACAGCCACAGCAATGCTAGATCCTTAACCCACTGAGCGAGGCCAGGGATCAAACCCACATCCCATGGATCCTAGTCCTCGTTAACCACTGAGGCATGAAGGGAATTTCCTGTACTATTTCTCTTTAAAAATTTTTATTATAGTCCACTTACAATGTTATGTCAAATGTACTATTTATTAATGCCAATTTTGACATACTCTTATGGAGAACAGATGCAAGGGACATAGCCACACTGCTTTCAGTGGATCCGGAGAATCTTGCTGCCACCTCAGCTATAGACACTATGGGAAAGAGGAATTACAGCTCAGCTCTTCTGGAGATAGATATCAAAAATCTGAAACCAATATCTGAAACCAAATATCAAAATACAGAGATTTTCAAAAAAGAAAATAGCTGGGATTTCCTGGCAGGATTTCCATGAGTTGATGTGGAAAGGCTCAATGATGGGGCGTTTCTGTGACTACGATGAGAAGGAATAGCACCATTGGGCTAATGCAATGAACATTTGGCGACAGAGAGAAGGAGGGTCTGGGGAAGTAGGCTGTGGGTATGGAGAGAACACTTTAAGGGGAGATGGGACTCTGTCTCTTGCCACTACAGGGTCTAGAGAAGGAAGAGACATTAATAGAGTAGAGATGATTTTGGTAAGGAAGATTTGAGGTCCTATTCATTCTCAGCCAGGCCTTGGGCCAATCTCTCAATCAGTTGCTCAGATCAAGAGTAAGTGAGACATGGAGCATCACAAACTTAATTTATTAAGCTACCAAAGTACCAGCCCAGATGGCCATTTTTCCAATTAATTCATATTAGCCCTTCATCCAGAATTGTTCAACTGAAGAGAAGTCAATTCTTGGCAAAGCAGTCATGTGACAGCTGGTTAATAACACTGTGAGCTCTGATCCAGCTCGGGAGCCAAACAGATCTCTAGTCACTTGGGATGATTAGCTGGTCATCAGGAAGGCTCAGTGTGAGAGAGCTGACAGTGTGAAGATGGTACAGTAAGGTGGCCACAGCTGTTCTTCTCCTGGTCCTTCAGAGGGGCTTTGTTTGTAGGAAAATATTGCACTTTGTATTAGGGATGGAAACAGAGGCAGAAGGCTGGGTTTGAATTTGAAGTTCTCTCTTGGTTCAGACATCTCCTCCAGGGCATCAGTGGGCTTCTTCTGAATGATATTTGAACCCAGACCATCAGTCAGCTCTGTTTAAACTTGATTTGGGGACTGTATAAATGCAAAAACTCCATAGTTTACATTAAAAATGGCTCTTGTGACATTCTATGAGTTTTGAGAGATGCATAATATCATGTGTTATCATTACAATATCATACAGAAATCTGTACTGATGTTCATTACAGTATTATTTCAATAACCAAAAGATGAAAACAACCTCATAGTCCATCAGGTGATGAATGGATAAGTAAAGTGTGATATATACATACAATGGAGCACAATTCAGTCATAAAAATAAATTAATATTTGAAACATGCTGCTACATGGATGAAATGTAATAAATAACATTATGGTTAGTGAAATGAAACAGGCACAGAAAGACACATATTGCCTGATTCCATTTGTATGGGGTATCTAGAATGGTCAAATTCATAGAGGCAAAAAAGTGGAGATTAACAAGTGCTGGAGGCAGGGGGGGAGGTGTAATTATTTCTTAATAGGTAAAGAAGTTAGACTGTATATGATGAAAAAGATTTGACTACAGACAGTAGTGATGGTATACAGCATTATGGAGGTCATCGATGCTGCTGGTCTGTAGACTTAAAGTTATTAAAAGGATAAATAGTATGTATATTTCATCACAATAAAAAAGTTAAAAATCCAACATAATAGATGGCGAATACAGTAGGAACATGCACAAAGGCATGGAAGCTGAAATGGTGTTATGACATTTCAAAAAGTGGGAATTTGGCTGAGTTTGAAAATGGACAGAAGGAGTCATGGGACTCTGTCACTGAAACACAGCATGCATTTTACTGTTTACCTTTCTCAGATTGATTATCTTTAGGTTTCCCTTAGCTAGAAAACCAAAGGCTCAGCTTCTTATTTCTTTCCTGCTCTTATTCTTTCCCTTCCTTCATTCACCAAGAAGGATGACCCAGCAGCAGCTCAGTCCACACTTACTAACCACCTATATCCTATATATACACTCTCACCCCATATCCACTTCAAGCAAAGCTCCCTGAGTAATTCCTGAGTTCACCATCGATGTCCTGCCTGTTACTCCGTGTCCTCTTATCTCCTCCGAGGATGTACTGGAGGACCTTCTGGGAACAGGGTAGAGGAAGAAGCCCTGTCTACCCCTAGGGTAAGCTCACTTTTCTTCGTCTTAGGTAGAAATGTTGCTTCATGTATTTCTTTCTCAGTCAAATTCAGATATGGAACTATGACACTGTACATTCTAGATAATATTTATGATTTTCTTGTTTGGGAGAATGTTGAATGGAAGTCTATAACTAAAACCTGATTGAAGAGGGCACTGAAAAATAACAACATCGGTTATAAACTAGGGCAGTGAGCATTTTCCTCAGCAGAAAAATTTCTGTCTTTAAAAACAACTTTGCGTTTGCCCAGCAGAATAGACCCTAGAGATCTTCTGTGAAAAGCACCTTCTCCTCCTTGCCATCATGCTCCACAAACCCTGGAATCTACACTGATGAAAGCACGTCATGAATCAGGTTGTGCCCAGCCTGGTTCACACCCCTGTAGCAACAACTTTCCACTTGGTGACCCGGGACAAGTGGTAAATCCTCCACACGCCTCAGTTTCCCCATCTGCAAGACAAGGGTGACAATAGTACCTACTTCTCAGAGGTGTTGTAAGGATTAAATACAGATTAATATACATGAAGAATTTAGCGCTGTGTCTGGCAGGGGCCTCTCTGGGTCTCAGTTTCCCCATTGGTGGAAGACAGGAGCTATACTGTAAAAACTGAGAGAGATAGCAATG
Organism: Catagonus wagneri; assembly: GCA_004024745.2. NCBI lineage: Eukaryota > Metazoa > Chordata > Mammalia > Artiodactyla > Tayassuidae > Catagonus > Catagonus wagneri. The sequence goes on from PVHT020000108.1 coordinate 2,192,018, forward strand.
CTTGGTATATTTATGGATTACCGATTGTACGCTCCAAACTTCACCTGCTTCCCAATAACCGTTCGAGCTGCCAGTGTCATCAACAGCCTGATTGTATAGGAAGCCAGGCTCAAAAAGGTAGGGTGATGTCTCCACAGTCACACAGCTAGGAGTGTTGGTGCTGGACCAGCTACCTGTCTGAGCAGTCTGGTCCGTTGGAGTGCTGACCTAACCTTGGAGGGGTTTCCACTACCCCGCACCCAACCGCCACCTCCTTTTCAGCCTCCATTGGGAGGCATTCCTCTGGAGGAGCAGCTCAGCACAGAAGGCAGTGGCACAGTTGGTGCCCCGTCTCCACCTAGTCAGGAAAAGAGGTGGAAAAATATGTGAGAGTTGGTCTGGGAGGGGAGAGTTTTCAGGAGCCTACACTGGCTCTCTGGACCTGCAGCCCAAGACCTACAGAAGTGAGATTCAGTTCCTTAGCAATCTGAGCATCTGCTGTGTGCCTGGTACTGAGCGAAGCCTTGGGGGTGGGGGATGGAGTGGGAGACATCCCTGCCCTCTAATAGCTCACCCTCAAGCCTGAGCTTATAGAAGACTTGCTATATCCCTTAACTCCCATCACAATGGAGCTGGGTACTGTTATTATCCCCAAGTGACAATATCTGGAAAATGAGGGAGAAAGAAATGATTTTTAGGTAGGAAATAGACAGGCTTCAGGTTAACCCACTGCAATGGGTTTCAGGAAGGACAAAAGTAACCCACCGCAGTCTCCACCTTTTTGTAGTCAAGGGGATTTCCTAGCCTGACACTGAGCAGAAGGGGTCGCAAGTCATTCTCTAGTAACCTTAGCCTCCTTGTAATATCGGTATAATACCGTGAGCATGGTGGTTTTGATCCTGACCGCCTATATGTTTCACTCGGGTATCCAGGAAAGATTCACCATGGAGCCTGGTGGAAGTCCAAGGAATCATAGATAATATGATCGTAGGGGAGGGAAATAGGTAGTCACTTCACCCAAACCCCACTTAAACAACTTAAGCCACTTCTATTGTATACAACTCACTCCATGAGTTCACTCTTGTGTTCTCCCAAACGCACTGTGCTTCTAATAAACGCCATGTCTGCTTTGCAGTCTTGCTCTTTTTGCTGAATTCCTTCTTCAAAGTAGACAAGGACTGAGGTCCTCTTGTGACCAAAATCAATTTGTCTGAAGTCACACAATTAGTCAGTGTTGGAGCTGAAAATTAAAATTTTTTTCTTTGAATCACATGATTTATTATTTGATATTGACCTTCTGAAGATAAAAATAATGCTTTTTACTCTAAGCAAATTTAATTTGCTATTTATTAATATAGTTTCAATTTTTATTTTTTGTTACTACTGTTTGCCAACATTTTAAATGAAAATGTTTATCTATACTTGTATTTAGGGATGTCTTTTTATAGTTTATCCAATTTTGGTACAGCCTTTTAACTGTCATATTAATTCATTTAAATTTAGTATGAATGGTGATGATAGCTTCATGATTACACTCTCTTTCTGCTTTTGAATACACTCACTAGAGTTATTATTTTGTAAATTTTACCAGTGTGCTGTTATGGAATTCATATACTCTATCATTTTTAAAGTTACTCTTAAAATTTAACAAGCAAAATTAAGTTAAAATGCAAACTAATCAATATGCTTACCTCACTCTGCCCAAAACAAGAACACTTCAAATCTGAACACCATTCTTCCTACCCTATATGTTACTTTCATTTACCAATTTGCTTCCAATTTTTTTTTTAACTTTCGGTTTGGAAAATATTATTTGATTTTGTGACCATTTCATTACTGCCTACGAATATTTACCATTTTTTGAGTATTCTGACCTCTCAAACTTTCATTCTGAGATCATTCTCTCAGCTTCTCTTGAAAAATTAACTTTATTTTCACTGATACTTGAATAAAAGCTTAAGTCTATAATTCTATACAGACCTTTTGAATCTTAGCACATTAAGACGTTCTTTAATTTCTTTTGGTTCTACTTTTTCCTGGTTATTCTTCTGGGACAAGAAGCATGCTTTCTCATATTTTCTTTGGTTTTTCATGAGATGAATCTTAATATATCTGCACCTGGATTTTTAAAATTTATTCAAATAGCATGGTTTTATCCTGTTTCCTAGAGGTGAGAATCTATATACTTTATTAAATCTAAGAAATGCTCAGCTGTTATTACTTCAAATGTTTTCTCTCCTACATTCTGTCCATTTTCTCCTTGGATAAAAATTAGAAGATTATCAGACCTTCTCATTCTGTGTTCCATATTATTTAACCTCTTTATTTGCATATTCCCTTTCTCTGTATGTCTGAATTGGGAAAATATGTCAGATCTTACTTCCATTTCTGTGTTTATTTTTTCACCTATCTATCTCTAGTCTTCTGGAATAGCCCATCAAATGAATTTTTCATTTTAATTTTGTAATTTTCTTTCCTAGTACTTCCATTTTTGATAATTTGTGATTCTTTAACCACAGTTTTAGTTCTACATTTTGTTTTTTAAACGTTTTAAGATATTAATAAATTCTGACAACTATAGAATCTCAAGCCCTGGATATCTAATTTCACAGAAGGACATAGGTAAACTTCTAATATTCTGAAAATTCATGGACTCGATCCTCTCCAGCTATCTAGATTTTACATTTAGTTTTTTCTAATCCTTTGTTCCTTCCTTTTTATCACTGTGGTACTATAAAATAGAATATTTAAAATATACACTTTGTTTAAGCATGTATTTGCTCATATTTGGGAATACTTATATAGAAGGGGAAAGAAAACAAATTATTTGTTCTTGACATCATAAGCAGACTGAATTACCATAGCCTTTAATAAGCTCAGTCGTGTGTCAATAGGAGCACATCACAGTCCTAAAATAAAATTAGCATCCTCTTTTTAAAGAAGAAAGGGGAACAGAGGAAGGGGTAAGCAACCCATATAATCTCCATCACCACAGGATTGATTCCTCATTTTGTGTATGTGTGAAGGGACCTCAAGAGTGCACTATGCATCCAAATGATATGCTCAATAGACACAGAAAAATCATGGAAAATTAAAGTCTAACAGGTGGATAAGAAGAGTTCATAAAGAAAGAAAATCCAAGGTAGATTTTTTTTTAGAATGGCTAAGCAATGAGGTCCTACTATACAGCACAGGGAACCATATCCAATCTCTTGGGATACAACATGATGGAAAATAGGAGTCACTATGCTGTACAGCAGAAATTGATGCAACATTGTAAATCAAGTATACACTAATAAAAATAAAATAATGTTTTAAAAAGCCCCAACATTGATGCTCTTAGCATGCTTAGGAGACTCTCCCACTGGTATCTGAGGCTCACACAGAGGTGAGTGATAGACAGATCATGCTGCTGCGGGGAGGTCCTGGCTGTGATGTTAAGTGGCTGTGCCTGTTGGAGGCTCCTGTAGCAATCTGGGACCTTTTGGTGCTGCCAAATACTTACTCTAAATATCCTGATGTACTTGTTGCACTAGGGTACAGAGGTGTGATTTGGGGTTTGTGACAAATTAATCAAGTACCCTGTCTGCAATTGTATGTCACTGCTTAGATTATCATAACGTGTTATACATTTCTGTTTCTTTTTCTTTTTAAAAAATTTTTAGTTGAAATATTACATACATAGAAGAAAATCTTTCATATCATGATGATACAGTTCAACGAATTTTTACAAACTGTGTAATCATCCCCTAGATTAAAAAACAAAGAGAAAAAATGAAATACATGACTGGAATCCACCACCTAAAAAGTCCCCTCTGCCCTCTCTTCCATCATGAGCTTAACCTCCATGGGTCACCACTGTCAACCACTTGCAAATAAACGGCGGGAGGGAGAGGGAGTGGGATGGACTGGGAATTTGGGGTTAATAGATGCAAACTATTGCCTTTGGATTGGATAAGCAATGAGATCCTGCTATATAGCACTGGGAACTATATCTAATCACTTATGATGGAGCATGGTAATGTGAGAAAAAAGAATGTATATATGCATGTGTGACTAGGTCATTTTACTGTACAGTAGAAAATTGACAGAACACTATAAACTAGCTTTAATGAAAAATAAAAATCATTATTAAATAAATAAAATAAAGGAAATCGTGATTCCTCTTGTGTCTCTGGCATCATTTATTCTAATTTTTGTATATTACTGTGTGTTTTTAAGAATCATTCCTTCCTTTGAAGATATAACATATAGTTGTTGTATGCTAGAAATTGTTGACACATTCTACCATTATGAGAATTTAGGTGGTTTGCAGCTTTGGAAATTTAAGAATAATGCTGCTATGTACACTCCTGAAATGTCTTCTGAGGAACATATGAATACATTTCTGTTGGATACTCCTCTACCAGAAGAGTCAGTGTGACCTAGGGGAAGCTTATCTTCACCTTTAGTGAATATTGACCAAGAGGTTTCTGAATGGAGTTCACACCTGAGGCTCACACCTGCTGTGGAAGAGTTTGGTTGCTGCCCAACCTCACCCACAATTGGTATTTTCAGAATTATTTTTTTTTGCTATTTTGGGAAATACGTAAAAGGCCCATGGAAAGTTCAGGTGCTTCTGGTCAGCTCACAGGTTAGAGTTTGGGGACAAGAAGTGTAGCTCTGTCATTCGTGGGATTTTTTTCCTCAGCATCTGACCTAAGCAAATACAAACTGAGGAGACATATTACTGGTATCTTATAGGATTTATGCCACAAGCCCTATAAATGCTCAAGTCCTGGAAGATTCATAACGTAGGGCCAGTGACATAGTACAAGTTGGTTATTATACTGTCCAATTCCCTTTTTGCAACTCTCTTACATATCTGGGTTAGAGTAATACATGAGCAGTCCCACTGATGTACCAAAAGTTCATCTACACCCTCCTAGTCCCACAGAGGACCAGTTGTCAGGGCAGATGAGCAGACCTCATCTAATGCCAAGTTGATTGTCTTATCTGAGATAGAAATTTTTTTAACTTTTATTGAAGTATAGTTGATTGATATTGTTGTAACAATTTCTGATGTACAATAAAGTGATTCAGTTATACATATACACATAACAATTCTCTTTCAAATTCTTTTCTCATATAGATTATCACAGAATATTGGGTAGAGTTCCCTGTGTTATACAGCTGGTTTCCATCGGCCGATCATTCCACATACCACAGTTCGTGTATGTCAACCCCAAACCCCCAATCCATCCCTCCTAGCCCCACCCTGTCCTCTTTGGTAACCATGAGTTTGTTTTTAAAGTCTGTGGATCTGTTTCTGTTCTACAAATAAGTTTGTTTGTACCCTTCTTTCAGATCCCACATGTAAGTGATATCATATGATTTTTGTCTTTATCTGACTTACTTCACTCAATATGATAATATGTAGGCCCATCTATGTTACTGCAAATGGCATTATTTCATTTTTTGTGGCTGATTAATATTCCCTTGTGTGTATGTGTGTAAATTTTCTTTATCCATTCCTCTTTTGATGGATATTTAGATTGCTTCCATGTCTTGGCTGCAGTAAATATTGCTGCAATGAACATTGGGGTGAAATGTTGACATTGATTTTTTTTCTTAATCAGTCTAGTCCAGATGTGGAAACTTACACTATACATTATAGAGGTTGGATATAGTTTCCTTGCAGGTATGAAAGACGAGTAGCTTGCTAACTGTTGCCTGATTCACGAGGCACTCAAATATGGGATCATCAGGTTATAAACTCTTGGTAGGGGACTTTTTTCAGCAGACTTTTCCTCTTTGATTAATACTTTTGTAGTTACCAACCAAGATAGACTTAAGAGACACATCCTCCAAGGAAAGGTCATGCCTTTTGGCAGGTGTCCTCTTGCTTATAGGTTCGCTTTTCTTGGCCACTGTTGCCCACCTGATTTTCTAAAATCAATGGGAGAACAAAAGATCTGTGCAAATAGGACACAGAATGACCTAACTTTTCTTTTCTGTAACTTTCTTTTCTGTGCTTTCTTTTCTGTAACTGCAGGTGGCCTTGAGAGAAAGAAAAAACTGTGCATATTCTAGGTCAGTCACCTGCTATGGTATTAAAAAAAAAAAAAAGGTGCTAAGAATCATGGGTCTTCCTTGCTGGCTTTTGTCTAGAGAACCAATTTGATTCCAGCTTTCCAGTGGAAGGGAGGATGGGAGGTGTGGCTAAGTAAAATGATTTTCTAGGTAAAGAAATATGGCCATGTTTCCACAAGCAGTTGTATTTCCTTTAGATGTACAGGTTTGTGTCATGGGGAATGGTGTCTGCCTATATGTGAGTTTTTGTGGTGTGATACTGTGGGCATGTGTGTATACTTCTCCCAGCGTTATATCTTCCTTACACAGCAAAATTGCAAGAGTCAAATTCCTCAATAAACAAAAAATCCCATCACCATTGCTTCACAGATATATGTGTCCTCTCTCCACCTTAGTTAAATATATAGCAATGCCATTCTGACACTAACCACCCAGAGTTACAATCAGATTACACAAATTAAAGCAAGAGTCTTCCATGAGACTGCCCTTTTTATCAGACACCAGCCACACTTTGGGGACCCCCATGTTACACACTTCCAGAAGATGGGCTATAAATTCAAGGGTTCCCAGGACCCCTTCTGGTTTGATATTACTTTCACTAGTGACTCACAGAACTCAGAAAGGCACTGTACTTAAAGTTACAGCTTTATTATAAAAAATACAGGTAGAGTGAGATCTGGGAGGGTTCTGGAAGCAGAACTTCCATGAAGGAGTCATGGAATCAGGGCACATCATCCTCCTAGCACATCCATGTATTCACGAAACAAAAAACTCCACGGAATTTCAGAGTCCATAATTTTTATTAGGGCTTCATTCTGTAGGCATAAATAAGCACTGCCCACATGACTGAAGTTCATCTCTGTCTGCCCTCTCTAGTCTGGTCTTTGGCTAGGGTTGCCTTATAGCAAAATGAGCATTTTGTTTGTCATTTCTATCACAGATATAGCAATAGCAACAATTTGAATATACCTAATATTTGGAGGAATGAGAGTGGGTTACAGATGATAGGTTTTTAGCTCAAAAGTATTTCCCACAAATTTGACTACTATTATCAACACTATAATCTTACAAACAATGCCAGTGTTAGACTATCTTTTTTTGTATATTTTATTTTTAATTTTATTGAAATATAGTTAACTTACAAAATTGTCTTAGTTTCAGATGTACAGCAAAGTGAGTCAGTTACACATACACACATACCTTTCCCTTTCAGATTCTTTTCCCATATAGGTTATTACACAGTATTGAGTAAATTTCCCTGTGCTATACAGTAGTTCCTTGTTACCCGTCTATTTTATATACAGTAGTGTGTATATATCAGTCCCAACCTCCCAATTTATCCCTCCCCCTTCCACGTTTCCATTTTGGTTAATGTAAGTTTGGTTTCAAAATCTTTGAGTCTGTTTCTGGTTTTGTAAGTGCTATTGTATAATTTTTATTAGATCCCACATATTAATGGTCTCATATATTTGTCTTTCTTGTCTGACTTACTTCACTTAGTATGAAAGCATGATAATTTCTAGGCCCATCCATGTTGCTGCAAATGACACTATTCCATGCATTTTATGGTTGATTATAACTCCATTGTATATATGTACCACATCTTCATTATCCACAATCCTCTGAGGATGGACACTTAGGTTGCTTAGACTATCTTGCAAGGGATGATAAATATAACCTGAAAAGTAAAGGTCAAAAGGTACTGGTGCATTATTAAAGTTCCCTTCAATCATTAATAACTAGTCCAGCCCATTATGAAACTGTATGACCAAAATGACTCCCAGGGCCAGGTCACACAGGTTTTCAGGCTTCCTTTGGGCCTGTTAGGTTCTAAAAGGAGAGGCTGCAGATTTATATGGCTTCACCCTTTCAAGAATCTGGCACAACTGAGCTAGAGCTTTTATTGGGGAAGAATATTGGACCTCCCTCGTTGCAAAATGCAGGTACATTTTACCCTCAGCTGCTATTTCCCTTTCTCACCATATGTATAGAATAAATGGGCTGTTTCTACCATTATGCACATGGGTGCATCTGCTGTTAACCCTCTTTGGTCAGATGGAGTGAAGGCACATTTGAGCATCCTCCTATTTGGCCAGTTTTTCTTTGCCCTTGTGCAAAGTTATTGGTCACTACCCATGTGCCAGTAAAAACCTAAACATGAGATCAAACAGCATGCAATTTAGCCCATGGAACTAATTTATTTTCGCCTTCTTTGATCAGAGTGATCCCACATTTATGACACCAAATACTCTGCTCCCCTCTGTACATCTCCACATCTACTTGTATAGATGTCCTGCTATATATCTATACAAGCAGATGTATAGCAGTATCATTCTGATGCTAACCACCCAGAGGTGGCATCAGATCCCATAGCTTAGGACAAAGTCACCCACAAGACTATCCTTACATCAGACACCAGGTACATTTGAAGATTTCTAGGCTTCCCACATTCTGACAACCTGGCTACATATTTAGGGATACCTACAGCCTAAATAGGGATTCTCAAGTTCAAGAATTTCTTGGACACAATTAATAGAACCAAGGAAAATACAGTACCCATAATTACAGTTTTACTATTAAAGATATGCACAGGTGAAGCCTACGAAGGTTCTGGCGGTAGAGCTTCCTCATCCTCTCACTGTGGAGTCCTAGACAGATTTTCTACATCACCCTCCTGGCACGTGAAACTACTCCCCAGCCTGGAACTTACTACAGAGCACTGGTGTCCAGAGTTTTTACTGGGGTTTCATTATGCGAGTATGATCCATTAAATCATAGGCCAAGTGACTAAGGTCAATCTCCAGCGATTTCCCCTCCCTGGAAGTCAGTGTAGTTCAAGGTTACAGCCATTAAACCAGGCAGGCTGTCACTCACTCCCCTACTGAAGCTATCCAAGGGCCCACAAGAGCCACCTCATGGCATAACAAAGGCAACCTCACCACTCAGGAAATTCCAAGGAATTTCGACGCTTTCTGTCAAGAACCAGGGACAGAGGCCAAATAGAATCTCTGTTATGCTGTAGTTAGTATACATGTCAAGATGTATCAAACTATAAGCCTTAAATATGTGCAGTATACTGTAGGCTAAGTACACCTCCATAAGCCGGGGAAAAAACTGTTGCTATCCAAGAAATTTTTCACCCTGAGTTCTAAATGGACAAAACAGTGTTTCACAATCCCTATTACTGGAACAATAACCACTTCATTTAATAATAAGTCTCAGCTGTGAATAGGTTTTTACATTCAGCTCATGATATTTTGATTGATTATACACAAGAAAAAGAATCTGCAATTGTGTTTATTTAACTTATTGAGAAAAGAGGGTCTTGAGATGGTGGATGAATTAGGCAGAGTTGTACAGCCAGCAAACAGTGAACCAGGCACTATGGATTAACCTCTCAATTCCAAATCCTACGCACTTTATCTCACACCTCAACTTCTTGAAGAGACTCTAAACCTCTACTGTGGGTTTGGCATCAATTATGACTTGTGGTTGCCAAGGAGTGGGAGGAGTGGGATGGACTGGGAGTTTGGGGTTAGTAGATGCAAACTATTTTGTTTAGAGTGGGTAAGCAATGAGATCCTGCTGTATAGCATAGGGAACTATATCTTGTGATGCAATGTGATGGAGGATAATGTGAGAAAAAGAATATATATATATATATATGTGTGTGTGTGTATATATATGTGTGTGTGTATATATATATGTATGTATGTCAATTTGCTATTCAGCAGAAATCGACAGGACATTGTAAATCAACTATAATAAAAAAAGAAAAAAACGATCATTTTAATCCTTGTTCCTGTGTGGGACACTTGCCAGGCTTGAGACTACAGGAACCCAGCCCATGCTCCCTCAGAAATTTTAGCATTAAAGGGATACTTTCTCAAAAGTAGCATCCTTCCCATCCCTCTCCACATTTGCAAAGCCCTTCCATTTGGGGGGGGGGGTCTCAAATTTAACCCTCCTCACGTCTTAGCTGGAGTGCTAGAACAAGGTTCCTTCCTTTCGGCGTCCCCGGTTTAGCCGCATGTTCTAGCCAGTTCTGGAGGAATCTGAGAAAGGAGGAACCTCCAAGCAGAGCTGGGTTAATTTCTCTCCAAGGTTCACCAACTGAAGCCTACTAGTTTGCTTCAGAAAATATTGCCAAGAATAGAAAATGCCATTGTCCTGTGGAAAATCTGTCTCCCACTGATTATGACACCCCGGTTTCTGTGTGCTGGGCAAGAATCACAGTGTACAATGAGAAAAAAGAGGTCTCCTGCAGGGACTGATCATCAGGGTGGGCGCAGAGCTCACTTGCTAGGAGGATGAAGAGGAGCTAGTGTATTGCAAGACGGGGAAAAAGAAACTCAGCAGTGTGACAGGAGTATGGCCAATTGTGTCCTGTGATCCTGCCAGGAAAAATTAAGTCCTGGTTTCTTCTGAAGACCTTTACAAGTAATAAGTCAAGGAAATAGTTATAAATTGATATAAATATAAAATGAGGCAAATTATGACTTGATCCTTTTGGATTATGAATCTTATGTGAAATACATGACATTTAAATAGAATTTGATTGCCTGCAGGTATTGATATTTTCCTCCACAAAACACAAAGATGAGACTGCTCATTTAAAAAGATCTCAGGAGTTCCTGTGGTGGCTCAGTGAAAACTAGTCTGACTAATATCCATGAGGACACAGGTTCAATCGCTGGCTTTGTTCAGTGGGTTAAGGATCCGGCATTGCCTTGAGCTGTGCTATAGGTCGCAGATGCGGCTTGGATCTGGCATTGCTGTGGCTGTGGTTTAGGCCAGTGGCTACAGCTCCAATTCAACCCCTAGCCTGGGAACCTCCATATGCCATGGGCATGGCCCCCAAAAAAACAAAAATAAAAATAAAATAAAAATATCTCTTTTAGCCATGTGTAATTAAACTTTAAGATGAATGATACCAAGAGCATTCCTACCTCTCTCTAGGAATCCAGAGAGAGCTGCCAGTTGGCTCCATGGGAAAAGGCGGGGCCCAGAGCCTTGGTAGGGCCCAGAGGGAGAAGATATGAAGGGGCAGAAGGAATACACAAATGGTACCCAGGCCATGGGAGAGTAGAGGAGTCATGGAATCCAGTGTCTTAGTATGTGGAGAATCAGTACAGCATGACCACCTAAGTCCATCCATGGCCACTTGTCCATTGATATTTGTGTTCCTTCTAAGTAAGAATAATGGCTTGGGTGAGCCAGACATTGATAGCTTCTTAAAAATCTACAAAGAAGAGCTTTCCTTTTGCTCCGTTGTCTCCTCCATCTACTGTGGCATTCCAGGCACTTTTTAGCGGAACTGGGGAGAGGCAGAGAACAGAAGTCAGTTCTGACATGGGTGAGAGGGAATGGACTACAGGGTCTAGCAGAGCCAGACGGGATCCAGGACAGGGACCAAATTTTGCTTTACATTTGCTTTTAAAATTTGCCTGACAGCTAGTCCTTTTCCAGACAATATTAACCAAGGATTTTCTGGCCCAGAAAATCATTTAAACTGAAGAGATCTCATGCCATATGGCCAGGATAGCTATAGAACATTCTAGCTGCAGTGGAGGTGGGGAGCAGGGTTCCACTGCAGGGTGAGCTCAGCAAAGGGTTGGGACGACCAGGGACAAGGCGGTCCTTGACACTCTTCTCTATGACCAAGAAGCATCAAATTGGGAGTGTCTCTGAAATGGTCTTGGCCTTCTCAGGCCTAAACTCTATCTGTGTCTTCCCACTCATAGGGATAGGAACATTGACCATGAGTCATCACTGCAAGGGTACCACTATGTCTTCATCATTCCTTCTTACCCCAGTGCTCAGACCTGGACATTTTATCTTAGGTCCCATACATGTTTTATAACTACATGCCTAAGCTGAGATCTAGTTCAGATGGATAAACTAGCTTTTCCAGGCCCTTTTGAGCCCCACAGTAATCTAGGTGGATCCCAGGGTTGAATCTAGATCAGGGGTGAGAAAAGTGGGCTCATGGAGATGGTATCTCGCCTTCCTCTGCATCCTTGCTGCTCTGATGATGCCTAGCACACGAATGTCTCTTTATCTCTGCTTATAAGTGAGCCTCATGCTAGGAATTCTCTGGACCTTCCTGTTTGAGCGTCCCTAGGGCGTCGTGTAGTGCCTGGCCTAAGAAGAAACTACTCGTGAATGATCAGACATGGCCACCAAACTACTTTGTAAGGAACAAGCAGAAGATCGGAGCCTACAAGTGGGTAGAGGCAGAGGAGCAAAGGACAATAGTGTGTGAATCTCTCAGTGGGCCTAAGCAAAAGGGAACAAGTTCAGAGACAGGAACCTTTGAGGTTCATGAGAAATCCCCACTGTTTGAACTGTTTTAGCACTCCCTGGTAGAGGCTGTTTTTAAACAGCAGTGGGAGTGTGGCTCTGTTGTCAGTTAGGACTGAAACAGATTCATCCCCAATCTGGAAGACTTTTCTCAAGCCAACTAGAGGGAGGATTGTGAAGTGCTCCTGCAGGTTCCTTACAGCCTCACCATTGATAATTGGGAGGATGTTGGAAAGACTGGTTAGAGCTCTGAAGACAGCTGAAGTGTTTGAATTTGTAATAATCTCTCTTCCAATGTCTTGGCTTTTTACAATAATAGTAGAAACTAGAAAGGTTTCATTTAGGAGCCTTCAACTGCTCCAATGGAAGATTAAGAATTTTAACAGTCTTCCTTTTAGGTAACTCATCTAGAGTGTGGGGAAGCTGGTCGGCCAGATTAACTAAATCTAGAGTGGACATAGCTTCCCATTCCATCCTGGTCCTTTTTATAAGAAGGGAAAAGTCCCAGTTCAGCCCATTAATAAACATAGTGTTAGACTCTAACCAGCTAGAATCAACATCTGCAGAAAGACCAGAATTCTCCTCAAAAATAGTCAATTATAATAGTCATAAACAGGTTCATCAGATCTTTGTCAAAGCCTGGATTTTATTCCAATCAATAAACTTTGGAAAAGGCCTAGGAATTGCTTAAGAAAGTCATCTAAGCAATTGTCTGAGTCTGGTCATATTAGTTAGCAGGTTAGTCTCCTGGTTGTAATCCTAGAGTCCTTTCAGGATTTGCTCAATTAGTCATTTTCATCCAAAGCTGGGCCTGGCCTTCACTGACAAGAATGAACTGGTTGATATAAGTCACAGAAACCAAGTTAAGATTGAATGACTCTCTTGAAAGCTTCAGCAAATCTGTGAAGGTCTTCAGTTACTCTGGGAAAGTCTTTGACTATGGCTCACAGTTCAGCTTTAGTCCAGGGACTATAAGAAAGTAAGAGTGTATCCTGTGGCTCCTCAGAAGGCTTAATTTTAAAGGGATGGATTCTGATAAGTTTAAGAAAAAGGGGTGGGGAGAGTTTCAGAGAAGAAGGGAAGTTCCGTTAGAGGATTAATAGGAGGGAGCGGAGGGTAGAGAGGAAAAGTAGGAGACATGGAAAGACAAAAGGAAGACAACAAGGCAGAGCCAAAGACAAAATGCTAAGAAAAAAGAAGCCGAGGCTGTGGAATCCATTTTATCTTCCTTTAATTGTTTGCCTCAGTTTAATCTGAAAATATTATTTTTCATAGAGGCAGTTTTAGGCTCTTGATAAACATTGGAAGCCTAAAATTGCCGGTTGAAATAGTTATTCCATTCAGTTCTGGAAATTTTTGAGCTATGGTAGACCAATTAGATTTTAAGAAGACTAAATTTGGGAATTTCAAAGTTCCCCATAATTGCCATTGATATTCTAAATTGCCCTTGATCAGATCAGTCCAGGTCCAATTATTTAGAAAAGCACATGAAGGAGGACTATGGTTTTTAAACATAAAATTAGCCAGAGTTCTGGGGATGGGTGGGGTGCACTCATAATATTTAGATAACTAGGATCTCATTTCTCGAGGTTTTTCTCTAAAGTAAAAGAATAATTTTCAAACAGCCTAAACAGATTACACCTCATACATCTCACAGCACAAATAGTTCAAACAACCTGTAAGCTTAATGTAAGCTAGTTGCGAGAACAGATTGATCCTGGAGGAGCCAAAGGCTTTTCAGACAATTCCCATAGAACAGCCCTAATTCCAAAGGAATGGGCTAACAGCTGAAAACAGCCCAGTTACTATGAAACAGCCCCTGTTACCCAAAGGAATGGGGTCAAAGCCAGACCAATTTCAGTTGAAACAATCTGATCTCAAGATTAGACCAAAGTGCCAAATGAGTGCTTTTATACAGAACAAGGCCTTAATCAGAAAGGACAAAACCTTAAAACAGATCCCAAATAAAGCCTAGAGAGCTTCAAACACAAAGAGGGTAGAAGCTCAAATTCAGCAGAACATCATACCTTCAAACTCCAGGGTCACCAGCTATGATGGAAAAAATAAAAATCATTAAAAAAATAAAAAATAATAAAAATGCCATCATCATAAAAAACAAAACAAAACTCCACAGTTAATGAGAACAGCAGTGACTCACTAGGGCTTAATTATGGATACCTCATCTTTTTGCTCACCACCCTCAGAGCCATCAGAGACGTCTTTTATGATACCTTTAGGGGCCACAATTCCCTGGTGGCTCAGCAGGTTAAGGATCTGGTGTTTTCGTTGCTGTGGCTTGGGTTGCTGCTGTGGTGCAGGTTCAATCCCTAGCCTGGGAATTTCTGCACGCCGCAGGTATGGTCAAAAGTAAAATTAAATTAAATTAACAAGTAGACTTACAGTTATTTCTCCAACAAAAATGGATTTATTGGGAATTAGCAGAGAACTGCATTTTGAAATCTGCGACCATGGTGTAGGAACTCTTGCCAAGTTCCCACACGGCAAGAGATGGAGAACACTTCTTTAGAGGGGAAAAAAAGGGCTGGGGGAGGGGGGTCTATAATAAACAGAGTCTGGGGCTTTTCATTAACTGAGTTATTGCCAGGGAAAAAGAGGTCTTTTTCCTGTTGGGCTCTGCCAAGGTCAGGGCATGAGAGCTCCCCCTTCTGGTCTCTCAATTCCATTTAACTGCTTTTCGGTTTATTTTTTTAATATTATTTTCTAAAACAATTCTAAAGAACAGAGTAGTTGGTAAGAATTCCACAGTCCAAGTTTTCATTCTCAAGCTTAATATTTATCTTTAAATAAGTTATAATGCTATGTAGAATCAAGTAATAAAAGAACTACACTGATATCTTTATTCGGCTCTAATGATTACATTTGCATACACCCTGGCTTTTTTAGAAAAGAATGATAAGTGCTACCTTTACAAGAATTAAGTATAAATCCCATTGTCCCAAATGAGTTATTTGTCCTTGAAACAGATTTCTTGGTGATGTTAGATATCTAAATGAGAAATAGCAGTTTAACAGATACTCTAAATGCTAGAAATAATTCAGTCACATTTAATGACACTGTCTTGAAATGCTGACTTTTAAAAATATAAACAGGTCTCGATAGTCAATAAGAAATACTAAGCAAAGAAATTAAAAAACTGAACACAGGATTGGCTCCATAGTTCAGGGGTTAGAGCACACTGGTCTTGCAAAAAACTGAACACAATAAAAAAAAAAACACAAAAAACTAAAAATGACTAATAAATATGTTGAAAGATTTTTCAGTCTCATGAGGAACCTAGTGGATGGTAAAGAAACATGAGACAGAAGAAAAGTAGCCTAACTCTTCGAATTACTGAAGGATGAATAAGCAAAAGAAAATTAACATGAAGCAGATGAATAAATTCTTCAGCACCAGTTGGGGGAGGGTGGATAGGTAATATCCTACAGATTCAGTGGAAAAGGTTTCCTCTAAATTAGATTTTTATAGGGAAAAAGAAATCTAGTAGAATGACGGTTCTGTATTTTGGGGGTAAACTAAAAGACTAACCGTCAAAGACAAAAGATCATAACCTGTTAGCAGTCAACATATTTGCAAGCACCCTAGCATGAAGAAGAGCCCCTCCACCCTTGCCTCACCAGCTACGTTTCCTGCCATCCTCTCCCACCTCAAAACTGCGGTACTCTCTGTCCCAGCAATTTTTACCCCTTTGAAGTTCACCAAATAGATTGTGCTGTTTCACTGTTCATATCTGGAAAATGCTTTACTCTTTGCTCTACCACGGTTGTTCAGTTTCTTGTATCCTTTTATGCAATTATTCAACAACATTTTCTTTTTGCCCCACCCCCACAACCCCCACTCTCCCGCCAGGGCATGCGGAAGTTTCTGCACCATGGATGGAATACTCACCACAGCAGCAATCCAAGCCACTGCGGTGACAATGTTGCATCCTTAAGAATTCCAACATTTTATTTTTGTTGACTACCAGCTTGATGACTGGCACCGTGCTAGGCACTGGACCTAATCAAGATAAACAGGCCATTGTCACTGCTCTCTAGAAGCCTGCAGTCTTATCAGGAAGAATTGTAGAAAGTTTCACTAGTCTTTGTAACCAAAATTAGCATAAGGTGCTCCTAAAGCATCGGGCACCTGAAGGCATAATGTTTCCATGAAGAACTCAGCGGTCAGCATGGCAAAAAATGACTGGCGGAACATTCTAGAAAGATCGATTGATTGAAAAAAAAGTGAAAGATAACACATGTTCCCAGAACATAAATACAAAACAAACTCCCATTACTCCCCCAAAAATTAAACCACAGTCTCTTCTATATCAATAAAAGGCAATTTGATTCATCCAGTCAACTGGAAACTTTAGACAGCTCTTCAAGTCCCTTATTTTCCCATGTGCAATCCATAGCACATTTTATCATCTCTACCCTTGGTGAATATCTAGAACTCTGTACAGTCTTGGTGGGTTCAAACATGCCTGCTTTAGGAACTTTATATATGCTTTCCCCTGCTTGGAGCATGCTTCTCCTGTAATCTGAGTAACTCTCTCCTTCTCTCCTTCGGAGTCTTTGATCAGCTATCATCTTCTCAGGGAGTATTCTTCTGACTACTTGCAAAATAAAATAGTGACCCATAACCCCACCATGACACAATGATTATTTGACATATTACACATATGACAGACATTACAAATGCCTCTACTTTTTTCTTTTTTCTTTCCTTTTTATTTTTATTTTTTTTGTCTTTTTAGGGCCACACTTGCAGCATATGGAAGTTCCTAGGCTGGGGGTTGAATCCAAGCTGCAGCTGCTGGCCTACACCACAGGTACAGCAATGCGGGATCTGAGCCGTGTCTACACTGCACATCATGGCAGCACTGGATCCTTAACCCACTGAATGAGGCCAGGGATCGAACCTGCACCCTCCTGAATTCTAGTCAAGTTCCTTACAACAGCCACAACAGGAACTCCCTGTCTCTACTTTTCTACAGCATAAATGCCAACAATACAAGGGGTATATATGTTTTGTACATTGTTTTATTACTATGCTTAATTCAGTAACTGAAACATAGCAGGTACTCAGTAAATCTTTATCAACTCAATTAACTAACTAATTAACAACCTGCCAGGTTACTGGCTGGAGATTAGGTTTTGTGTCAGAGAATGGTCACAAAAAATGAGAACAGGAAATTAAGTAAGCTGGTTTTGTTATGGTAAAGACTGGCTAGCCTTTTACCAGATCTGTTTCCTGACACGTTGGAGGAAAGATGGTAACTCAAGGGGCTTTTGGCAGGAATCATGGAGTGCTGGACTGAAGAGGTCAGTTCTTTGCTGACTCTTGCCCCAATTTTTTACCACTGGGGCAGCTCCAAAGGGAAGCTCACATGGCAGCTAGCTTCCCCCAGAGTGAGCCAGCCAGAGGACAGAAAAGAAGTAACCTCAAATCACAAGTGGCTCCTCAAAGATTTGTATTCATTAGGAGCAAGTCACCAGTCCAGCCCAGCTCAGAGGGAGGGGATTATTCAAGGGCATGAAACAGGAGGTGCGGAATTATGGGTGCCCATCACGAGGCTTCCTACTACTAAAATAATTAGCACATAAGTAAATATGTATTTAGAAGTTACCACGAGAGAGAATAAAGATGAGAAGTGTGAGGCATATAATACATTATACGGTCAGGAAAGGCCTCTCTGAGGAAGTGACAGGTGACACAAAGGGGAAGAAAGAATCAGCCTCATGAGGAATATAGGAAGAATATTCCAGGCAGAGGACACAGGATGGAAGAAACCTGTGGAAAAACAGGTCATTGAAGAAACTAAAAGCCGACCTATGAGATGAGTGGGGTTGAGGTAGGCAGAGGCCAGATCATAGAAGATTTTTGATTTATGTTAAAATATTTGGATTTAATTTTGAGTGTAATGAGAGGTCAATAAAATCAATTGTATAGTCTTTTTTTTTTTTTTGTAGAACTGAAATAACCACTTAAAATACAATGGAAGAAAAAAAGACTGCACTAATAATAGCCACAAAAATATATATAGTAAAAATCCAGAAATAACATTAATAAAAATGGAACCCATAAGTTCTGTTGTGCTCTGGAAGGAAAGAGAACATATTTTAATCATGGCAAATCCATCTCAAATAAATGCAAAGTTTTTTTTCAAATACACACCAAAATGGGGCTTTTTGCAAACAATGAAAAATAAGTACTAACTTTACCCTAAAACTTAAACATATTATAAAGTTTCAATTTGCTAAATACTGACTACTGGTACACAAATGGCCACAGATCAATAAACTATAATCAGTTATCCAACAATAAACCCCAGTGTATTTAGGAATTGATAATATAATTAACAAAGAATCACAAGTCAGTGAACAAGGTAAAGAATGTTCCAGAAATGTCCTGGGGACATTTGGCTAAAAATCTAGAAAAAAATATACAGATTTTCACTTGACTCCATACACTAGAATAAAATGCCATATGTTATATGTAGAAGATATCGAAACCTAAATTCTTAGAAAACAATACAGAAGTAAACATTACTAAATGGTTGGATGAGTGGAGGAACAGACCAGGAGTGAGAAGTATTATTAAAGCTGTAATAAAGTACAGATTAAAAGGATAAATTGATTTAATTACACAAAAAATGTTAAATCTGTAGGTAAAAATTCAAAATAGGAATTCCTCTTGCAGCTCACGGAGTTCATGACCCAACGTTGTCTCTATAATGATGCTGGTTCCATCCCCGGCCAGCATTGCCACAAGCTGCAACATAGGTTGAAGTTGCAGCCCAGACCCAGTGTTGCCGTGGCCCCAGCTGCAGCTCAAATTCGAGCCCTAGCCTGGGAACTTCCATATGCCACAGGTACGGCTGTAAAAAAAGGAAAAAGCATTGAAAACATAAGCTGCCAAAGGAAAACATTTGCAGCAAATATAACAGTTAACTTCTTTATTAAATAACAAGTGTAAGAACGGTAAGTACAAAATCCTAAATACATTAATGATCAAAGGACATGGAAAGAATTTCACAAGACATCACAATTAATATAAATTAACATTTGGAAAATGTTTAGATCCTCTGGGAATCAAAAGTAATGGTGCCATATTGATCTATGAAATTAGGGAGAAAAACAAAATGTTTAAGCACAGCCTGGAAAGGATGAATGAAATGGCCATTAGCACACAAACCAGCTGACTATAAATCAGCACATATTTGAAAAACAATCTGAGCAAATGAAATAGGATCTTTGAAGATATTTATTCTCTTTTACCCAGTAATTTCACTTCAGAATGTAGATCTTAAGGAAAGCATTCTAAATAGAGACAAGGTGTTAGGCTTAAAGCTTGTGGTTGTTTTGT
This sequence comes from Catagonus wagneri, assembly GCA_004024745.2. Classification (NCBI taxonomy): domain Eukaryota; kingdom Metazoa; phylum Chordata; class Mammalia; order Artiodactyla; family Tayassuidae; genus Catagonus; species Catagonus wagneri. The sequence goes on from PVHT020000108.1 coordinate 2,211,740, forward strand.
TTTTTCTCTGTGCTTCAATTCCATTCATTCTGTTATTTTTACAGTGACAATGGAAACAGTTTACATGTGTAACGAGAGGAGAATAATTATTTTTTGGGATATCCATTCAGCGAAACATTAGGCAAAATAGACTTCAGCAATGCTAAGTGAAAATTAAAAATTTAGAAGTGTATGCATGACACTGTAAATCAACTATAATACAATACATAGAAAAATAAATAATTTTTTTAAAATGAGGACATTAAAATCAATACTAACTTCATAGGTTTACAGTAAGGATTACCTGGAGTGATATTTATAACCCCTTTAGGGCACCACTGGCATATGGTTGTAATTCAGTAAACTGGAGATGTTATTATTTCCCAGGAAATGTTCTATCAGGGAAAAATTTTTGAATGATACAAATGAACTCATTTGCAAAACAGAAAGAGACTCACAGACAGAAAACAAACCTATGGTTACCAAAGGGAAGGGAGGGTAAATTAGGAATTTGGAATTAAAATATACACTCTAATGTATATATAATATATAACCAACAAGGACCTACTGTATAGCACAAGGGACCATACTCAATATTTTGTAAAACTTATAGGGGGAAAGAATCTGAAAAAGAACACATGTATATGTATAACTGAATCATTTTGCTGTACACTTTGAAACTTACACAGCAATGTAAATCAACTATATTTCAACAAAAATTTTAAAAATAAAATAAAATTGCATGCATGAAAGGAGAATAATTGTTCAAATTAACATTTTAAACGTGGATAAAAAGGCCAAAAATTAAATATATAGAAATCTTAATGGGAGCAGTGATTGGTGGGTGAATTTTTTTTCCTAGTTTTCTCTATTGTCAACTTTTCTTTCACGAAAAAATTTTTTTATAGGGCCACACCCACAGCATATGGAGGTTCCCAGACTAAGGCTGCAATTAGAGCTACAGCTGCCGGCTTATGCCACAGTCACAGCAACTCCGGATCCAAGCCGCGTCTGCAACCTACACCACAGCTCATTGGCAATGTCGAATCCTTAACCCACTGAGCAAGGTCAAGAATCAGACCCATGTCCTCATGGATATTAGTCAGGTTCATTACCACTGAACCACAATGGGAACTCACAGGAATAAAATTTTTAATGAAATAAAACAAAGCAAAAATAGGACAAAGACAACTCATTTGCATCAAAGACTAGGTCAACTCTCTCCCAAGGCCCAGAGGGAGAGGAGTAGGCTCGTGGGCAGAGCAAAGCACACACCCCTACTTCTCCCAGTCCAGCGTCTTCTCTGAGAAGCAGACAGTGCTCTGATGCTCTGAGGCAGACTTCAGGAATGAAAGAATTAGGAACAGCTGGAGCAGATTCAGACCCCTGACAGGCCTGCCCCTTCAAAGGCAGCTCAGAGGCAGCCAAGGTGAGCGAGAGTTCAGAGCAGAGTCAGAGCTTACAAATGGGTGGATTAAGCTAAAAATGCGCAGGAGGCAACTCAAAGGGACTGCTAGTGCTTAGTGCTCACTCTGTGTAAGCAAAAGGCAAAATGCAGCATTCGACACCTGTAGACCAACCAGCAGCTGAGTACAAGCTAAAGGAGAAAAGTTCAAAGCTACAGAAGCGACTGTCTTAGCCCACTAAAAGGCAAAGGCAACGAGGCCACGGTTAGAAGAAAAAAAAGCTTATTTGAAACTGGTAACAAGGGATAGCCTTTATGACGAAGGCTTTCTTGGTTTTTATCATTTTTTTGCAATTTAATGCTATCATTTACAAGTGATGCTTTCTAACAGTCATGATTTAATTTTACACAATGCAAGTTCTTTTCTTTAAAAAAAAATAGAAAATATAGAAGAATGGAAGAGACACTAGAGAAGTTCTCCCCTGGGTTGCATTTGCTTGGCCAAATGGGTTAGTTTTTATGAACTTTGTTTTGCTTTGTAAGGGGATTGATTGGGTAATTCATTCAGCCAATATTTGTTGCACCTCTCTCTTCCAGACACTGTAGTTGGCACCAGAGATCCAGGGTAAATAAAACACATGAGCTCCTCAAATTTCAGAAGACCATGGGGGAAAGTAGAGACTGTGTAATGCGTGCCATGGGGGGAGAAGGAGACTTCCCCAGGGGGTGACATCTCATCCAAGTCCAGAGAGTGCATGACATATGCGAAGGGCTGGTGGTGGTGGGGGTTCTGTTTGGCTTGAACATAAAGGGATGTATCAGGCTGAGCCTTGTCATCCATGCTGGACTTTCCCCTACAAGGTCTGGGAAGATGTTGTAGGCTTTTAAAAAAAGAGAATCCCCAAAGCAAATTGATGCTTCACAAAGTTCACTCCAGAGTTTATGAGGGAGGAGACCAGCTACTGCACTCTGGCAGAAAGTCAGGGTAGAGACGCCAGCCGATGTGCCTCGAGCCTGGCCTGTGAGGATGAAAGGACAGACAGGATTCAGGCTGTGAGAGGGAGAGGGGAGGAAAGATGTCTCAGGGTTCCTGATGTTAATAACTGGGCACAGACCAAAGAGGAGGAGCAGGTTTGGGGGAGAAAAGGGTGATTTCTGTTCTGAAAACACCGCTTTCGAGGGCCTCATGATGCATTTAACTTGGGACGTCCCAGTTAAGTTGCGGAGATGATTGTAAGACTGAAGCTCAGGAGGGAAATCTGGTCTGAAGACAGATTTGTCAAATGTGAGCAAACAGGTCCATGTGAACGAAACCACCCAGAGAACTAGAGGGAGAAGAGGATCCATGGCAGAATCCAGCACTCAATGGCCAATGACAGGAACAGGCACTTGAACAATCAGTGAGACAGAGTGGCCATGAAGATAGGGAGTGAATTTTGTGGATGCAGTACAAGAGCTCAGGGAGGGAATCTTAAAAGGAAAAAATGAATAATGAAAAAATGCAAAGGCTGAGAAGTAACCACTGAATACAGCCACAAGGGCTATTGGTAAACCTGGTGAAAACTTTTTCTGTGGACAGATCCCAGACTGCAGTGGATGAGGCATGAGTGTCATGCAATGAAAAATGAACAGCAATTGTAAGCAATTCTTTGAATAGATTCAACTGTGAAGTAGAGAAGATAGGGGAAAAACTTGCGAAATTGTATTTGTTTCCTAGGACTGTGACAACCAATTACTACAAACCAGGTGCCTTAAAACAACAGACATTTAGGGGTTCCTGTTGTGGCTCAGTTGGTTCAGGACCCAAATTCACAAATTTGTATCTTATGTTTCCAAAGAATCCAAACTGCCTATAGGTCAGAGTGAATCAGGCATGGTGCTATGGTGGGTGATGGGCAGATGCAAGTCCGAACTTAGATGCTTATATTTCAGTGGGGGTATCAGGAGTACAAAATGTCTGTAAAGTCAACATATGGCAATAAATACTCTAATTGATATGTGACACCACAGAACAATAAATCATAAAATATTTGGTTGTAGGACAGAAGAATAAGAGAGAGTACTCACAGAGTAGCTCGCCTTAAAACTGAATGTAAGACCTTTTCTATACCCATTAGATATTGCATCACTAGGCTAAGAAATGGTGAATTAGAGGATCAATTTCCTTACTTCCAACTATATAATGATGTTTCACTGGTCCATACAGGTGCAACATGAAGTAAAAATTCGAAAAAATGAACAGCATGGAATTCCCATTGTTCCTCAGTGGGTTAAGAACCCAACGTAGTCTCTGTGAGGATGCGGGTTCAGTCCCTGGCCTCAGTCAGTTGGTTAAGTATTCAACATTGCCCCAAGGTGTTGTGTAGGTTGCAGTTGAGGTTTGGATCTGGTTGTTATGGCTATGGTCTAGGTTGGTAGTGCAGTTCCGATTCAACCCCTTGCCCAGGAAATTCCAGAGGCTGCAGGTGTGGCTGTAAAAAGAAAAAACCAAACCAAACCAACAACCAAACAAACAAAATAAACAGACATTTATTCTCTCATAGCTAGAAGTCTGCAATCAAGGTGTCACCAAATCCGGTGACTCACCGAAGTTTCTAGAGAAGGATTCTTCCTTGCCTGTCAAGCTACTGGGGGGTTCCTGGAAATGATGGGCATTACCTGGCTTGGAGCTGAAGTGTTTCTCTCTCTGCCTCCAACTTCCCATGGGCTTCTTCCCTCTGTGTCTGTGTCTCTATATCTGAATCTTCTCTTCCTTTCTCTTCTAAAAAACAAGAGTCATTGGATTTAGGGTCCACCCTAATCCAGTACTTCAGTCAGCTCAGGCTGCTACGACAAAATGCCATAAGCTGGGTGGCTTAAACATCAGAAATATATTTCCTTCAGTTCTGGAGGCTAGACATCTGAGACTGGGGTGCCAGCATGATTGGATCCTGGTGAGAGCCTTCTTCTGGGTTGCAGAAGGCCAAGTTCTTGAAAGAGGGCAAAGAAGATGAAAAGAGGACAAGCTATCTCTTTGACCTTTTCTTATAAGGGCACTAATCATATTCATGAGGGCTCCACCCTCATGGCCTAATAGCCTCTCTAAGACCCCACCTCTAAATCCCATCACATTGGGGATTAGATTTTCAACACATGAAATGGGGAGAGGGCAACAACCATACAAGTCCATTGTATCCAGAATGATTTCATCTTAACCTAACTATTACATCTGCAAAGACCCTTTTACAAAATAAAGTCCTATTCTGAGGTTCCAATAAACATGAATTTTGGAAGGACACTGTTCAACCCAGTCCAGTAATATGCAGGGGAAGTGATTTTTGTTTGCTTTGCTAATTTGAAAACCTGTGTTCCCTAAAGATGACCATTACTTCCTAAGAGGTTCTTGTAAAATTTTATGAGATTTTACACCAGATCTGAGGCTCAAAAAAAATTATCCCTGAGAAATAAAAAAAGTAAGGTCATAACAACTTAGCATAGCTTCTTGTGGGTCTCAACAACTGTTTTAACTCTTTTGAAAATACAGTAATGTTGACAAGTCATCTGGGATAGAATACAGAATGGAATACAATTTTGTATTTCATTCATTTCCAGATTTTCTCTAGGGTTGTATGATTTTAGAGCAATTCATTTCCATAAGGAATATTTTGGCCCCTTGTTTATAAATCACCCAAAAAGTGGTCTAGTTTACATAGATTTTAAATAAATTGATCAGTTGAGGAAGATATCAAGCAGTTACAGATGGTTATTATTTTATTGGGTTTAAAATAATTAACTTATATATCTCATTTCCTCATGGCATGACTAAAACAAAATAATGGAACAAAAACAAATTCTTCACCTCAAAAAAGAAAACAGACAAGATTTCAATGCCAGTGACACAAAATCTATTTGAAATACTGGAGCTCATTCTCTCTTTACTGAGTTTCCGTTAGGAGAATTAGAATTCTGAATATGAAATTCACCTTAGTGACAGCTATTAAAATAATCAGGAAATGCAGAAAGGATAATTCTCATACAACATTTTCACTCCTGCGTTCATGCTTTATAACTAACTTAAATGCAGCAATCTAAAAATACATACACGTTATTCTGGTGCCAATGAAATAACCATAACTTTTATTTATTTTAGTTTCTTTCTAAAGGCAAAAACTGAAAGGAAACACCTGTGGAATCTGACACTTAGTCTCTGACTTTTCCAGCAGTACAATCCACAGACTGGAGTGTAGACACTGTATACATTTCCTTTCAGACTGGATGAAGAAATGATTGTGTGAAGTGTGTTGTAAATGGCCACCTGCTCTTTTCCCTTCATGGCAACAACTCAGCACGCCACTGACTGCTCCCAGCAGCACATTCCTTCTCAAACCTATGTTTTGTATGTTTTGCATGGGCATCTCTCATGGCCACACGTGGGGCCCACCGTTACTTTTCTGTGATGGTAACTGGAGCTGAGAACTGAAATCTGCCCACTTTGCCCAACCTCTCATCACACACACTCTAATCATTGCCCCTCTCTATCATTCATTGATCCTGTGGGACCACATCAGGGAACTATAATAGTTACGAATAAGGTTAATTCCTCCAAAGACCCCAGAAAAAAATGTACTTCTTTCTCCAAAGAAATTCTAGGCTGAATGCTATGTAGATTTAATGTCTTGCTTCACAGGGTAGAGTTATTTCGGTGCATTCCCTAACAACACCATGTTTTATAAATTTGTGTATATATAAAGACTTGTGGTATACTAAAATTAACTTATTTTTCTTTTCCTGAGTCAGAAACCAAAATAGCCTCTCCATTGGTTCAGCAAGTAACTACTGAGTACCATTTACCATTAGGTATACAATGATCAGCAGAACACAAATGGTCTCTGCCCTTGTGGCACTTGAGTCTGGTGCAGGACACATGTAATAAGCAAATAAGTCCATAAATAGGGAGTCTCCAACTCTGGTAAATTCTACAGAGGTTAAAGATCAGAGGGTTGTGAGAGCATAGATCATTGTAGAAATACAGTGCTTCCATGAGACCATGACAGTAGAGATAAAATCTGATGGAAAAGCAGAAATTTTCAGTGAAGCACAGAGGGGGAAGCATTTCAGGTAGAGAGATAGGTATGTATAAAGGTGAGTAGATGATGTGATACATTCAAAGAAATGGACAAGGTCAATATGTGCATCACAGGAAGAGTAGGAGTTGGTGAGACAGTTTGGGAGAGTTGAGAAGAGAGGATCTGGACTTTATCCTAATGACAGCTGGAGGTCATTCAAGAGTTTTGAACATGATGTTGATGTGATAAAGTTTATATTTTTAAGAGATTACCTGTGTGGCCATGAAAATGGTGGATTACAGAAAGTAAGGAATAAATGTCTGGGAGATCTTTTAGGAGGTAACTGGCATTAATCCGAGCAAGTACTGATGACAGCTTTGATTAGAGTAATGACAGTAAGGAGAGTAGACAGAATTAGGTCTGTCAGAATGATGTCTGTATTTCTGACTTTTGAACTTCTGTGAATGATGACAACACTTATTATGGCCCAGAGTACCGAAAGGCTGCAGATGCAATCACAAGTTGGGTTTTACAGACTCACAGACACAGAGAATAGAAATGTGGTTGCCAAGGGGAAGAGGTGGGGTAGATTTGGGATTAGCAGAAGCAAACTATTGTATTTCGAATGGATAAACAACAAGGTCCTACTGTGTAGCACAGGGAATTATATTCAATATCCTGTAATAAACCATAATTTTTCAGTTATACATGTGTGTGTGTGTGTGTGTATATATATATATATATATATGTGTGTGTGTGTGTGTGTGTGTGTATATGTTTATGTGTGAGTTTCTGCATATATATATATTTATATATCTGAATATCTTTGTTGTACAGTGGAAATTAACACAACACTGTAAATTCACCATACTAAAAAAATTAAAAATAAGTTGGGTTTTGGACACATTGTATTTAGAGTACTCATGAGACCTCTGGTGAAGATATCAAGTAGGCCAAATACTTAGATCTGAGATTCTGAAGACTTATTCATACCGGAAATATGAACTTGAGAGTCGTTGACGCAGATGATAACTATGGCAATGAAACTGAGAATAGGATGAGAAGAGAAAGAATTCTGGAAAGAAGACTTAAGGAACTCCAATATTTAAAGATTAGGTAGAGTGAAAATGAGCCAGCAAAAGGAGGCTGAAAAAGCAGGAGGGTCTAAAACCCTAGGAGACTGGCTTTGTTTCAGAAGACAAGGAAAAAGATTGTTTGAAGGACAGAATGATTCCCAGTTGTGAAATCAGCTGAGGAGTCAAGTAAAATGAAGGCTGAGCAGTAGCCTTTAAATGCGGCCCTGTGGATGATTGGTGGCCTTAGCAAGAGCTATTTCAGGAATGATGGGGGTGGAAGCGGGGATTGAAGGGGGTGAGGAGTATGTAGGAAGTGTGTTGTTCAACAAAAATTTGCTATTTTATGAGTCTTTCATATGTATGCTCATTATCTAACAGGATGTGGCAATTATGTATGAATAACATTCCGTTGCCTAGTTTTACTGTAGATTTGTTGTTGATGAAAAAGAGGAAGGAAGGAAGGAAGGAAGGAAGGAAGGAAGGAAGGGAGGGAGGAAGGAAAGGAGAGGCATGAAGGGGGAGGGAGGGAGAAAAAAAGGAAAAAAGAAAGGAAGAAGGACAGGCATTAAATTAACTCAGTGGCAAAAAAGTGATAACTGCAAACAGAGATGCTGACAAGTGAACTAAAGGTACAAGCATTACCTTCTGTTTATGACTCAGGGGTAACATTTCACTTAAAATACTGGTAACATGAAATATTTCACTGCTTTTGAAGAGCAGACAGATACCTCACACTAATTCTGTCTAGTGAAACATTCTGCGGCTTGTTAAATATCCTGTTCTAAGGTCTCTAGCCTCAGCATGGCCAACTAAAGAAAGGAAGAATAGATTTCTTACAATTATGAGATATATTTGCCTCCAGGATTATTCTGCTTTTATCACATTAACTTAACAATCATTATACTTAACTTACAATTGTCTAGTAAAAGATAACTTTTTGACTAGAATTCCACTTGTATTCATTACACACGAGTAGCGCATGTGATTTAAAATATTCACATTTTTAAAAACCTATAGTTTGTCCACCATAACTTCTCCTTCAATTCATGTTCTAAATACCATTAGTCCTTCTAGCCCCACCTCACGTCCTCCCCCTCTGTCCCCTCCATTGACTTACTTCTGCTTTCAACTACTAGACCTGTTACTCTTAAGGTTCCTCTAATAACATTTTTCCTCTGGGACTCTCTCCAACTCTCAGTAGTCTCCTTTTCCAATTTCCTACGGCCTAGCCCCATTGGAGGAATCATTCACACTTTCCCAACCCGAAAAGCCATGGAGAAAGAGGGAACTTTTTAGTCATATGTTTTATGAGAGAAAGGAGTGCAACACTGCTGCCAGGGAGCTGGGCAACAAGGGCCTGTCCCGAGTGCCCACTAATTGGTCTACGAATAATAAGTGACATTCATCCATTTCCTCCTGCCTTCTGTTAGAGGTTCTCTCTTTTATACTTTAATATTCGTATAAAGGCCCTTTGAGCAGTAGCCCATCAAACTAAAATATAAAAGTAAGTGCCAACAAAAGAACCTACTTCCAACAATCCAGACCCTTACAAATGTTAGATTCTTGAACCTCCCACAATGGACGAAAAGAACTTTCAGCAGAGTTTTTTTTTTTTTTTCTCTCACCAGGAGTGTTAAGAAATAGAAGTACTGGGGGATTACATGGAGGGGAAGGGAGACAAAACAGAAAGTGTGAGACAAGACCAGGTTACCCGCTCCAAGTCTCCCCCTTCCTCCCCCAACTGTTCCTCCTTGAAACATAAGAATCAAAAAGGGGGAGTTCCCTTCATGGCTCAGTGGTTAACGAATCCCACTAAGAACCATGAGGTTGCGGGTTCGGTCCCTGGACTTGCTCAGTGGGTTAAGGATCCGGCGTTGCCGTGAGCTGTGTGTAGGTTGCAGACGCGGCTCGGATCCTGCATTGCTGTGACTATGGTGTAGGCCGGCAGCTACAGCTCCTGTTAGACCCCTAGCCTGGGAACCTCCATATGCCGCAGGTGCGGCTCTACATGCTCTACATAAAGGCAAAAAGACAAAAAAAAAGAAAAAATCAAAAAGGGATGAGAAACCTGATTTGTTGGCAAAAGTCAGTATTATAATGTTCTAAATTGTATTTGAACATTTACATTTTCTCAGTCCCAAACTATGATATACAAGATGTGTTTGACTTGCTCACATACAAATGTTTTCAACATTAATTCATGTATACACCAGTTTCAGGAGCTAACAATTATAAGGAAAGAATAAAATCTGTGAGTCACCACCAAGACTTTCATTAGTCTTCTTTCAGCCACAAGAATCCAGCTTCTATAAATAATCTCTTCCCTGATCCTGAGGAGCCCTGGCTATTTAACGTTATAAATATGCAGTACTTTATATTTATGTAGTCATGATTCTTAACTCTTCCATGCTCCAATCTTCTTGTTTTATCAGTACCATATCTTTACCCTAAACAAACTCATCTTGCTGATGTCCATATTTGTGTGCCTTCATTTCCCCCTATTATTCATGACAAAATCTGGCCATATTCTGTGATCCACCCTTTTCTCTCAAGTCCTCAAATCCAATCAATTATCAAGTCCTATAATAATAGCAATCATTCTGCAATTCCTATTGTATATCAAGCTGTGGCTACAAAAAACGGGGTTATAGTTCCTCCCACGCATGCTCATTTTGCAGAGAAAACGGAGTTTGTTGTTCTCTAATACTTCTCTGACTTTTCCTCCTGAACCCTATTAGAATAGTAGCAGAAAAAAAAATCCTAAATATTAGTCCAATCTAGCCAATGGGACCATTTAACCAGTTCCTTTAGGTGTGTGCAACCTCTTCTTCTTGGAGTAAAATTGTTCAGTCTCTCAAACAACTAACTGTTTCCCTCTGCTCTTCTCCCAAATGGCATTCTGGTGATGCCTCCTTCCTGGTGAGGTGTCCAGATTGGGTCTTTGGACAGAACAGTGTCACTAGTCACTGGCAGTCTTCTGAACTGGTGACAACAAGCCCACATTGGTTTCCTCTCTGGGAATTCTGGTTGTGTCTGCTTCTGAAATCTTTGATTTATAACTCTGCCCCAGTCATCTGTCCTGATGCTTTGTTCTCACGGGTGCTGAAGACCCTTTAATGCTTCCAGTTCCAGCTGGTTTAAGCTGGTCACCTGCAGCCCCTGTGCTAGGTCACCATACCCCTACTGTGACTGTGACACATTGACTCGTATTCAGCTATCTTCTTTGGCCCCTTCAAGACCATCTAGGACATTTTGGTTCTAGTTCACAACATGCAGAAATCCAAAGCAGAGAAGATGTCAACTCAGCTTTCCTACCTAAGGATGCTACAAAGATGGATTCACTTTAGTTGCGCACAGACTACTCTTTCAGACACCGTAGAGTCAATTATCCCTCTAGGGTAAAGAGCTCCACTCCAGGATCTTACCTCTGGTCCTCCTCTCTCCCTCCATCTTCCTCTTCCTGCAATGCCTGGAACTGCAAGGTCAAGCCCCTCTCCCGCTTTTCCTGGGCGGATAGGGGCTCATTTATATAAAACTCCAGCTCAGCCATGCTTGTCTCTTGATTTGTTAAAGTAGGAAATGAAGACATTTTTAACCTCCCCCACCAAAACCTGCTCTGTAAATACAGTCTTCCTGCAATTTATTTTGGATACCAGATGCTGGGATAATACTTTCTTTTGCTTTCCATTCCTGCTTCAAATACATCTCTCCCCACACACACACAAATACACACAGGAGATGATAAGAGCTGACTAGGGAGGACATCTTGTGCTAGAAAATGCGAAAAAGGACAGGCACATTTGTAATTGTTTCAAAATATTGCATACATTGTGCTCATCGTCCCTAACCCTCACAGCTTTAAGAACTAGTTTTAACAAAGAGACATATAGTCACTTACTTGTGTTCAACAGTAAGTGACACAATCAGGCTTCAAAGCTTGGTCTGACCAACTTCAAGACTCAGAGTCTTTCTGCTACAGGAGGAAGCCTCTCCAGGGACTCTCCCATTTACCCCTTCCTCTCTGTTTCTTCTGTTTTTCTGTTATTCATGGCCTTGAAAACCTCTTGCTTGAGTTGTGGTAGCTGCCAGATGGTATTTTTCCTCTAATTTCCCCCATCACCATGGCTGCCATCTCTTTTACACCACTGCCTGGTTAATTACCCTGTGGTAGGGATGAGTCCAAGATACAGCAATCATCAGCTCAAAAGAATTTTACTGCCTCCCCGCCTGCAAAATAAATTCAGAACTCTTAGCAGCATGTAGGAGACAGTTTGCAAAAATGATCATGGCTCCTCCAATCCCTGTGTGCACACCCCTTTGCCATATAATGTCACCATTCCTACCATCAAGAGATTATCCTTGGGATCTGGACTTGACCATATGACTAACTATGGCCAATGGAACATTAGAAAATATAACACACCTGAGACTTACAAAGTGCTTGCACATCGGGGATTGCCTTCTTTTGCAGTCTTTGGACTCAAGTAAACCCACGTGAAGAAGCCCAGGCTTGCATACTAGAATGAGGCCAACTAGAGAAAGGAGCAGAACAGAGGTCAGCAAACTCCAGCCACAGTCTAAATCCAACCCATCATCTCTTTTGGTACAGCCCAAGCTAAGAATGCTTTTACAAAAAAGCATAAGAAATTGATTTGATATTAGGGAACCCTACCATTGAACCGAATTAAGTACAGTTTACCCCCAAAAAAGTTCCATTACTCCTGACTAGAAGACCTATATCACAAAAAAGTACTCAATTACTATTATTTTTTTAAATGCTGTCAATAAAAAAAATCTATGAAGATAGTATTCTCTCTCATTATATATGTACATACTTAATATCCTCAATTTTTCCTTTTGGCTTGCAAATCTGACATATTTTCTACTTGATAGAAGAACTTTGCTCACCCCACCCCTCTCTGGGACAACAAGCCTGCCAACCACCAGACCATTAAGAAAGCCATTCTAGAACTCCCACCCAGCCACATTGCTGATGTACTGCAAAAATCAGCTGTCTGCCCAAACCAGCCAACCCTCAGTGTCATGAGACATAACAGATGTTTGCTGCTTTGAGACACTAAGTTTAGAGATGGTTTGTTATACAGCAAAATCTAACTTACTCATCGCACATGAAAGCAGCTCTATGATCTGACTTAGGGTCCTATATGCATGTCACCTCACATCTAAACTATGTTCAGAAACCTCAGTTCCATTCTATTTTACAAACCCACCTTGTCTGCCTGATGTCCAGCCTTCCTTCAACCTTAAACATGCTCTTCTCCCAATCACTTCTTTTGGAGTATTACTCATTCATGGTGATCTTTTATGTGAATCCCTCGCAGCTCTCCTGATTACACTTAATTTCATGCTGCTCTGATATCTACAGAAATTTTTTTCCTACATGATATGCTCCATGTCTTTTTCATCTCTATGTCCCATATGCTTGACCATAAAATTTGTTAAATCATATGTCTCCATCTGACTTTCACAGCTTTGTCTCCGTTTAGCATATGCAGACTTGACATCACTCTCAAAGATATCTATGATTTTTGCTTCACAGTTTAATATTTTAACATTCAAAAAAAATAACTCTAAAAAGTGAAACCCTGATATTACTCTTCAGGCAAAGGTATTCTTACCAATTTACTTGACACATCAATTACTGGTTTGAGACTATCATAGAGAACACATTTGAACTATGCACCATATTTTGACAAACTCAAAATACGTTGCTTTGTGAGTAGGATGAAGAGGCAGCAAATTTTACTCTTTTACTCTCTTGTGTTCATTGTGCTATATCTATATGTCCCCAAACACTCTCAATTTGAACATTTATTCTGGCCTGAAGATGTTTTTCTGTGCTATTACTTAAATATGGTTTTAGTACAAGATAAGTATGAGTCGCAAAGAGGTTGCCTGACAAAAGTGGATCATTTGACTCTTCACGACCTTCCAACAAATGACTCCCTCATACCCCGCCACCAGCACACCACACACTCTCTTCCTCCTTTGTCAAGTACAATAAATCTTCCCTAACATTGAATTTCATGTCCTGGGGTAAAATAAGAAAAAGAAAACAAGAAAAATTGAATTAACTGATAATATCTATCTGTGAAAATACTTTGGACCTCTCAGTTTAAGATGGGGTGCATCTATTACCTTTAGAATGGATAAGCAGTGAAGGCTACTGTATAGCACAGGGAACTATATCCAACCTCTTGGGACAGATCATAGTGGAAGATAACATAAGAAAGTGAATGTGTATATAAAATGAAAGATGGGGTGCATCACAATTTTTCCACTAAAATTAATAAAAATATTTTTATTTTAATGGTTTTTAACTTAGCGACAGAGTTTGGGGGGGAGAAAGCATCTTATCCTGTCATCTTTTTCCATCTCTGCTCTCATCCTTTATTTCCTTCTTTATTGTCAGCAAACATTTAGAAATGACTAATGTTATACACAGTGACCAAGACTCTTCTTCAATGCTTTCAGTTGCTTCAGTGAAGTAGTTCTCAATAGTTTAGGAAAGCAATTTCCATTCCCATCCCCAGAGAACAGTTGGCAAAGTCTGGGAATACTTAGGTTGTCAGAATTCAGGAATATGGGAGGTGTGAATACTACTGGTATCTGGTGGGTAGAAGCCAGGGATGTTGCTAAATATTCTACAATGCATAGGGCAGCCCGTGACAAGGAATTATATGTCCCCAAATGTTGAGGATGAGCTGGGATTGAGAAAACTTGCCCTAAAGTAGCTCATATTTTCTGTCACAAGATCATTATTCCCAGTAGAATATTTCCCACTTGTCATTCCTCTTAGTCTCCATCTCAGCCATTAGGAATATTAAATTCTCATTTTTTAAAGCTGTGGGAAATATCACTCTCTTTATGATGTCTTTTTCATTCCTGCTACCGAAGGTGATGTCTCCTTTCTCCTGAACCTCACAGTATTTCATCTGTGCCTTTCTCAGGGATTAATTCAAATTACTGATCTCTAATCACACTATTTTCTCCATGAACCTAGTGCTTTTTATTGGGAACTTGAAAAATCTCTTAATCTTACTGGGTCTCAACTTTATTATTTGCACAATAAAGGGGGACCATGTGATGCCTCTAATACTCTTTCCAGCTCTGCTATTTTTTTCAAATTATAGTTGATTTACAGTGTTGTATCAGTTTCTGCTGCACAGGAAAGTGATCCAGGCATACATCTTATATACATTCTTTTTCTCATATTATCTTCCATCATGTTCTGTCCCAAGATGTTGGATATAGTTTCCTGTGCTATACAGTAGGACCTCCTTGCTTATCCATTCTAAATGTAGTAGTTAGCATCTATCCACCGAAACTCAGTCCATCCTACTCCTCTCCCTCGCCTCTTAGCATCCACAAGTCTGTTCTATGTCTATGACTCTGTTTCTATTTTGTAGACAGGTTCATTTGTGCCATATTTTAGATTCTACATATAAGTGATGTTATATGGTGTTTTTCTTTTACCGACTTACATAACATAGCATGAGAGTCTCTAGTTGAACCAAGCTCTGCTCTTTTGATCTCCTCTTTATCAATAATCTGTGATCCCTGTCCCCACATACCAGTATTCAAATGAAGTCCTACCACTGAAGGATTCTTATTCTAACTTGTCATATCAGCACCCACCATCTACATTAAAATTCTTTTCATAATAACTATAGAGTTTTAGATCAACTTTAGGGGGACTTGAAAAAAATCAAAACAGTGACTAAGAAGTTATTGATAGACACATAGAGATTACAACAGTTTAAATATGAATATCCCAAGTGGTTACAAATATCAAGAGGAGAGGGCTACATCTCTGTTTCATTCTGCATTTTTTAGTCCTTTAATCCAAGTGGAATTTAAAACACTGTCCTACCACTTATCCCTATAATCTGTCTGCTCATCATGGTTTTCTGAACCTTGGAAACAACCTATATATTATGTAAATAATGAGGTGTAATAGCATAATAAGTGAGATAATTATATACTATTTTAAAGACATAACTAAATTGTTTACATTTTTAATCAAATTAACAACATATTTCAGCTATATGTTTAGTCAAAATACAGATTTGGGAAGTAGGGTATTTTAATATCTTGTCAGTCTGTTTTTAATTTTTTAATAAATCATTCCATGATTAACCATATAGTCTCTTTCAATTAACTTCACCTCACAGTGTTCTTCAGAAACTCTAATTATACCTTAGATTATCATTCAGAACACCTGTTCTTGTGGGTTTCTATAATTTCAGCCCTGAATATTTTGACATAAAGAGCTATAATCATTGAAAATTTTATGGTTTTTAAAAGTATTATGTGCCCCACCTTTTTAGCTAACTACAGACTGCTTTATATGCCATGACTTTTTGCTTACCAAAGCTATTGTTCTTCATCTTTCATCTTGGATTACTAATTTAGGAAACTATGGATGTTCTGGCTGAAAACCAAAAACATGAAGCGGTCCAGTGTCCCCACTTTCAGTTTATATGCTGAATACTATATCACCACCACACTGGAAAAAAAAAAGACAGATCTGATCATTGGGTTCCTAGAAAGTCTGTTCTCCTACCTAATGACAGCGTTAAGCAAGATGTATCAAGCTTTCAATGAGACAAAGAATGCTGTATACATAACTGCACTTTAATTTCAACATAAATAATTTAAATTTAGATGTCCATATATAATTTGTCCATCTTGTGTATTTACCTGGCCTGATGGCCAACAGAGACAATTGGAAGTCAGTTGCACATATTATTCCCTAGTATGACTAAATTTCTCCTGTCAATCTCATTTATAACTGACATACGGTAAGTTTCAAAATTTTAACCCTATCTTTGGAATATTGAAAACATTAGAAATGTGGGATCTGGCAGAATTAGTTCTCTTTGGTGGCTTTGAACAAGTTTGATAGGCATATATCTTAAGCCATCTCATTCTACCTGGGAAGCTCTACTTGCTGTTTAGTGCTCTAAGCAAATAGGCCTGACACCAAAGGGACAACGCATTCATCAATATTGACAATTTATCGCTCTTTTTGTAATTGATCAGATGTGAACATATTTGATACACTCCATCCCACCACTCCTCCAAATTTCTTGTCCCATGGAGTTCCCTTGTGGCGCACCTGAATCGAATCCGACTAGGAACCATGAGGTTACAGGTTTGATCCCGGGCCTTGCTCAGTGGGTTAAGGGGCGCCCTGAGCTGGGGCCTAGGTAGGTCACAGACTTGGCTCGGATCTGGTGTTGCTGTGGCTGTGGTGTAGGCCGGCAGCTACAGCTCCAATTAGACCCCTAGACTGGGAACCTCCATATGCCTCGGGTGAGGCCCTAAAATGACAAAAAAAAAAAAGCCAAATTTCTTGTCCCCAACTTTTTCATTATGAATTTCAATATATATCTAACCACTGCACATTCCAGTTTATAAACTGTAGTATTTCTCTATGCCAGTCTTACAGCTGAAACTATGTGATCAGTATAAATAAAAGGCTTTGAGTTTTATGTCCAGTTGCAACATGAAAATAACCAACACAAAAAGTGATATCAGATGGGATATTACGAATGCACTGCGGGCCATGAATCCAAAACTTGGAATTTCTATTACAGTGACCCTGCTATAAGGAGGCTACATCTTGCAAAACTACTTGGTATGATCTAATAGCACATTAGAAGTACAGTGCTGTTTTTACCACTTGACCTACTTTTTGCTACTCAAAGTGGCAACTGTTAAACGAAATTCATTCTCTCCTTCCCCAGGCTCACTCTGCCCTCCTGCCATTGACAGCATCGAAACAGATTTAGCTTTTATTTTTGTTTTCTATGACTAGCTCTACATTCCTTTGGCCCAATCAGTAAAAATTTCTCACTCAGTTTTTTCGAGATAACAAATTACAACTCATCCCCAGAGCATAAAACCCGGAGGACATTCATTTCAGTGCCAAAAGCATTTTTGCCAAAAGCAGCACTAGTGGCCTTTACTACAATTAAATCCCAATATCACTTTAGCTTTGAATTAAGATGCTGCCCTTGACCTTTGGGAGAGGTGAATTGCCATTAGGTTTATTAGAGTAGCTCTGAACCATGTTAGAAAAGCATTTTTCTTAAATGCAAGATGGATGGGAGTCATATGTAATCAAGGATATGTTCATTTAGCCCAGCTGTCCAACTGAGATTTTGACAGAAAATTGATATTAGAGTTAGAGATTCATTGCGTTTAAGAGCCAGAACAAACATTGAAGGGATCTCTTCCTTTCTGAAAAATAAATAAATAAATCTCCCTAAAGAAGCAGACACAAGACTGTATTACTGTGAGGAAACTTGATCTATACCCCAAAAGTCTACAGTTTTTTGGTACTCACAATAGGAGATCAGAGAGAAAATGACGCAAAACATGGCTTTCTCTGCTACTTCCATTTTTATCAAAGGCAGTAATCTAACAAGAGAAATCATCTGAGCCTCAGAGATACTTTCTAGGAAAAATAAATTTATCTGTTGTCTCAGCTTCAAGACTTCTCTGTTACTCCCTCACATCCAACCCTCCAAAATAGTCATTTCTTTGGAGAGGCCTGAGCAGTAACGTGAAACAACCATCGGATATTGGCTACTGTCAGATCAGAATGGCATTTGTACCACCTGGCAGAAACAAATGGAATAATCACTAAGTTTTTGATCATTTGGGGAGGTTTCCTAGGAGACGAGTGAAGATGGAAAAGTAACTCTCCATGGCTATCACTGCTGAGAAGCACAGCTCCCAGTCCAGGAGTTGTGAAAATGATCTGTATCCTTGACAACACATAACCTCAGTCATATCTTTTCTTTTCACCCTTTCCCTTCCCCTCCATGTACATCTCAAATATGGAGACACTTTTACATCTTCCACTATGACTAGGATTAATCTCTGGATTGTTGGGAAAGGTAAAGAAAACAAGAAGGAAGCTATCATATATCTCCTCAACAGCTGCAGGAGGGCTGGACATCTGAAGATAGGGGATGGATTTTTTTTAAATGGAACCATAGATATTTGGATCCTAATGGTCTTAGTTCTATTCTCCTATCACATGACAAAAATTACTAGAGTTTTGGGGACCACGTCTATTTTCTACTCGTCTGCCTCTTTTAATTTTCAAAAGAGAAAGATTGCTAAAGAAAATAAATTTTTATGCATTCTTGCAATTCCTTTAAGATTTGAATTCAACCCAGTGTATGTCAGCACACATCTGTCCAGCACTGACAGTGAGCAACAAAGCAGGATGCTGTGGTTGAAAGGGCCTAAGACTTGTAATCAATAAGCTCTGAACTTGAATCCCGGGTTAGCCAACTGCAAGGTATTTATACTCGGTTTGTCACATAACTTTTCAGTCTCTCTTTTTTTATCTGTAAAATGAAAACAATGACCTAGATTACAGAATTGTTCAGAACACTGAATAAAGTGAATATGTGCAGAAGGCCCTAGGAATGCAGTAACATCTTTTCACCCCCTAAGAGCAATACTGAATGTAACTGGGAAGATACAACCTGACTGAAAAAGTAGTTTAAATGAGTATGACTTCTTAATGAATTCAGAGTAGAGGCTATGTGAAGGCTTTTTGTTAGCCACCCCGTTCTCCAGCAATCCTTCACTTTATTTAAAGTACTTTTTAATCTTTTATCTTCTTTTATAAACAGCTGGTATTCCAATCGTAGATATTGCCTCATGAGTTCTTCCTGACCTGGAATGAAATGTACATTAAGGAGAAAAAATTCCAACCAGCATATTTATGATTTACTTTGCCAGGAAAAACATGAGATGATTTTTATTTTCTCAGTGGCTCCAGCTTCTCCTTATTACTCACTATCAAAATTTTTTGTGAGTAAGAAGCTGACATTTAGATGTATTCTGCCTCATGGGCTGAACATTATTCAAAGATTTTCAACAGACTAACATATCCTCCTTTGTTTAACTACATGTTTCTTTTATTACCCCAAAATGTGTTTCTAGGTTATAAATTGTCCTAAGACCATTGTTGTTGGGGGAAGGGGAGTGATTAAGATGATAGAGCTACAATACAGTTATTGGTCCTGGGCCCTTGGATTGGCATACTTATTCTTATAAAAAACATCTTTCTGAGCTTAGAGACTGACATGCACATTGCCTTTATCTTTCTTTTTCATATGTTTTATTTTTTTAATTTTTATTATGATCAATATACAATATTCTGTCAATTTCTGTTGTACAGCAAAGTGACCCAGTCATTCATATATATATATGTATATATATATATATATATATATTCTTTTTCTCTATTATTCTTCATTGTGTTCCATTTCAAGTGATTAGATATATAGTTCCCCGTGCTATACAGCAGGATCTCATTGCCTGTCCCCTCAAAATGCAAGAATTTTCATCTACTAACCCCAGATTCCCAATTTATCCCATTCCTTCCCCCTCCCCCGGCAAACACGAGTATGTCTTACATGTCCATGATTTTTTCTGATTTATCGATAGAAAAAAATATTTGTGCCACATTTTAGACTCCACATATAAGTGATATCATATGTTGTCTGTCATTCTCTTTCTGACATACTTCACTCAGTATGAGAGTTTCTAGTTATATCCATATTGCTGCAAATGACATTACTTTGTCCTTTTTCATGGCTGAGTAGTATTCCATTGTATATATATGTACCTCATCTTCCTAATCCATTGATCTGTCAGTGGGCATGTAGGTTGTTTCCATGTCTTGGCTATTGTGAACAGTGCTGTGATGAACATACTGGCACATATATCTGTTTCAATGAAATTTCCATATGGATATATGCCCAAGAGTGGAATTGCTGGGTCATATGGCAGTTCCATACTGCCTTCCATAGTGGTTATACCAATTTACATCCCCACCAAGAGTGTAGAAGTGTTCCCTTTTCCCCACACCCTCTCCAGCATTTGTTATTTGTTGACTTGTTAATTATAGCAACTCTAACTGATGTGAGGTGGCAGCTCATTGTAGTTTTGACTTGCACTTCTCTGATAATTAGTGATGTTGAGCATTTTTTCATGTGCCTGCTGGCCATCTGTTTGTCTTCTTTGACAAAAGCTGGAAGTTCTATACCTACTATGCTTCCCTTTGGGTCATTGGTTTGGTTTGATTTGTCTTTGTTTTCACCTCTTTTAGTAGTGAAATACAGGTTAAAGTCTTTTGGAATTTAATCATTAATTCCTAAATTAAAATTTTCTTTTAAGAGAAAAGTAATTCTAGAAAGGTGTTTAGCATGATACCTGCTATGTATGTTCTAGAGTTAGTCCAACAGCTTCCTTTCTCTTTTGTTTTAAATGAGAAATGCATTGAGTCATATTCCCCACTGACTATAACCTTTGTATATAAAGACAGTAAATTTTTTCTGTATTTTATGATGCTTTGACATCTTGGTGGTCTGTGGACATGGGGATGGACCACCCCTACCAAGGTCAGCTAATTTCTAGAGATAGCAAACAAGATATCCAAAGCAAGATTTACATATGCAAACCAGCCAAACTCAAGTGCATTCCCTCACCTGCCTCCTTTTATCAAGCTCCTACAGTCAGGAACACTAACCCCTTGTCCTGAAATTCCCCAAGGCCAAGTAGTGGACTGCCGAAGTCCATCCTTACAGCCCAGAGCCCACTCAGTTCTAAACATGCTCACTGCTCTTGTCCTATTCCTGTTGCATGGGATGTATATTTTGGCTTTGCTTTCCCCTTGCTCTTTTGCCTCCTGACTGACCTGGGTGATATCCCGTGTGGCCCCTCCTTCCAGGAACCCTGAGTAACAAAATATCTTTTTTCTTTTTAGGGCCATACCGAAGCATATGGAAGTTCTCGGGCTAGGGATCAAATCGGAGCTATAGCTGCCGGCCTACACCACAGCAGTAGCAACACTACTGTGGTGATCTGTGATCTAGCAACACCGGATCCTTAACCCACTGAGCCAGGTCAGGGATTGAACCTGCATCCTCACAGAGACTACATCAGGTTCTTAACCCACTGGGCCACAATGGGAACTCCCAAACTATCTTTTCAATAGCAGTTGTCTCCTGAACCTTTGGCCTCCTATACCTGAACGATAACAAACTTTGTGCATTAAGACAGGAGACAAAGAAGAAGAATGAAAAGACAAAGATAAAGGAGAAGGAAGAGGAGGAGGAAAAAAGAATAAGAAAGAGAAGAAGGGGAGGAGGGAGAACAAAGGAGGGAAAGGAGGTAGAGAAACTTTGCCTTTGTAAAGCTTTTAATCCAAATGGGAAGTACAGGGCCTAGCATAGTACAAGTAAATCATAGAAATAAACTGAGTATTTACTAAAAAAGGACAACAGTGTGGCAGAATTAAGAACCTTCATGAGAGAGCAAAAATAAAAATTACTTTGTAAACAACAGTAACCGGAATTTGAAATCAACAGAATGATAACAGTAATTAACATTTAACTTGAAATATGAAAGTCCAATTTTCCCACAATTAAATAAAGAAAATAAGCAAATTAGCATGTACTCTGCATGGTCATCGTGAGACTGTGTACCATCACCTATGTAAGCAACAAGGACACTGCCTGGAATATAGAAAGTGTTCAATCAATGTGACTTTCTCTTCTGTTTCTATCAATAGCTCTCATATTAAATATATTATGTAACAGAATTTCTATGTCACTTAGTAGTAAGATGATAACAGGATACTGAAGCCTTTTCAGAGGAAACTGACTTTATATTCTTGATCAGTAGTGTACATTGGGATTAATTTTGGAGATTTAACAAAAAGTATCAGAGTTCCCTTTGTGGCTCAGTGGTTAACGAACCCGACTAAGAACCATGAGGTTGCGGGTTCGATCCCTGGCCTTGCTCAGTGGGTTAAGGATCCAGCGTTGCCGTGAGCTGTGGTGAAGGTTGCAGACGTGCCTCGGATTCCGCGTTGCTGTGGCTGTGGCAAAGGCCGGCAGCTACAGCTCCTGTTAGACCCCTAGCCTGGGAACCTCCATATGCCACGGGTGCGGCTCTACATAAAGGCAAAAAGACAAAAAAAAAAAAAAGTACCTTAGAGATTATAAATTACAAGAAATGGAGTGGAGTAAACATTATATTTTTAAAAGCTCTACAATTGCTTCTGATGTGGACTTTCTTTTGAGAACCTTTAAAATAGTTTTTCCTAGAAGATATATTTATTGTATGAGATTATGATGCTGCCATATTTCTAATCATTTATTCTTTTTTGTATATTCAATGAAATTTAACTATTTGGTATCTCCAAGGTACATGAACTGAGCAAGGCACCAAAGATACAGTAAATAAAGTGCAATTTGTGATCTCAGAGATGCCTTTAATTAAAGACACAAATGTCAAAAAAATAACTATTCAGAGAAAGAGAAGTTATTACGTTAGCATATTTAATGTGCAATGGAAGCTCAAAGGAAGGAACTCTGCCATGACCCTGCTGTGGATTCAATTGTAGCTAGCTTTTTTACTGCCAAACATAAAGAGCATTTCAGTACAAGCTACGAATCTTTTGCTTTAAAGCAGCTGATCTTTACTAGTAGTTCCCAATTCCTAATAGGTCCCAGTGCATAATACTATTGCCAAAAGGCCTGATCCAAGTCTCTGAGCACAGCCTCTCAGACTGGAGGATGCCTGAGTTCTACTTAGGAATTCTTCTGTACCCTTATTTACATTGTCCCCAGTGGGTGATTACTTAATACTGAATACCCATGACCTCGTTCCCTAGTCTATAAAACTGGCACAATAATATTTATCCGCTTTTTATGATTTGGTATTCAGCACTTAGATAGCATTTTTATTTTAAAGGCACCTTATAATCATTAGTTAGCTCTTTCTAACTAGCAGTGCCTGCCTCATAGGGATGGCATGAAGGTTAACGAGCTAATGTCGGCTAAGGCTTTGAAGATGAGAAGACACTTCCGCCGTTATATAATAGCTTACTTAGGCATTAGGAGGTTTCCCAAGCTTGCTTGCTGCCAGGGGAAGCAATGAGGGTGGGGGGGGAGGGCTCCAGTCTCCCCTACCCCACTTCTCTTAAGCAGTTCACCAGCAGAATACAGAATTGATTCACAGAAAACATTTTAAATATCCTTACATCATGGAAGAGAAATCCTTCTGCTGATAAGCACAAACTAAGTGGGCCAAGCAGAACCACACTCTCAAGTTTTCAAAAGTTTCACCTCCAAGTTCTTCCTAACAACAGTAAAATGATTGGTTGGAGCTCAGGATGTTGGACACTCGCCAAGTCAACAGAAAATACACAATAGTACTTGTATTGTAATGTGGGAAAAGTACTTTTACCTAACTATGCAGCTGGTAAAAATGTCCACCTCTATCTATTTATTCATTCACATACTAAGTAAACTGGTATCTTTTTAGATGTGTGCTATACAGCAGTATGTTTTGTTTTGTGTTTTGCTTTAAGCATAATCAAACCATTGGTAGAGTAACCTTGTGGAATCCATCTTAAGGAAAGAATAGAAAAGTAGAGAGTATTATTTATGATTCTGAAAAAAGGAAATGGCATACATATCCAAAAATTAGAGAATCCTTTTGAAAATTATATAACATACATAAAATGAAACATTTTAGGCATATTTAAAATTAACTTTAAAAGGCGCTTATTGATAAAGAGAAATTTTCTAGATCAAGTAAGTAAAAAAATACAAGACAGAATATGCCTTATGATTTCATTTATATGCATCAAAGCTGGTTAACTCTGGATAGTAGAATCACCAGTGAATTTCAATTCCCTCATTTGATATTTTGACCTTGCTCAATTTTGTAATTTTATATAATAAGCAGTCCTGCTTAACTAATCAGAAAAATTATGGTAGTTTAATGCCAATTCTGAGACAAGCACTCTTTCATTCAGCTCCTCTCCTACTTGCAGTGGCATTCAGCTCCTCTCCTACTTGCAATGAAGACATGCTATTATTTATAATGGTTACCACTTACTAAGCATTGGGTTGTGTGATTACAGGTATCATCTCATTTTACAAGGCTTTAAAAGTGACCTCTCCACTGCCGCATACCCGTGTGAACCTTGAAAAACTTATTTGATTATAGCACATTCTAGGGAGACCCTATTTGCAAATACCCGTCTTGTATTACAGTTATTTGTGGAAATATTTTCTATCTGAATTTTTAGGAGCAAAGACCATGTCCTGTACATCTTGTATCCCACATTTCCTAGTACTGAATAAACATCACTACAAAGAATTGTTCCCATAGAGTGTGATCTTATCTAATGGGACCTAACTCCTCCAATTTTATGAATATTATCTACTGCAAAGGCCTGAAATTCACTTCTTATTGGCTGGCAAGCTTAAAATCAACTTACCTTCTCTTCCATCTATTCATTCAATCCACAAATTCTCAGTGAACACCTACTAAATGCTAGCCATGTTTCTAGGCACTGTGTAAAGAACAATTGAAAAAAAAAAGGGGGGGGGAGAGACAGAGTCTCTCCCTCATGGAACTTACAATCTAGTAAGAAAAATAAATAATATACAAGACAAGATAAATGTATTGTCAGTGATAATAAGAACAGGATAAAAACTTAAAGCAGAGAAGGAGTACAGTGAAAGACAGGAGAGGGAATTGAATTTTAATATGGACAGCAAAGCCCCCACTGAGAAAATGAGACATTTGAGTAAAACAGAAAAGTAGTGCAGGAACAAATTATGTGAATATCTTGGGGGGAAGTGTTTCAGAAAGAGACTAGACCACGCAAAGGCCCTGAGGTAGGTCCATGAATGGTGTGTTTGAGAGAGCAAGAGCAGTCTGGTTATAACTAAATGTGGAGGATCAAAGTCACAGAAAATAAAGTCTAACATTGACAAAGGGCCAAATTGTTTAGGGCCTTGCAGGCCACCATAAGGAGTTTGGCTTTTGCTCCAAAAGAAAAGGCATGTTAGTGGTATATTAGAAGCAAAAGGGTGACATGGTGATGTGTTTTATCAGCAAAACTTTAACTTCTGGGCTGTAGACAGACAAGCAGAGGCGAAAACAGAAGAAATGGAAACTTATAATCCAGGTGAGATACGGTAGTGGTTTAGACCAGATTGAGAACTTGTAAAGGTGATAGGAATTGGGTTTTGCTGATGAATTGATTTGTTTGCAATAAGGAAAGTCTAAATACCTCTAAGGCTTGGATATAAGCAATTCAAATGATGGAGTTACCATTAACTGAGATGAGAAAGACTATGAGTAGAGAAAGTTTGGGAGAAATATCATGAGATCAGTTTGGACTGTTAAATTTAAAATGAGACTTCTAAGTGGCAATGTTGAATTAACAGTTAGCTATCCAAGTTTAGGGGTCAAGGACAAGTTCTGGGATGGATATATAAACATGAGTGTCAACAGTGTTATATAGATGGTGCCTGAAGCCATGAGACTGTCCAACATTGCCGATCATAATAGAAGCTTATGAAATAATAAGCAGTATTTTATAAGTCCCTCTTCCCTCAGGTAGAAAGAAATAATAATCATATTTCCATTGGTAGCAGGAAGCTCACCCCACTAAAATCCCAGGAACATTGGGCTCCCAGACCTCCAGCTGGAAATTTTGCCTGCAGTACCAGATTTACCAGTTAAAATTCTTATTTATTCCCCACTACTCTGGCCTCACCACGGTTGGCAAGAAAGTGGCAAAGTTGAAAACAGGTTTGGCCTGTAGATCACAAGCTTTGCCATTCAGTAAGAGCTTATTAAAAAGGCAAAAGCCCAGAAATTTCCCATTGTGGCTCAGTAGGTTGAGAATCCAACTAGTATACATGAGGATGTAGGCTTAATCCCTGGCCTCACTCAGTGGGTTAAGGATGCAGCTTTGCCTTGAGCTGCAGTATAGGTCGCAGATGGCTCATATCTGGCATTGCTATAGTTGTGGCATAGGCCAGCAATTTTAGCTCCAATTTGACCCCTAGCCTGGGAACTTCCGTATACTACAGGGACTGCCCTAAAAAGCAAAAAAGCAAAAAAGATGAAGAAATACAAAAGCCCAGGCCTTATCCAAGACCTACCTACCTCTTATGTACAGTAAAGTTTGAGAAGTGCTTTACTAAAGGATATTAGGACATAAGAAGGTTCTATGAGTCCCTGGGAGGTCCAGAGAATCATCTTAGAAGTTCAGAATGCATAAATCATGCATAATCTCTACATCAGAGATGCTCTTGGGGGCGTACCTGCAACAGCTCTTGGCCTGCGGGAATAGGCAGTACATCTCTCTCTTGGGGATGCCCAACACAAAACACACCCACTGGGACCTCTGCTATTGCTGCATCCAAAATCTTAATACCAGTCTATTAAGACTGGAGACTATGGTGGTGAGTCTGATTTGCAGAACTGGATCACTAGAGGCTGGGAAAATGAGATGCATCTTACGTTTTGTCACGAAGATCTCATAATGTGGAAAATGTGTTCAGAAGATGCTGGTGGTCAAAGATATAACAAATATCCTAAGGGCTGAAGTTAGATACAGGAGAAATATAGATAAAATAAGAAAGCCTGGTAATTTGGGTGAAGTCAGAGATAAGGACATAGATATCCTTATCAGATATGTAGATAAACAGTAACACAGATATATAGATAAATGGTAGATCTAATTCAGATAAATGGCAAGAATAGGAAAAAAAAATTAGTAGACAAGTCTGAACAAGAATGAATGAGAAAATCTAAGTCTAAGGGTACATTCTAAGTTAGCAATCAAAGCCAAGAACTGAATATAAGAAAGTGTGGCAGTTTTGTTTGGTATCAACTTGGCTAGGCTAGAACTCTGTTTCCCAGAATCCCCTTTTCTATGTGGGTTTTAGGTGGGAATTGGCCAAAAGAGAACTAGGCACAAGATTTGGGGATGCCAGAGAGGTGGTGGAAATGACACCAAGTCCATTACCTTCTGAGAGTGGGTGGTTAGATGCAGTAAGAGACAGATGCACAGGTGCTATGGCGTCCAGCTTGTTGTCCCTTTCCCCTGTTCTAGATCGAGCTCTTCTTCCTGACAGCTGGGCTGATGACCACTGGCGATGGCAGGTCCATCCCCAGATGCGGCGATAATGGCCTTCCCTATTCTTTCACCAGCTCTCCTGTGTGCTTACACCTGGCAGTGTATGTTCCCAGCTTTAGGAGGACTGCTAAGCAAGTATTCTCAGATTCTCCAACTCCTCTTTCCAGATCCTATGTCTCCAGCTTCTCCTGCAAATGTATAGACTGTGTTCCTATTTAAAAAGAAGAAAGAAAGAAAGAAAGAAAGAAAGAAAGAAAGAAAGAAAGAAAGAAAGAAAGGAAGGAAGGAAGGAAGGAAGAAAGGAAGGAAGAAAGAAAGAAAAAAAAACCCTATTTCATGATATTCACAATGCTTCTGCTTCCCCAGTTGAATAATTTTTTTTTTCTTTTTAGGGGCACACCCACAGAATAAGGAAGTTCCCAGGCTAGGAGGCAAATGGGAGCTGCAGCTGCCATCCTACACCACAGCCACAGCAACACCAGATCCAAGGCACCTTTGCAACCTATACCACAACTTGTAGCAACACCAGATCTTTAACCCACTGAGTGAGGCCAGGGATTGAACCCACATCCTTATGGAGACTAGTCAGGTTCTTAACCCACTGAGCCACAACATGAATTCCCCCCAGTTGAGTCCTTACTAACAGTTATTGCTATGAGAATGGCTCCATAGGACAGAACTACATATAATGATGGGAATCTGGACTTTTGCTCTGATGAAATTGGATTTGAAGGCATTAGTGGCCCTGTGCCCATTGATAAAGAGGATGCTGGTCATCCATGGCATGTTATGGCAAACAGTTGTTTAAGTCATCATCCTTCATCACTTATAATCAATTGCTTATAGAAGATAAGGTTTCAAATGAACAAGTAGTTGCAACCAGATAATATTTTAATGGAAGTAAATAATACGTTGGGTTGGTTTGTCACTTCTTTAGTGCACTGCAGAACATGGGCAAAGAAAATCATGAACACAAGTTTTTAAATTTCCAACTCCATATCTGGGGAAGGTACTATAAAGTTTTTACTTGTCAACTTGGCTAAGTTATCACTATGCTTCCCAACAGAGGGCAGTTGATGTATCAGCAGAATGCTACCAAGCAGCTGTCCTAAAGCGCTCGTGCAGGTGGCCAGCTTGGAACCTGCAGGTAAACCTGGGGCTCTAGGCTGTGCAGCTACCAGAGGGAGCCCACAAAGTGAAGATGGTTGAGAAGTCCAAGGAAACCATTCCCTCTGCACAGTCACTGTTTCTGAAGCTGCCAATCCAAGAACCAAACTAAAAGTCTAGTCCTGGGGATGGCCAAATTAACAGCCTTTCAGGGTCTCTAATGTTCAAGGTGTTTCACTATATGCTTTCAGTATCAGAGCTGTATCTTATAAGTATATACCCAGTGAAGGATGGATGAGAAGAATGAAGAAATCACATTCCTAGGAATAGGACTTTTTTTCATTTTTCAAATTTCCAAGAATAAGTTACTCAATCAACTAATAATATGATGAATGAATGGCATTCATTTAAAATAAAGGAATGGGCGTTCCCTTTGTGGCTCAGCAGGTTAAGAACCCAGCACAGTGTCCTGGAGGATGTGGGTTCGATCCCTGGCCACATTCAGTGGGTTAAGGATACAGCATTGCCCCAAACTGTGGCATAGGTCACAGAGGCAGTTTAGATCTGTTGTTGCCATAGCTACGGTGTAGGCTGGCAGCTGCAGCTCCCATTTGACCCCTGGACCAGGAGCTTCCATATGCCACAGGTGCAGCCATAAAAAAAATTATATAAAAACATAATAAAGGAATGAGAAGCTTGGATTGGATTTCAAACTTGTCATTTGATTTTGTATTTAAAAATTAGCTGATTCACTACATTTTCCACATTTTACAGAATCATGGAATTTTTAGAGTGGGGAGAGGCTATAAAGCTCTCCATTTTTTAGCCATAAATATAGTCTCTGTGTATTCTTATTCTAAAGCCCCATGTGCTTTGACTTAGGTTGCTAAATTTGTCCTGAATATTTAGCATACCAAAGTATAAAGTCACAGTAGAAATGATCATCATTGAATTTTAGATCAAATATTTCTGTGGATTAGATGTAAAGTGGGGAAGATACACAGGAGGTTTTCATTGCCTTTATAATGTTTTGTTTCCTAACTAATGTGCTAAAACAGTTATTTGTCCTATTACTTTATACCATTATTTTGTGTGACTGAAATATGTTATCAAAATACGATGGTAAAAATAGATTTAGCATGGGCCTTATAAACGAGTTTTTCTTTATCTTGGGTACAAAGATTTTAATAAAAGACATTTTATGTTAGATAAAAGGCTTCTTCATGGCCAGCCAATGAATTATAGAAAACAACTGTCACGAACTCTGGTTTCTCCCGAAATGCCTTTTCAAAATTTACATCAAGTTTTATAGATAGAAAATTTTGAAAAAAGGTATTATTTGCACGGATTCAAAATAAAGACTTACTCTGCCTGCAAACAAGGCATGAAATTGTCTTCCTTTTCCTACGCCCTCCAGAGAAGAAACAACAGTGACTTTGAATGATAAGAACTGGATTCTTGCCAGAAGCCTGGCTTCTGCTAGCTGTAAGACCCCAGCTCAAATAGGGCTCTGAAAGGCTTTTGCTGACTCCAGAAGTGCCAAAGGGAAGAGGAGGGGACTGGCACTAACCAAGAGAAAAAAATCAAAGT
Source organism: Catagonus wagneri (assembly GCA_004024745.2). Lineage (NCBI taxonomy): Eukaryota > Metazoa > Chordata > Mammalia > Artiodactyla > Tayassuidae > Catagonus > Catagonus wagneri. The sequence goes on from PVHT020000108.1 coordinate 2,241,956, forward strand.
CACCATTGTTCCTTCTTATCATGAAGTATCCTTAAGGAAGGGAGAAATAAAAAAAAAAAAAATGGCTCTCAGGAATAATTAGAGCATCCATTTTTTTTATAATAAATCAAAACAGTTCTAGATTTCAGAAAGGAACATATTTGGATCACTTTTTAGCTCTGCTTTTAGGACTTCTAAAGACAGCATCTCCTAAGCTTGCCTCAAACAGCTTGCTCAGATACACATGGCTTTTGTTTATTCTTATTCGCCTTGGTTTTCACATTTTTATACATGGCCTCAAGGAATGACTTTGATGCTGAATTTTTCTGGGGAAAAAATGAATAAGTAAATACAGAAGTCATATACACATAAAGTGCACAAGTATAAATCAATGGGACCCTCAAGTGTTTTCAGAAATCTATGTTCCCTAATAGCTTTTCCAAGCAAGATTCCATTTCATCAGCAGTTTTGTGTCTCTTGACTACTGAAGTATGCTAATTTCAGGACTCATGAATTGTCAGGTGTTTAGTTACATTGTGAAATGTTAAAACTATAGAGGCAAAACCTCTAAGAGGTGCAAAATCATTTTGATAGCAGCATTTTATCTTTTCCCATGAGGGTACAAAATGAAGTCTAGATCAACTCTATGGCACATCTTTCTCAAGGTGGCTAATTCATTACCTACTAACCTAGAAAATTAAATTGTCCAAAAGACTTTTGTTTTATTCTTCAGCTAGGGAGGGTTTTTCTGTGTTTGTTTTTTTTTAAAGTACCAATTTATTCTATTTACTCACGAAATTTTGCTCTGACCTCTTTTTTTCTGCTCGAGTCACTTGTACATCAAGGCGGGTGGGCACTGGATTTCAAAATATTCTTTTCAAGAAATACCAAATATGTGTGTCTGTGTGTGTCTGTGTGTGTGTGTGCGTGTGTGTGTGTGATTTGAAAACAGGATTTTGCTTTAGCTGCCAAGCTTAAGGAAAGTGGTAAGCAATGATTGAATGAATATTCTTTATGTAATTTATGGCCATCAGGTGCTACTCAAATGAATATACCATCTATTCTAAACACTTAGAAAAATTCTAACAGAAAAGACTATAATAAATGCAGAATGAATTCTGTCCTAATACTTCTTCCCACTTGTCCCTGACTGTCAGCAACTTTTCCCTTAAAACCCCTGGAAGGCTTTCACCAAACAAAATGCTGCTTTAGACTTTTCAAAACTTTCAGTGTTTGTGCTTAAAATGCATGTCTTGTACACTGATGCTGGCAAAATAAAAACAATTCTAGATTTTGAATTCTTTTAAAGCAAGATCTTCATAATAATAATCATTAAGAATATTAATGATTGTGAAGTTCCCACTGTGGTACAATGGGATCAGCAGCCTCTCTGGAGCACTGGGTCACAGGTTCAATCCCTGGCCTGGCACAATGGATTAAGGATATGGCATTGCCACAGCTGCAGCATAGGTTCCAACTGTAGCATAGGTCTGATTCCTGGCCCAGGAACTCCATATGCTGCAGCATGGCCAAGGACAAAAAAAAAAGATAATATTAATGATTTTGATATATGAAGAGAGAGATGGAAGTGACAGAAACTTTCATCAAGTCAGACTGACTAAAACTGAGAAATACCGATTTCTGTTTCTGCCTTTTCCCCCAAACACTAGTGTACTTTTTTTGATCTACAATTTGGGTGCTATTCCTTAGCCACTAACACATACTCATTAGGAAAAGTAGTAAACTTTCATTTTAATCTATTTAAAGGAATTTTTTTAGTAAAGAAATGAGATAGGGAGCTGGGAAGGGAAAGTTGTTTCATCTCAGATGACAGAGATTACAGCATGTTTGTGTCTCTGTGGATTGTGTAACCATAGAAGGCAGTTTATAGATTCCAAGAAAGAGGGAACAATTGCTGAAGTGGTGTCTTTGGGGAAAGGAGAGGAGAAGGCATCCAGTGCACAGTCAGAAGCATTAGGCAGAAAGAGGGTGGATATTTCCTCTATAGTAATAGGTGGACCTGATGTTTATGGAACAGGTGCTAGTAGGTTGGTTGATATAATGGCAGAATTCTACAATACAATGTTAGTGATATAGAAAGCAAAATAATCAGTAAAAGTGGATATATTGGAAGAGACTTTGGGAGCTTAAGGGAATAAGGAATGAAATAATCATCTAGAAGGATGATAGAATGAATAGTCTAGAATGAATATTCTGATGGGATTGAGTGGCAGCTCTGAGAACCCAGCTAAGGGTAACAGTCATGAATTTAAAGTGAGACCAGGCAATATGGTAGATCACAGTTCCAGCTTAGATTCAATCCCTGGCCCAGAAATTTCCATATGCCGCAGGGATGGCCAAAAAAAAAAGGAGAGAGGAAATTTGAGGGCAAGTTATTAGAAGGATGGTCTATATGGATGTTGAAACACCCATGAATTTTAAACAGAGATGGAGAGGTAGTCAACAAAATTAAAATTCTTCAGTCATGAGGGAGGGTAGTCAATGCTCTTTGGCTGACTTCACCAAGGAGGAGGTTAGGTCTTAGTACAGGATACAGAGCAGAAAATGTGAAGGGTGCAGGGAAAAGGAGAAACAGTGTGTTGGAAGGGCTACTGAGAGCAAAGAGGACACCAGCCCTACTCCCTGCTCAAGGGATTAGGCAAAGAGACTGAGAAAACAGTCACATTTATGATCTTCCTTGAATTTCTGGAAGAATTTCTACCGGATATATGAATCTTTTTTTTTAAGGGTCTACCCGCTGTGTGTGGAAGTTCCTAGGCTAGGGGTCAAAATGGAGCTTCAGCTGCTGGCCTATACCACAGCCACAGCACTTGGGATCTGAGCTGCATTTGAGACCTAGGCTGCAGCTTGCAGCAATGCCAGATCCCCAACCCACTGAGCAAGGCCTGGGATCAAACCCATATCCTCATGGATACCAGTCAGGTTCTTTAATCTACTGAGTCACAATGGGAACTCCCTGAATCTTTATCTTTTTCCCTTTCCAGGTTTAATCTTTTCTTTCTCTTTCCATAATTGTGTTATGCTTACAACTGCATCTCCTCCTAATATTTTGCAGGCAAGGGAAGCTTGGGGTGGGGGAATCAGAGACCTGAATCCACCAACCAAATCACATGGTCAAAACTGAGTTTTTGCATTTGGTTCTTGTTTTCTTAAATTGCTTCAACTTTCACCAGTCTTGGCACCAAGGGGTGGCTTGAGTGAAGGGAGGGAGCTTGAATCCCAGACAAAAATGCTATCTATCAACAGCCTTAAGGAAAATGAAATAATATTTTCAAGATAGTCCCTTGACATTTCTCAGTGTTAATAAGGTGTGAAAGAAAGTGTCTGTAAATAGAAGGCTGCTATTTTAATTGATTGGTAGCATACAGATCATTTGAGAAACAAAGCAAATTTATTTAGAAAAATGAAAAAAATGTGCTTGTCATGCAAATGCAGCTCCCCACCATAAGTTACGCTTTTCCAGCCCAAACCCACTATAAAAAAATTCTGTAGTCACTATTCACTATCCACATGTTTTCACGAGTAGGTGGCATGGGTGTAGACCCAGCTTACATTTGGGATATAACAATTCAACGTGTGACTATAAATTGGATCTATCTTGAACTTCATCCAAGTAAAGTTAGTTACAGAAAGTACTGGAAGATTTCTTGTTTGTGCAGTTGTGTGCATTGAACCCCAAAATGATGTTATAATGAGTTTTCAGAACATCGTGTGTTTTGATAAATACTGCAAAGCAAGTCCTTTTGAAACATTTTTTCTTTACCAGAACCATGTGTAATAAGTTTACACTAAATGGAACTTAACATAAATAGGATTCTCTCTAAGAATCAATATGGTCAACAACATCAGCTAAAAAAAAAAGTCCTTCTGACACTGAAATTCATGATACTTCTTATAAGATCCAGGATAGTCCAAAGCAAGGGAAAATGCACCGCTCTAATGTATTTGATTTGGCTTTGGAAATAGGAATTTAGAAAAACTGTTGGCTGCTGTGCTCCTAACTTCTTAAGAGTAGGAGGGGGTGATGGCGAGTGTGGGAGAAATGTGGTGACGTGGAGGGGGCTGAGACAGAAACAAAATAGGGAAATAAGGACGGGAGGGGAAAACTGACTCCACAGACCACCTCCTGCAGTGCATAGCAGTGACAGCCTTCCTGAACTTCAGTCTGGGGTTTGCTCACGTGCATGTTTAGAAGATGATGGGAAATAATATTAAAATTAAAAAAAAATATATATATATATATATATATATATATATATATATATATGAGCCAATTTGTCTGGACATAAGAAATTGGCACCTCATAGTAAATCAACCATACTTTAATAAAAATTTTTTAAAATAAAAGTTTTTAAAAAAGGAAAATGGCAGCTCAGATACTGACAACATATGGGTTTCCCTGGTGAATGAGTATGATGAACTGCCCTAGGAGTTTCATTTAGGAATTTAGAGAAGGAAGTCATTTGATTTCTTTGTAGATCATTAGGTGGGTCATTTAGTCATTTACGGCTTAATTTCCATGTCAAACCCTCAATTTTACTCTCTCTCACACACAGGCACACAGATTACAGAACAGATTTAATTTTTCACAGCTGTTTTAGCTTGAAACCTCCTAAGTGGTGAAAACACTGCGAATATACATAAACTCTGATTTAGAATATATTGTGAAGGTAAAGAATTGATTTTTAATTCATTTTGTGGGTCTCAAACGTCTAGTATGTAACGCAAAGCGAATATAAATAACATACCAGAACATACCACCAACGAGTTAATGACTAAATGCTGAACTAATTTAACAAAAATATAATATTGAAATATGTATATATTGCATGTAAATTCCATATTTATGATCACAATAAACTTATAATAAAATCCCAGGGCAGGCCTGCAGTCTTATTATTAAGTTTCATTTCCATCTCTAACTGCCTACTTTTAGAAATATGTAATATTACCTTGAGCCATTTGGATTTTATGTGGCAACTGCATTTACCTTAACTCTTCCCTGGAGGAAGATTGACTCCTTTATTTCACTCTGAAGGAAATGGATTTCTGTATCAGAATGAAATAAAAATGATTAAATGTGAATTGAATCACTTAATCCTTTTTTCTTGGGTCAAAGGACATAATTATCAACCCTGCAAAGTGCTATATGTGCAATCATGCTCCGGAACTTAGACTCATAAAGAGCTTTCAGATGATGCATTCTGAGAACAGAGTGGCAAGACCCCAAGTATGGAACCAGCAGCAAAGGCTTCAGGTAAGGCTTATTGGAGGTAAGCTCAACAAACTTGTATTAGTTAACCAGACGTGTGCCCCACCTATCCTGTTCTTTTTTTTAAATTTTTCATTAAAGATAGTTGATTTACAATGTTCCTTCGATTTCCTCTATAGATCAATATGGCCCAGAATTCATTCTTTTTTTTTCATACAATCTTCCATCATGTTCTAACCCAAGAGACTGGACATAGTTCCCTGTGCCATACAGTTTCACTTAATTTCTTATCCATTCTAAATGTAATAGTTTGCATCTATCACCCCCAAACTCCCCATCCATCCCACTTCCTCCCCCCATCATCCTGTTCTTTAAAATGACCCTTTCCTACAATAGCTGCATCAGCTTAATGGAATGTATTGTGACAGCGTGTTTCTAGAGTGAGGATTACTTTGGGTATGTATAGCTGTACAACCAACACAAGACCAACAGCCCATGCACTGTGTGTGTGTGTGTGTGTGTGTTTTAGGCCAAGTCTTTGTGGCAGATGAAAATTCAGACTTGATGAAGTCCTTCCACATCAGTTGGCTGCATTCCAGGATGGCATGTGTGCAATGGTCATGAAAGAAAAACAAAATGGTAAGAAAGAGAGAAGGATAGAAAAGTCCAATAGGTAAGAATACAGACTCTTCTTTTAAGTAGCTGTGTGACTTTCATTGAATCACTAGCTCTGTCTGGGTCTTGTTTTCTTCATGGAGATGACACTTGCCTTGAAGAACATTACAGAGATGACAAGACCACAGGGGAAAGGCTTGGCATACACCTGCTGTCAAGGGAGTGGTAAATGTTGCTGTCATCAGGCCATGCACAGCACAGTGACTGGCAGGCCTTTGGGGCGAAGCAGTGCCATTTGTGGGAAGCCATCATTCTGAACTGAGAACCCTTGAAATGGCAAGTCCCAGAGTGCACCGCAGCCCAGCACAGCCTCTGGTTAGAGGCCCTTGTGCTCTCTGGCAGCCCCGCTGGCCTGGTTATATTCCTTGCAATAGGAATTTGAATGTCCTCCTTCCTCTGAGCGATTCTGAGTGGCCAAATGCTCGGTCAGAGGGTTTCACTCCCCCTTTCCAGATCCACATCTGCCTTCTTCTGAGGAGAGAATGCCTCTGAGTCCAAGCTCAGGATGGAGTCAGCGATGGTTTCAATTTTGTCCCTCCCTCTGCAATGTTGATGACCTAACTCTCAGCATCTCAGAATGTGACTTTATTTTGGGTCTTGACAGAGGTTATCAAATGCAGTAAAGGTCACTTAGGGGGGCTCAAATCCAACATGACTAGTGTCTTCATAAAAATGATAAATGCGGACACAAACAGGCAGAGAGGGAGGACAAAGGAATGTGCAGACCCAGGGAGGTGACAGCCATCCACAGCCCAGGAGGCCTTCCCTCACAGCCCTCCCAAGGCCAACCCCGCTGACACCCTGATCACAGACCTGGAGCCCCTACAAGTGTGGGAAGTGCTGCTGTTTGAGTCGCCCACTGTGTGGTCCCTTCTCTGTGACACCAGCCCTAGGGAATGAGTGCAGTGTGCAAGGGGGAAATGTAGCTCCCGCCCTTTTTCAGTTCCTGAGCTTCCCTCCCTAAGAAAACAGCCCTCCCCTCCAGATTCTGAGACCATGATGCTTTGTACCCACAGTCCTCTAGGCCAGCTGCTTGGAGCTGTGTTCCATGGATACTCCAGAGAGGAAGATTTAAACTGCGAATAATGACACAAATGTTCAATTAGCAATGATGACACAGATCAGAGTCCAGTTTTCATTCCTGGAAAACACCTCAGTATTGCCACTCGAACTGCCTGGGAGTTATAAATTATTGACACATTTATCTAGAAAGCCTAACAGTGCACTATTATGAGGAATCCATGCCCCTGGAATTTACCAGCCATTCAGAGGTCTGCCTGATAATTTACTCTTTGTTCTCTAAAGTAAATACATGCAAGTTACATAAATCCAACCTAGCTTTAAGCCAATATTTTTTCCTCATGGGAGAAGCAGCGTGTTTCTCCTGGTACCCCACTCGCTCCCCCACATATATATCCTTGTAGACACAAAGACGCTGGAGCTGGAAGTATTGTATATATTTTGCAAAATGTTATCTTCCACATTTTTAGTTAACTCCAGGTCATAGCAAGGTACATAGACATACAGATGCAAACAGATCATTTGTCATGTATGCTTTTCCTTTGAAAATCAAATATCTTAATATTCTCATATGTCACAAATGCTTCCACAAGTTGGCTTTAATTAACATCAGAGAGTCTGTAGAGAGATGCATTGGAAAATTTTGAATGAAGGAATGTGCTTAAAAACAATCTTGACTTTTCTCTCTCACAACGTGTCTGCTACATATTGTTAACATCTTCAGATAATCTGCTGTTCAATGACTGTAAAAATGTGGAGGTTTTGTTCCTTTCCTCCTAAAGCATTTGACTACCCCATTATTGCCCAAACAGTACATAAGCTAAATTTAGAAAGCCCGCATTCATGTTTACATCATAGTTTCAACTCACTCCAATATAGACCGAAAAAAAAAATTCTCTAAGAAGGGAAAATGAGTTGTATTATGTGGGACCTTCTCATTTCTCAAATGTGAACATGTATTTATTTCAGTTTAAATAATCCCTTATAATTCGCTAATTACCATAGCAAGTTAAAACTGGTTCTATTAAACACAATTTCCCCCATATAATCTAATATAAAAATGTCATATAATGGAAGGAGTGTGGGCTTGGGAGCTAAACAGAGCCTGGGTACAATCCTGGCTTTATCACTGTGTGGCCCAAGGCGAGTCTCTAAGCTTCTTTGGGCCTCAGTTTCTTTAGCTTGAAAAGGAGGGTAATGTTTACTTTGCAGGGTGGCTGAGCGTGTTGGAGACCCTGTGTGGAGACAGAGCACAGGCTATACTAATAAGGAGCAACATTGTAAAGTGCTGGGGCTTTCGGAGCAGGACCACACCATTAACTCCTTTCCTACACACTCTCCCACAGTGTGACCATGACTCTTCGCCATCAAGAACTAGATCTACTTCCCCTCCTCTTGAATCTGGCTGTCCCAGTAGCTCCCTTGTACCCAATAGGGTATGGCACCTGTGATGCTTACAGACCTCCCAGGCGAGGTGAGGAAGCCCTGCAGCATCCTCTGGTTCTCTTGGAACGCTCCTGGACCCTGACCCACCTCCTCTCTGAACTCAGCTACTTGGTCATTAGGAGCCCAAGCCACATGAAGAGGTGACAGTAGGTGTTCTGGTAAATAATCCCAACTGAGCCCATTCTGAGTAATTCGAGCCCAGGTGGCAAGCATGCGACCAAAGACATTTCCAGGTGATTCTACTCAGTCCTGTGGGTCACCCAAGTCACTGGACTTCCCAGATGAGGTCCCACATGTTATGGAGCTGTTCTCTGTGTGACTCCTCACCCATCCAATCATCAGTGGAGTGAAATGATGGCTGTTTCACATCTCCCAATTTGGGTGGTTTTAGGCAGAAATTGGGTGACTGGAACAGTGTTGGTAATGTATCTAGAACTGTTTTCCAAGAGAATTCAAAGAGGGCACCACCAATGGGAACCTAGACTTCAAACATTTGTGATATGCTCTGGTAACACACTTTCTCTGACTGAGCAATAGCTCTTTCTTCTGAGTCCCTGGGATGTGGTGTTCACACAGGTGGGAGAAAGCAGCAAACATCTGTTTTTGCAAAGCTGACTCCATACATTTTAGTCCTTGGAAAAGGAAAAGCAAGCAGATGTGGAAGAACAGCAGGCAAGCAGCCCCCCCTCAGAACTGTATTCCCTATCCTGTCACCCAGCATCTCATACCAGTTTGATGGTCACCTGATCAATATGCTTGTCTTCAAAATTCTGTACCTCTGTCTGGCTTTCTTCGCTTAGTATGACAATCTCTAGATCCATCCATGTTTCTGTAAATGGCATTATTTCCTTCTTTATATGGTTGAATAATATTCCAGTGTATATATGTACCATGTCTTCTTTATCCGTTCATCTGTTGATGGACATTTAGGTTGCTTTCATGTCTTGGCTTTTGTAAATAGTGCTGCTATGAACTGGGGTGCATGTAGCGTTTCAAGTTATGTTTTTCTCCAGATATATGCCCAGGAATAAGATTTTAGTATCATGGGGTAGCTCTATTTTTAGTTTTTAAGGCAAATGTCATATGATATTGCTTACATGTGGAGTCTAAAAACAAGATACAAATGAAATTATTCACCAAACAGAAATAGACTCACAGACAAAGAAGACAAATTTGTGGTTACCAAAATGTAGGTGGGGAGAAGGATAAATTAGAAGATTGGGATTAAAATATACACCCTGCTATATATAAAATAGATGACCAACAAGTACTTTTTCTATAGCACAGGGAAGTATACAAATATCTTTTAATAACTTATAATGGAAAATAATATAATAAAAGAACATATATAATACATATATATGTATGTATAACTGAACCATTTTGCTGTATACCTGAAACTAACACAACATTGTAAATCAACTATATTTCAATTTAAAAAAATGTAAATGCTATATCTCCTAGAAGTGCCCTGGGATTCATTCACTCCAGGGCAGGAGTGACCAAAATCATCTCCTTAGAGAATGGTAGATTTTATTTGGAGTAGGAGAAGGGAAGGTATTTTGGAGACCCACGGACTTATACCAAAGTAAGAGGGAGGACAAAGCCTTTAGAAAGTAGCTGAGAGAGGAACACTGAAATTGTCCTGCCTGCTAATTGGTGAAGTCAACAAGGATGGGTGCTTTCCACATCTTGGGCACTGACACTGACCAGGATGGATGAATTTGACCCATTCCCTGGCCTGAAAAAAAAAAAGTGTTGCATATTTCCCTTTGTTCGGATTCACCTCCAAGCCACTGAAGCTTCCATCACAGAACTTACTTGTCAAAATAAACCATCCTCCAAACCACCCTTGGCTCCCTAGTCTGGATTTCCTCATTCAGTCTGTCAGTGGGGAAAAGGAGCAAAGGAAATATGAGGGACAGCATCGAAGAGAAGTAAAAACACGTAAGTTTTTTATTTGCTTTCTATCCCTCTGAATGCAAAACCCTTAATTAGAGGGTCTTACATAACTACATATATAACTGATATCTAATAAAGTGTTGATTAATGGGAAGTGGATAAAATCTGTGCAGTATTTGCAGAATCCCATATTCACCAGAATTCACCGAATGTTGCACAAGAACACCAAGGGCTGGATGAAGACACACTCTCACCCACAGGAGTTTGGACTCCAACCTACCTTTTCAAATTTAGTTTAGAAAATTCAAATGTGTTTTGCAATGTTAGTAAAAAGCCTTCAAAAGAGACAGAAAATCCCTAATGTTGGGGGAAAAAATAAAATAAAGTTCTAATTTTTCATCAAAGTCACTTTCAAGGCCATAAAAACCTGTTCCCCCTTCCTCGGACTTATCTACCTACTCTGTCACAGCCCAGTATTCAAAATCTGCATTATTTCAATTGGATGCCATTGTGGAGTTATCCTCAAGTCTGCGATGCTCATAGACTGCTAGATTCACAGCATTTCATGTAACAAGTTCAAGAAAATATGGGCAATTTTCCCCCAGTCTCCCACCTAAGAGGAATACCCCTTCCCAGGGGAACATCAACCCACTTTATGGGGACCCCTCAACCTTTCAAACCCACTCCTCCCATCTTTGAAGAGCTCTCAACGTTTAAAACATTCTTTGTTTGAGCTCAAATCTATCTTCCTTCTACCTCAAATATTTTATGATACTATCATTAATAGAATGATTCAACATCTGATTTATTTCAACAAAAATTTATGATAGAAGTAGAGACATGAGTAAAATCCAATCTGGATATTTATTGTTTATGGAGTTCTGTAGGTGCTAGACACTCTGACTTTTTAAAGAGAAAGAGGGTAGGGAAGATTTAGACGTTAGTGAATATTCTTATTAGATTTGTATATTACAAGTCATGTAAATTATAGTAATGAAATCGGACAGCTACATATAAAAGTCCTCCAAAGACTCAATAATGTTGATAAAATGAAATAAGAAACATCTAATAAAAGTAAACATTAGTATAATTTTTTTTTTGGCCTTTTAGGCCCGCATCCTCAGCATGTGGAAGTTCCCAGGCTAGGGGTTAGTCAAATCTGAGCTGTAGCCGCGGGCCTACACCACAGCCACAGCAACTCCAGATCCAAGCCACATCTGTGACCTACATCACAGCTCACAGCAATGCCAGATCCCTAACCCACTGAGCAAGGCCAGGGATCGAACCTGCATCCTCATGGGTGCTAGTCAGATTCATTTCCACTGAGCCACAACAGGAATTCCAAGGCAAGATGTTTTAAAAATAAATTTGCAAAGAAAAAGTTGAGAACAAAGCAATATTCTTTGTATTCTGTTCATAAAACAGAATAAAGAGGCCATTTTTATGCTGTGAGCACAGTTAAGAGGGTTGTGTAAGTTTAATTTATAAATAATTTTGAAACATTAAAAGAGACATGGGGGGAGTTTGTTCTGTAAATGAAGTAGCAATTTGATTTTAACATCATTAAAAATAAACTTTCACCTGTTACTAATTTTCTTCTTAGTTACAAAGCCATTTTTTGTTTGAATGAAAGGAAAAGAGCATCTTGATGCTGTTTATACAGTCCAAATAACAGAACAAATTGCAAAGGCCCATGGACACTAAAAAGCAAATAAAAGAACTTTTCCAAGACTATATTAAAAATACAACCAGGGCTACATACAATTATAAGTACTCTATTATGAGACTCAAACAGTACCCCAGATAGTGCATATTTGAGTTGCAAACTGCAATCCTACATCTGAGAATAATTCTTTTGTATGTACTATCTTTAATTTTGGACTTGTAACAAAGTCTGAAAATGGAGCCCAGTATTACAAAAAGCCTTCCCCAACCTCCGCCAGCAAAGCAAAAAAAGTATTTTGTGTGATGTCTTTGGTTTCAGTTTTCTTATTACAATGGGTGTGTTGGATTGTATATGTATAATTGTGTATTTGTTTATAGTTTATGAATACTCGTGTAATTTTGGCATCTGCTTCCATTTTCAAAAGCAGCCCAAGCTCATGCCAACAAACAAACAGAAATAGCTCTTAAAAGGTAACAAATGACTCGATGCGACCATTCTAATCTGAGCCATTCACATGAATGAATAGGTTATAGCAATAGCTTCCACAGTTTTTATACTTTGAAACCCAGAGTCTAGGTCTCTGTTTCCAAACTGGCAGACCAGGTGCAGTCAGGGGACACCCTAGCCAACAGATGATAGGTAAATAATAGGAAAAATATCTCTGCAAAGACATAACTGGGGCCTTGGCAAAAGCAGAGTTTAGATAAACATTCCATAGTCAACAGATAATCTGACATCTCTTATTTAAGAAGCCCCTTTTCCAAGCTTTTCTGGAAAAAGTCAGAAAGAGAAAAATTCCCAATGATTCCAGGATATTCCCAAATGCTCCATCCATTCCCCCCCCCATATATGTATACACACACACACCCCTCTTCCCCCCCATTCCCAAATGCTCTCTATTCACAAATGCTTCTCTCTATTCGCCAATGTTCCATCCACTCTCCCTCCCTCTCTATCTATATATCCCTCATTCCCCCTTCCCTCCCTCCCTCTCTCTCCTCCACCCCCCTCACTTCCTTTCATTTTCCCCCCTCCCTCTTTCTCCTCCTCCTTCTATGCTTTCACTCATAACAAGCAACACAAGCCAGTCTTATCCATAAGATTTTTCCAAATTCCTTTAGCACTTAGTTAAGGCACTATATGTCTCTTCGCTCTTAACCTCCAAACTTCCAGAGTTAGTGATTTGTCACTGTCTCAGTTTTATCACGAGCACTCCCTCGTGTGTCTCTAATGAATGTTCCCTTGACAGAACTTTTTTCTCATTTTCCATTCTTCACTTCATGACCACATTAGAAGCCATGGACACTCACTTCTTGAAATCTTCTCTGTATGGTTTCCATAATGCATACTTCTCACTCCCTATGTCCCTGACAATCTTTCCTCTGCATTTTTGTCCAATTCTCCTTCCTTAATCATCTCCATAAATTCAAGTGTTCCTCAAGGATCTTTCTTTGGCTAAATTCCCTGTTCATTCAAGTCTTGCTCATCAGCACCTGGTTCAATTTGACAGCTTGAACAATCAGCTCAAAAATTTTTTTTAAACTTTTTTTAAAAAGGCTTCCAAAACTTCCTTACCCACTCTCTCTCCCAAGTTTCACTGCCCCATCTCCAAGTCTACATCAAAACAGTTAGACCTGGATATTCCCTCAGCACCTAAGACCATCCTTTTGTGGTACCCCTCATGTACACCTGTATATTTCACCCCATTATCACCACCCTGGTTCAACTGCTCTTGGCCTTGTTCTGGGCCCAGGGAAGGATGCCCTAGTTGTCTCTTACCTCATTCTCCTGGAATTTATCACCTCTTCTGCTGCCTACTGTGTATTTCAAAAGTTCTACCCTAACCATGTTTCTGCTTTATTAAAAACTCTCAACATCTCCCCATTCCACAGAATAAAGCCCAAGCTCATTTCTCTGGTGTTCACACTACTTTCTGGGGTAAATTGAATTAATTTATCCTGACTCACATTCCCTACCCTACCTCCCATGATCCCTCATCATGTGGTTTTCACTTTAGCTGAAATTAGCTACTCAGTGTCCTTACACTTTCACAATATCCTCATTCATGTATTTCCTTTGGCCTGAAATTCTTTTTTCTTCATTCCTGTCATTTTTAAAGCCTACAAAGCCTAAATAGAATATAACTGGCAATGCAGAGTCTTCCTTTATCCCCACCCCCCACCAGGAAGATTCCATCCTCAGTATAATCTCATTGAGTATGATCTCCTCCATTGCCATTTTCTGCCTTGTGTATAGTTATTTATGAATATCTTCAAAACCTTCTAACAAACTTCTTGAAAGCTGGAGCTATATGTGTGCAGCACAATGCCAGGTACAGGAGAGTTTCCTTTCTGTTTCATTCACTTAATAAATATTTACAAGGTACCGTCCTGCCCTGTGCCTTGGGAATTAAATGGTGAATGAAACTCAGTCCTTGCTTTTATGGGGTTTACATTTTAGACCCAAAAGAAACGTTTATGGCATTAAAAATTCTCTTTAAGAAAAAAATATTTTAAGAAAATATTAAATTCTCTAAATGTCAATATTTGATAGAAGTAAGGTTCTTACATACAAAGGTTCTATGCAAATCCAAAGCATTATTATTCCACCACAGGGGGCAAGCTGGTTTCTCCTCCAGAAGGAGAGAAGAAAGGCATCAGTGTGGCTCCCTGGCATCCTGCCCTGAGAGCCTCTCTCCTGCCTCTCTCCACTCCCAGCTCTGACCTTGATTTTTCCATTTCTGATCTTATTCACACCCTGCCTTTTGCCACACCTACCCCAGCATTCTGCTGGGGACCTGGCTTTGTCCTCCTAGCCTTGACCTTATTTCCTCCTAACTGGGCTGCTTGTTTGAATTGGATATGGGTCCAAACCATTTTACAATCTTGATTATGTTTTCTTTCCAAACAATAGATAAATGGATGACCCTGGTGAACCAAACCACACAGAGGACAATTCTGTGACCATCTGGTCAGGGACCTTGGACACCCATAACCCATATTGGCTTAATCAACAAAGTCAAAATGTAAATAGATAAGCAAACTCCATCACTGGGCCCAATGCGACGGTATTCTCTGTAAATCCAACTGCAGAGGATGCCATCCTGGGTTGGATCTGGCTGCTGCCTTAGACCTTAGGAACCAAGGAAATTGTGTCTCCAGTTTGAAGTTCACTCTCTTTGCTTCTTTCCTCTGAATAAATGTCACTTCCCTGGAAATAAGAACCTTATTCATCAACTGAGAATTGGAGTCACTCCTCTGTCTAACAAAGTTTCGTTTTCTCAAGTCTTCCACTCCTCCTCCCTCAAAATATTTCTTGACTTCTCAAGTTCATTGAGGGACGTACTACCAAATGGCTAGACTTATAGGCTATCAGCAATATTCCTAGGTGCTAATTAAGAACATCTGCCTTTCACCATGAATTTTTCCATCATGTCTCAATAAAAAAAAAAAAAAAAAAAAGCAGAAGCATCTTCCAGGAATTCTGAAATGCAGAAGATGTATGGTGTGTCTTGATTTCATGTGTTCTGTAAGATCAACAGAGAAGTCTTGGACTTGTTTTGAGTAAACTGTCTTTGGAGCCTCCGATGTAATTTAGTCAAGGATGCAGCACTCA
>PVHT020000108.1:2257591-2270533 GCA_004024745.2 Catagonus wagneri
TAAATTCAGGGCCTAATTAAGTAATTTTACAGTATCTTCAAATCCTTTACCACACAGATCTTTTTATTATGTTTGTAAACTAAATCTGGAAATAGCTTCTCCTGGGACTAGGTCAGTCCCTGGAATTACATAAAGAAGTTTTGGAAGTTACATTAACTCTTTCTTGCCGTATTGGAGTCCCTTAAGATTTGGGGGAAAAATAGTAAGTTATTAAATGATCCTTGAACAAGACAAAATAGTTTCCAAGAATAATCATCTTATTATCCCAGAAGCTCTCTCTCTCCCGTGATGTAACTCTCGAAACAAATATATAAGCATGCTGCTCTCTATTTCCTCAAGCTGTACTTGCCCGGGGTGATAATGGGATTGGAAAGAAAGAAACCCTAATCTCCAGGTTAGCTCCTGCTGTGGACATGTCTGTCGCTCAGCCCCCAGCTCCCTCCTACCTAACTCAGAATCATCCTGGGACAGTCTCACGGGCACTCACAAATAATGGGTCCCTCGGTCTCTGATAACATATTAGTTAACACTTTATTTTTTTATTTTTTATTAAAGTATAGTTGATTTCAATGTTCCTTCATTATATTATTAAGGAACTTTGGTCAAATAGATCAGTTTTTTCCTATCATCTTACCCTATCACTGGACCCTATGGTGTTAAAATGACATGTAATCAGTTAACTATGATGGTAAATACAAAACTCCTTTTTCAAATTTATTCACAAAACAAAAACAGAATCGAAGATTTCAAAACCAAACTTAGAGTGACCAAAGGAAAAACACTGGGGGTGGTGGATAAATTAGGAGATTGGGATTAACATACACACACTGCTATATATAAAATAGATAACCAACAAGGATCTACTGTATAGCACAGGGAAATCTATTCGGTACTTATATGGGAAAAGAATCTGAAAAGGAATGGATGTATATATGTGTATAACTGATTTCCTTTCCTGTACACCTGAAATGAACACAATACTGTAAAGCAACTATACTCCAATAAAATTTTTTAAAAACAAAACTAATTCCTTTTTCTATAATGCCATCTTCATACACTTTAGAATACAATATTTACAAAGCCAAACTCCAAATGATTTGTCAAAATCACTAATGAAATAAACAATTATCTAGTTATTAAGCAATATTTACTTATCTAATTATTTAACAGTCCCTGGAGAGGATAAAAATTAGTTCCCATCTGAGTGTGGCAGCATAAAATGTTAGGTAAGAGCACAGGCTGGGCAGTCATACACGTTTAAGTCCAAATCCCCACGCTCCCACTTACCACTTAGGGGGCCCCAACAAGTTCCTTCAACTCTCTGAGCCTCAGTTTCTTCACTTTTAAGGTGAGTACAGTAATGCCTAGATTAGAGATGTTTCACCAGAATTGACATTAGATACAAACGGTGAATAATACACTGCCTGTCACAAGGGAATTTTCTCTCCACTAAGGGATTATAAATCCAATAGAAAAACTAGGATAAGTACAAAAGTAATTGTCCTGGAAGGCTATAGAAGTAAACATTATACAGCGTTACAATGAACCCACATGGATTTCAAAAGGAGATATCAGTCCTTGTCGAGGTGATCAGAGCAAAACTTCAGGAAGTGACATCTGAGCTGACTGAGCCACACGGAATGGTCAAAATTGGCTAAGTCGAGCTGGAGGAACATCTGAGATAGAGAAAACACAAGCGTCCTGTCTCAGAAGTAGAAAATGTGGGAGCAGAGCCCTGTAGGTTTCACCCAGACAGGTTTGCAAGGGGCAGGAGTCAGTGCCATGGTCAGAGCTTACATAGCCCACAGGCAAAAAGAATTTTAAGACTCAAGCCCAAATGGCCATTTTCTGGATAAACCAATGACCACAGAACATTCTTTTCCTAAATTGCCTCTTCCTTGACAGTCTGCTTCTGGACATAGAACTGTTGCGTTAATCCGCCTCCATTCCCTCGTCACACACCTGTTTCTTGTGACTAACTAGACACCTGTGTAACATGTAACCACTGCTAACACCAAGAAAGCGGGGTCTGTCTCACCTTCAGACTCACCCTTGTGCTGTAAGCTACTAAGCTTTAGCTTCTCTCACCCGTTTCTGGTGGCCTTATGCTAGTATGCTCAGCCCCATTAAGAGAAAAACAATGACTCCATGAAATGGTTCCTTCGCTGAAACGCTTTCCAAGAGCCTGGGTGAAGAGGAGACACTTTGTCCTGGGCTACTCCCTTCCAGAGTCACTGCTGTTCTTTCCTCATTTTGACTTCTTAGATTTTTTGGGTGAGGTTCTCAGAGGAAGGCCCTAAGCTGGCTTCACCTTGTGAACCCAATCAATTCCAAGGGTGAAAGGATACAGACTGTATTTTCAGGGGGTGTCCCAGGCACCACCTGAGAAGGAGTCAGGAGCTATTACTCAGAAATGTTCCTTTCGGAGTTCCCATCGTGGCTCAGGGGAAACAAATGTGACTAACATCCATGAGGACGCAGGTTCAATCCCTGGCCTCACTCAGTGGGTTAAGGATCCAGCGCTGCTGTGAGGTGTGGTATAGCTCTCAGATGCCCCCCAGATCCCGCATTGCTGTGGCTGTGGCTTGGGCCAGCCGTAGTTCCGATTCTGCCCCTAGCCTGGGAACTTCCATATGCCGTGGGCACGGTCCTAAAAAGACAGAAAAAAAAAGGAAGAAAGAAAATGTTCCTTTCAACAACTAGAGGATGGAGAGAGATGGTTAAGAAACAGTGGGCCCAGGATAAGAGGGTCAGTCATTTCACTGGCTCGAAATGAAGAGAGACCTTCACAGCAAGTACAGGTCAGCAAATGAGGGCAGAATGCGTAAAATCAGGCCAGAAGAATAGTGCCCTGGAAAGGGCAGAACCAGGCTACATATTTATGAAAGTCCTATTTGCAGACTATTCTACACTCAGGACCCACCACTTCAGTTATGAGGAATGTAAAAAAATTCAAGCAACTCATTAAAACTGTTGCAGTACTAAATGCCATGTGAAATGGTTTACTCCAGGCCCCCATGTAAATTGCTTTGTACAGAATAAAAGCCTTTTGCTTAGCCCACTGGAAAGGTGAAAAGTTATTTTTATCATTTTTTAATAAGAAAAAGGGTCTTTTTATTTATATACACACATATATATACGTATATATTTTTGTAGGAGAAATGGACTTAAACTGCAGAAAGATGAGCTTATTAAAATTCATTGCAATTCTCACAGCATTGTATTTTTTATTAACCATCTTGCTTTCTGTTGTGGCCCCCCTGCACAGTGCACAGATGCATTTGGCCTCACCCAGGTCAAAAGTGATGCTTCAGTGCATCCTTGGGGATTAGGTCTGTATTTCAACACAATTCATTTTTAGCGTAAAATTTGATTGACCCAGGCCAGTAAAAATACATTATAATGTTTATATGTGAGAGCTAACCTTTGAGCTCTTTCCTGAATTGCGGCTATTTAGATAAGGTCAAAAAGAGAAGAGGAACACAAAGTCGTGAAAAAACGGGTGACTGAAGGTCCAGCCCTGAAATGGTGTCTTAAACATAATGTTCTTCCCTGTTCCAAGGGCAGGACCTTCATCATGTAGGTGCCAGTTGGTGTTTAGAAGGAAAGGCTATTTCTGATGACATGATGATTACTTTTTTAAAGATAACAGAGTAATAAAACATTTAAATAAAGGTAAAATTATTCCCATGAGCTGATAACATTTTTTTCTTGTAAGAGTTTAAAGTAACGGTGTAAAAAATATGCTTATAGGATTATGTATACAGTAAAACTATATGTACTTTTGTTTTTAATTTAATTTTTATTTTATATTGGAGTATATCTGATTTAAAATGCTGTGTTAGTTTCAGGTGTACAGCAGAGTGATTCAGTTATACATACACATATTTCCATTCATTTTAAGATTCTTTTCCCATATAAATTATTACAGAATACTGAGGAGAGTTCCCCGTGCTATATAGTAGGTCCTTGTTTATCCAGTTTGGGATTAGCAGATGCAAACTACTATATATATATACACAATGTATATGTATATATATTTCTTTTAGAGATTTTTAAGTCAAATAATGCCTAATAGTAAAATAGATGAGTTATGGTTTTATCCTAAATACCATAATATTTTCATCAAATCTGTCATTTTTTTCCAACTTTCAAAAAATATTCACTCCCTCTCTGTGGACTCTAGAGATTTGAAGGTGGAGGATGGAGGGACAGTGAGACTGTGAATAGCTATAAAATGTCCTTGGTATTCATTTTAATTTATAAAGTTTTTATCTTTTTAGCAATTTTAAAAACTAGATATTGAATTATCAAAGCCCCTAAATCTGCCTGTAACAAGGAAATTAAAGAGTGTAAGAATTTGAATTGATTATGAAATGTGACATTATTTTTAAGCTTTTCTGATTATATTCTCCATCCTCGAGAAGCAGGTAGTTACAAAAACTGCTGGAACTTTCTTAGTTCCAGGTTTTATCTAGGCGAGAACACTTTATATCTGAATTAAATTATTAAATACTGAATTGTGCCATTTTGCAAAAGGCATTAGAAAGCCTATCAGCTTAATAAAAAGAAAGCTATGTACTTTATCTAAAAGTGTCATACAGAGAAGAAAAAAAAAAAAACCTGTCTCTGAAAAAATTAACGATACCTCTAGCAGTGGACAAGGTAACCCAGATGGAGAAAGCAAACTTCCAGACCTCAGCTGACTTTTCATGAGGTTTCCCCTAAACTCCATTTTATACATGCACCTTATTAAATCTCCCTAATGTGGCAGTTGTCTGGAGCCTGGGCTATAACCAAGTCAAACCTAGGGTGATGGAGGTAACAGAAACCGCTGGCACCAGCCTTCTGAGGAGTTATCGTATTTGAAAAAGAAAACATTGTCAGGGTGGTAGCATAACCCCCAGAGTAATAAAGCAGCCAGACACCTGGAAGCAATTATGTGCATGGTCGACATTATCCATCATGCTTTGCTCACTGTCTCTCTTGCAAAGACCTTTGTTTTTACACTCTCGGTAGCTAACTTCTGGGCTGAAAAGCCTGTTTCACAAACGATGTTTTCCACTGAGGCCCTTCCACTTACTGCCATTCCCCACATGATGTCGATCATTTGTTTGCACAGCCCAGCGACAAACCTTAGAACTGCTGTAATAATAAGTTGGTTACCGGGCTTGCAGGAGCAGCTGCATCAATCACACTCCTGCAGAAACAAACGGCCTTTGCCCACCAACACCGCTCAGCAGTCTGCAATCTGCATCCCTCAAATGGAATGGTTTAAGCACCATTTTCCATTTAGGCTTAATTTAATATTTTTTTCTAAATCAGATTATTGCTTGTAAGTCATTATTGTTAAGTTCTTTCTGACATTCATGTATCGCTCAGATCCCATTATTCATTAGGCTATTGTGCTGCAGGCTATCTAGTTAGCCTAGGTCCTGAGATCAAATGCTTTTTTCCTCAGGTCAGGGGGTATCAGGACTGCAGAAAATTATTGGATCTTCCACTACTGTTCTGGTGCCTTAAAATTTAATCAGCTTTCCAGATATTTCCTCAAACTCTTGCTTAACTTGTTTAAGTTGTATAGCATTCTTGTAATGGATAAAAAAAAAATCCATGTGTTTTGCATTCGCATTCATTGCCCTAAGTTCATACACACTTCCTGTAAGAGAATTTAAATGCTGATTACACTGGCTTTATTAATGTGATATTGATAACTGATCATCTTCTGTATTAACTGGGTAAATGCCCACTATAAGAAAGCCTGTGTTCATTTAGCAAAAGTCCTTTTCCAGTTTGGTACTAAAACATCTAAGTTTCTCTGAAACCATTAGATCCTCTTCCAAGAAATCTTATAAAATAGAATGTTTTCAAAGCAGAAATGTAGGTATATACAAAGTAAAGTTTTAGTATTTGTTAAAGTGCCCACTGTGTTGGGATTCATACATTAAAACATTCAAATGAAACAATCCTTGTTCCTTTAGGATCTTGCATTCGGAGGTTGACAGCATTAAAAAAATCAAACATCCAGAATTTGGGGAGTAGGGGAGGGAAGTAGGGGTAGCAGAGTTCCAGTTAGGGGTGTCCCCCTGAAAGAAAACAGCTCTGGCCCAACTGCTGTCTGTTCCTTCTCACCATTTATCTCCTCGGCCAGTGGCACAACTTTAAAGGGACTTGACGTCAGGCTCACAGAGCAGGGCTCCACTTCATCTGCTACCCGACTAAGGCTTCCAAATGGTTTGATCCTTGTCATTTAGAAATCCAGTTCCATTTACTTGCTGTCCAATTTCTGCAAGAGATATAATGGTTCCCACAACTTCAGTCTGGAGATTAGTGAGCCACTTCTGATAAAGATGATTGGACAGTACAAGTCAAGCTCCTTCCCACTGGTTTGAAGTTCCCAAGGAGATTTTTCTAACAGAGGGATCCATTATTAGTACCCCTACACTTTCTGAAACAAAAAGTTTGCGTTCTGATGTTAACTCGTTTAATAGATTGTTGTTCTTGATTTTTCTACACCTACAGTTGAAATAAAATTCATTGTTAAAAAAAAATTTTAAAAAAATGAACACACACATACACACACAAACACACACACACACACACACACACACACACACACAAAGAAAGTAGGGAATGAAATAGAGTTCCATTATTATCCCAACGGGCTGACAAAACCTGGGTGCAACAGAACCACCTTCTCCCAATAAAAATCTGTTTTCCTCAACCCTTATCAGACTATTTTTAACCCTTGTTTCCTCCAAATTTCTCAGCCTCTTCCTACCCTTCCCCCACCCCCTCACCACACCCCTAAAAGAACACTCTGCCGATCTCAGCTAAATACCTGCATACTTCAGTAGCCAGTCTGTTGCAGTCTTTCTCAAGGCCAAGTCACCACAGAGAGCACAGCGCAAGAATCCCACAAACAGCTGAGCAGCTGGATCAGTATTGCCCCTTGTTCATCCATCTGTCAGCCTGCAGGCTGGAGAGTTTTCATCACTTCCATTTTTTTTCTCCATGAGCCTTCTAGCTTAGACTAATATCTGAATTAAAGTTCATTTCTGAATGGCCCTACCCTAAAATTGAGAACCATCTCCATGCTTCCCCTGCCACTACACTATTAACACAATAAATTTTCTGATTGTCGAAAAAATTTTCCAACTTAGTAGATAAACTGATTTTGTAAGCAGAGTACTGATCTAATGAAAGTAGTCTTCATCAAATTTCAGCTTTGAATCTTCCATGAATATCTCCCTTGGTGCCAGGTGGCCTTTTCATGATTAAAAATGCTATTCTCAAAGTTCCCATTGTGGCTCAGCAGGTTAAGGACCCAGTGTAATCTCTGTGAGGATGCAGATTCTATCTGTGGCCTTATTCAGTGGGCAAGCTGCAGCACAGATCACAGATGCAGCTCAGATCCAGTGTTGCTCTGGCTGCAGTGTAGGCCGGCAGCTGCAGTTCTGATTGGACCCTTAGCCTGAGAACTTCCATAGCCAAGGGTGTGACATTAAAAAAAAAGAAAAGGAAAAGAAAGAAAATGCTATTCTCATTCCATCAAGTCCTTCCTTCCTCTCAGGTAGCTGTCCCCAAAATTGCCAAGATATAAGAATCATCTGGACAGATGCTTCAAAAAAAAAAAAAAAACAGATATGCAGGAGTTCTAGCTGTGGCACAGTGGGTTAAGGATCTGGCATTGCCACAGCTGTGCTTACAGCTGTGGCTCAAATTCAGTCCCTGACCCAGGAACTTCCACTTGCTGTGGACGCAGCCAAAAAATGAAAACAAACAAACAAAAAAGCAAATACACAGGTTCTACCCTACCAAGATTCAAGATTCTGATAGTTCAGGGGTGGGGTGAGGCCTGGATATTTATCTTTTGATGAAGTTCCCCAGGTGATCCTGATAAGCTGAGATTTTAGGAAACACTGACTTACCAAAATCAGTGATTCTTGACCGGCAGGACAGTGGCTGGGCAGACCTCACCGGCCTTGCTGCTTATCACCCCAGCCCCAAGAAGCCAGCTCAGTCACACTGAAATTGTTAGGGCCTGGCATGCACCGTTTACAAAAATCATCCAGATGGTTCTGACACTGCACATTAGTTGGGAATCTGGAATATAGAGATTTCATCAGAAGTAAATAAGTCTTAAATATAGCATTACATATTTGGAACTCTGCAATCTAGCCTGACTCTCC
Source organism: Catagonus wagneri (assembly GCA_004024745.2). Taxonomy (NCBI): domain Eukaryota; kingdom Metazoa; phylum Chordata; class Mammalia; order Artiodactyla; family Tayassuidae; genus Catagonus; species Catagonus wagneri. Next base: position 2,265,784 of record PVHT020000108.1, read on the forward strand.
AACATTTCAGTTTGTTCAGAAGAGAACCAAAGAACCCAAATCATGAAACAACCGCCGAGAGACCATTTTTTCTCCACCTGTCTTCATTAGTAAACTAGTCCCCAGACAGCAGAATTTCCAGTTTAAGTGGAAAACCCTTTAGTGTTAGGAGGGCACGTAAACTCCCTCAAGCGTCCAGTGCAAGATGTAACACCTCATTTCCCGATGTCCTTTCCTCAGTATCACAACCTGTTTCCTTCTTGTTGCCCTTGTCAGAGATGGAGAAGAACAGATGGTGGCAAAAGCAGGAACCCGGTAATGGATGCAGGGTCCGTTTGCGCCTTGTATCGCTGTGATCCACACCACTACTAAATCCCCTTTTTGCCCTCGACCGTAAGATCAGAATGACAGCCCAATTTATCAACTGTGAATATTGGTGTAAACAACTTCAAGGCCGGGATATTTTTCATACCCCCTTGAAAACTGTCATCAGTTTTGTAGACTAGTAAGGCAACCACTGATCCATTTAAGAAACTGTCAGCAGGTGTACAAAGCAGTGAAAGATGGATGCTTTCCAAAGGTCTTAGGAAAGGAGGCTCCAGCTGTCAGAACACATGACTTCTGATACACAGTCCAGTCTAGCCACGGAGCAAGAGTGAAACCCTCAACACCACAATTATCAGCAGAAGGAACAATTCACTTCAGAAGGAAATTTCCAGACACACATTCCTTAGTCGTGAGGTGTATGTTATAGCAATGTCATCTGTGCCCCAATTATCCAAAGTGCCAAATTTGGGATTACAAACTTGTGTCTCAGAAACTCCAGATGGAGTCCTGCCCACATCCCCCACCCCACCCCCACCCCCTAACCACCACCACCACTTACTGAAAATGATTAAAACCCACTGCTTGGAATCTTACATTGAGTAAACCCAGAAAATCTCCTTTTTGGAAAAATCATAGATCATCATGCTGTCCTCCTTAAAAATTAACAGATCAACAGGAGTTTCAAACTTCACATGTCATTTACAGTCATTTACTGAAAAAAAAAAACTTTTTTAAGTGTAGTATTTTTTTAATACAGAGACATTTTGGTAATATAATGGTTTTGCTTTAATATGACCAATCACCAAAAAAAATATTCCAGTCAAGTGTTTGAAATATTTAAGTGATCTAGTTCAAAAGTATTCTCAGCCATTAGCCCTCAGGGATACTGGTAGAAAGAGCCAATTATATATTACCACCAAAACATTAATAAAATCATTTGTTTCTAAGTTGTAGATACAAAATAACTTCAAAAGGTAAAGTACTATAGAAATGTAATATTCAATTACCATTGTGTGCTGTGAATTTATTTTTTAAGATATTACAAACAAAACATAAATATAAGACTCATCTTAATAACATTTCAATAATGTATTATTAAAATTAGCATTGAATTTTTTTTTTCACTACAGTGCCCTTTGGTGTTGTATGTATTTTTGATGGTGGCTGTACTTGAACTGGATATAAAATGGTGTGATATAAGCAAAAGAATATAAATCTATCCACAGAATAAAATGGAAAATGACTGAACAAGAGTATGTTAAGCCCATTCCTAAGTCTATGAACAATTCAGTATTACCTTCAAAATTTGCATTTAATTAAATCAACTTTATAAAAGCTATTTTTTCTTTTATAACATTTGACTAATATAGCACAAACTTATGCTAACATCAAACAAATTCAGAATTTCCTCATAAATGGTGGTTTCCATGAGAACAATACAAAAAAGGATAACATCAAAAGAAAAAAATATATGTGGAATCACCATTAGATCCCAAACCTAAGTTTCTTGAGTCCTGCCTTCTCTGGGTGTGCAGAAGACGACTTAATTCCACAGCAGCACTAAATGAAGCCCCAAATCCTCAGGAAAGAACTGATTTGCTTGCTAGGAGTAAACAGTTTACTCAAAGCCATTTGGCCAACTGGTCCACCACAGACTCCAGTTCATTGTGTTAAAATGGAACTGTAACTTGGTTCAGGGCTAGTCTCAGATGGGTTCATTTTTTTGTTTACAAATAGTAGGTTTCCTAAGACATCTCACACATGTTCTGATTAGTTATTTTGTGTATGATTTGGTGGTTTAGTGATTGGGTGGGGCAGGTGGCTAGCCATGGCCACTTCCTAAGGAATGAAACACGTGTTAAATAGTGTCCTACTAATCTTTATTAAAAAAAAAAACCTTTCAATTTAAATCACAGGATTATGAATAAAAATAACTTCTCTTCAATCTTTGGGATCAGAAAACAAAAGAGTCAAATCCAGCATGTTCTCTCTGTCATTCCTTTCCTTACCGTAGAGAGAGATACTTCCACAGAGAGTACATAAAAAGGGCCACTTGGAAAACTATCTGAATGGAGAAGTGTTGCTCCATGCCATTTGCCTAAACTTCAAAATAAAAGGAAAAGGCATCCTGCCTGTTCCTCTAACCTGTAGACTTATTTTTAAAGGACAGATTGCAGTTTTTATAATAAAAATACCAGTTTTTGAAAAGTTCTTGAATAAGTACTCATCTTGAAGACCTACTGTCAAGAAAAGGAAAGATTATCCCAAGTCACAGATGGTCAAGACAGATGGTCAAGACTGCAGTATACCTTAGCTGGAGACAAGAAAGCCAATGGCCACTCTACCAAAGCCCCAGTCTGATCATCATAATGATCCAGAACTCCAGCCAAAGCTCTTAAAATCGTCCGGGTGATGGTTTCCTTAAACAGACTATGTAGAAGAAAGATTAGCTTCCTTTTTTTAATTAGCAATGAGCATTCATGCTATTCTATAGCATTTTCCTAGAGCAATTATCAATGTCACTTTGTTGATCTTTAAAACACTTCTGGGTGGAAAATAGGAAAACCAAATCCAACCTGCCCAAATTTCAAATCTCCATGTATATTTGAGATCTAATTTCGAAGAACTTTCTAAATTCAGCTGTTTCTCAGCTGCTGGTTCATAAACCGAACACAGCATAAAAAGTATGTCCTCCTCGAGGCCTAGGCCAGTCAATATTTCAGAAAAAAAAGGGGGGGGGATTATAGGACTCTGAGCTAATGCCTACCCTCAATATTCTAGAACGTGGTCATTATTCAGTGGAAACTCGAGTTCTCTAACTACAAACACACTTTTACGTAATAGAATATAAGTAAGTAGAATAAGATTTTATTTAGGTTTGTATAACTGGCTCCCTTCCCCCACCATAGTGTCTGACAGGTCAACCCAGCACGTTCTCTTTGTCATTCCTTTCCTTACCTTAGAGAGAGAAACATCCATGGAAAGTATGTAATTTTGAGCCCAAATTAAGGGGGGTTCTACCCATCATGTTTCAGCTTTCCTCTCGAGAGAAATTCAGTTCTGAGACAACTAATATCATTCAGTTGAAAATACACAACAAAATGGGAAATCTAAGGACATATGCTATGTTAAGATGAGGGAATAAGGAGTTCCCATTGTGGCTCAGTGGGTTGAGAACACAACTAGTGTCCATGAGGATGCAGGTTCGATCCCTGGCCTCGCTCAGGGGTTTAAGGATCCAGTGTTGCCGCAGGTGGAAAATGTGGCTCCAATCCTGCATGGCTGTGGCCTAGGTCTGCTACTATAGCTCTGATTTGACCCCTAGCCTGGGAACTTTCATATGCCGCAGGTGCAGTCCTAAAACGAAAGAAAAAAAAAGATGAGTGAATAAGAAAGAGCAAGAGTATTAGAATTTTTTTTTGCTTCACATTCCTAGCCCAAAGCCAACCCCAGTGGGGCGACTTTTTAATAGACAACCAGCCTTACCCTCTCTAGGCTCCAGGGATATCCTATGCAGAACCCACATCTGCCCTGACAGTGTTGCTGTTTCATAGCCAGGCTCTGCCTCAAAGCCAGGCTCTGTGCATCTGCAGGTACTCACTCTCCTGGTGGAAGGAATGCTGCAGAGAATTCTTGGGCTCTCTCACCTGTGTTGTTCTAAGCACTGGTTTGGTCAATCCACAGTCCTAGAAGGAAAAGGCCAATTAGGGCAAAAGCCAAAGTCATTGCTAAGATTGAGCTTGGAGGCATTTTTCCTGTCTTCTTAATAGGTTCATATGGAGGATGGGGGTGGAAGTGGGGATTGGATAGGAGCGCAAAGTAGATTGTCTTCCATTTTCATTCTGAAATGGCAAATGCTTCTCCCTGTGGTCTCATAATTTTTTCAGGTGTCTCAATGCCCTTTTGCAACAACTGTGACCTGGAAAGAATCACTCAGACTTCTGGCATCAAGAGACCCAAGTTATCAGAATATAGAGCAATCTTCCCCATCTGATGTGGTTTATGATGCGTTTTTACATCAGAGCTAACAGTTGAAATTGTTGCTAAATAACCTTAATCTTTAATACTTCATTCCATCCTCCAAGGAAAATCAAAATCAGATGCCAATGCTTCCAAAACCAGCTCAGCTTAAATAACGTGACCTAGGATACCTTCCTGTGTTTCTTCTGCTACAAAATTAGTAGGTTTCTTTTCAGGCAAAGGTATTTTGTGTTCATATTCTACAAGGATTGTTTCTTCCCACTTTCTCTTTTTCTTTTTTTTTTTAATGTTTTTCCTTAGAGCGAAATACCGTATGGTAGACAGGCATGTATACTGTCTGGTGGGATTAATGAATTTCCACTGACATCACATATTCTTCTCCTGTGGGAGTTCTTCTGCCTGTACTCCACGTTTCAGATTTTCTACAGTTCTTTCTTTTCTTTTTTTTTTTTTTTTTTTTTTT
>PVHT020000108.1:2271533-2310255 GCA_004024745.2 Catagonus wagneri
TAGGGGTCTAATCGGAGCTGTGGCCACTGGCCTGCGCCGCAGCCACAGCAACGCAGGATCCGAGCCGCGTCTGCAACCTACACCACAGCTCACGGCAACGCCGGATCGTTAACCCACTGAGCAAGGGCAGGGATCGAACCCGCAACCGCACGGTTCCTAGTCGGATTCGTTAACCACTGCGCCACGACGGGAACTCCCTACAGTTCTTTCTTGATAATGTGACTCGCAAATTACACGTTTACATCTCTTTCTAGATTGTGTGAAAAGGGATTCTTGAAGGCCATGCTGACAGTACCTACTATGGATATTGTTCAGTACCGTTATTGGCGTCCACCTCCAAACTCTAGACTCAGCAAACAAGCAAGACCTATGTACAGCCTGTTGTAAAATCTGGGATAACACCAAATCTGGTTGAGTCATTGCCCACATTTTCATTCCTCAACATAAATATTTTTTATATGAATGAACCAATATTTTTTCCCTAGGTACAAAGGGCCATTTTTTAATCCCCCATTGAAAGGAACAGGAGGGAGGTTTAACGCATGCAGACAGCAGTAACAGAACCGCAGCCCTGGCGCACTGCGGACTCGCTGACCTCTTAGCCTTCTGGAGTTTAACCATTTCCTGATGTCTTCTAACAGTAATTTTCTTGTTGGAAAAGCCCTCTCCAAACCGATAGCATCTAAACAAGCCTCTACCTTAATTGGAAAAATTCTCCCATAAATATTTATGCTGCTGTGATTAGGCCATTTACTGAACTCAACTGCCCATTATGGGTTAAAACAGGGAGCATTGTTTTGGGTTGCCTACAGTCTGACATGGTTTATTGGACAGACCCGAAGCTGTAATTTATTTAATCAAGCCTCTGACCCCAGCCCTCTAGAGTAGCCAGTAATTGTGAGGGAGAACTAACCACATTGACTAGAATTAGGATTCTGGGTTGTAAATTCTGAAAGTCTCATTTGGAAGAAAAAGAGCAAAGTAGGTAGAAATATCTCTGTAGGTTGTGCTGTGGTAAAGACAGGTAGAAAGGTAGAAAAATAGATTAAAAAAAAACTTCAAGACAGGGAAGAAGAACCATTTGCCACAGGGTTATCCTCCTGCAGGTTCTATGCTCCTCTGGGGCTGTTGGCCCTCAGAGGCTCCGCCACAAAAGAACTCACCTGGCAATGAATCTAATTCCCACTTTTGGACGTATATCAGATCTGGGGTGCAAATAAGGGTAAGGAAAGACTTCTGTATTAAAATCTGTTAGGAAGACTCCAACTTCAGCATAAATTCTGGGTGAACTGAGCCCAAGGTAAAAAGAAGAAGGCTGGCTTTTCTTCCCACGTATCAACTCGGTGTTGCTTCTACTTTTGAGGTCATGATTTTTAAAAACTAGCTGTGGAGTAGGAGAACATATTTACAGTGTGTGTGTGTGTGTGTGTGTGTGTGTGTGTGTGTGTGTGTATGCAAATAAATACATTAAAGACGTTTTACTTCTTTTGTTTCCTTTTCCAGCTGCAGATTTTCTCCTGATTCCATTTTGGAGTCATGATTCATTCATATGTTTACAATAAAAAAAAAAAAAGAACCTCTTCTCCACCGGCCTTTTGACCTCCCAGCTGCAGAACCAAACATCCATTCCTTATTTCCAGGCATGATTTAAAAGAGATACTGAAACCAAAAACATATTTTCTTCTTTAAACTCTTTACTACCACTGCTTGACTACCACTCTCCAGATTTGCTGGTTCAAGAAGAAATTCAAAAGTTAAAAATTATCATGGTTTATTAAATTGTAAATCATCTTTCCTCTTTGTTTCAACTTGCATTTCACTGAGGCCCCACATTTTCCTTAACCCCTCTGGAGCGTGGCAATACCAATATCTTCTAATGGTTTCTCCTGTCCTATTTCCTATCAGCAAACACTGTTTGTAAGTTCAGAAAAATGCATCACAAAACTGGTTTCTGCCCCATCCTAACATAAAGAGCTTTCAGTGCTGGAATCTCATCAGAGATAGTTTCTGAACCTTGTGGAAGAAATCGAAGCAACTTGGTTTTCCAACCAGTAGGAGTCCAGGGTGATGTGGCTACAGAGAGTCCTGTAGTTTGGGATTCTATATATGAAAGACATTTTTAAAGACTAGGTGAGAACATAGGTTAGACATTTACGCTAGACTGGTCACTTGCCATTCAAATTATTTTTCATACAACAAGAGAATCTTGCATGAATGCTTTTAGATATTTAGGTAATGCCTAATTGTTTCAACTTCAACCCTCCAAGAAGCTCTGAACACACAAAAAAGGGTTAACTTATTCTACACCACATTTCATTCAGAAAAGCCCTTTGCTTTTCTTATCCTGGGATTCAAATTTTTCCTGTTAAATTAGTCATTTTTGTTCTACTTGGGTGTCATGATCTCTGCCTTAGTGACGGTTGTTCCAGAAGCCATCATTAGGTTGCAAACTAGAGAATTTTTAAGTTAAAATTATGACAAAAAAATAAACAACAGATGTGATTGTACAGGTCTGTTTGTAAGGGTAATCCAGGAGTTGGGAATAGATAGATTTCCTCTGTAAGGACGAAAATTCCTCCAGCGGGGGGGATGGGGTAGAGCTCTGACTGTCACTGTGGTGGTAAAGGAAAGGTGCCAGCAGACAGTGAAATTTCTCGGTCACGTTGATCACAGTACTCCTGAAGTTATGGTCACAGACTAAACCCTTCATCCCACCCAAGGCATTGCTTCGACAGAGCACAGTGTATCCCAGTGTTACAGATGGTCCTTTAATCCCAGGCAGTGAGCGCCAAAGTCCCCGGCACTGACTGAAAAACAGACTAGACAATCAAACTAGAACCATCCCAGAAAAATCTCAGGGCCCATGGGTAAATTAGAGTTTTCCATCTTCTTAAGAAAATAACAGCTTACTTATCAAGCATGTTCTAAGAACTCATGGTTGTTCAAGTGTTACTCATTTGCACCTCGCCATAATCACTTTGACCCTCCTCTTATAAGACTGGAAAACTGAGGGGCAGAGAAGTTAGTCCCACTGACCAAGGACACATAGCTGGTCAGTGGAAGAACCAGCATTTGAGCCTAGAGGACATGGTCCAGACCCCATGCTTTTGGCTCCAGATCTGATGGTCTTAGCATCATAAGGTCCTGTTTTCCTTAAAAATTATGAAGCTCTCAGAGTTCCTGCTATGGCACAGTGGGTTAAGGATCTAACATCATCTCTGCTGCGGCATGAGTTTGATCCCCAGCCTGGTGCAGCGGGTTAAAGATCTGGCATTGCTGCATCACCATAATTAATTGTTCTTTGTTAAATGGTAAAGCCCCCAAATCTAACTGCTTCTTGGGCTGGCGGGGAGGATCATTTCTTCCTGTGAATCCTTAGTGCCACGTTAAAAATATTAATATCAAATAAAATTTGTATGTCTTTTGTCTTTCCTGTCAATCTGTCTTTTGCCAGGTTAATTTGTAGGGCCTGGGCACAGAACCTAAGAGAGTAGAAAAATAGTCTTTCCTCCTCCACACCGTTACCTCCCAAATTTACTTCCTTTCTTCCTTCATCCTGACTGATCTTGTTTAAAACTCAGTGTGACTTTTCATTCCTTGAGTGTCCCTATTCCCTCAGTGTATTAACTCCTCCCACCTCTCTGTCATCAACCAATGTAGTCTCCCAATGCAACTATTTTCAACACTTTCTTCTACCAGTGCCTTAGGTGCCACTACTCTTGACCTTCGATAGGAATGTCCAATGTAGCATTAATACAGATCCTCAAAGTCTGGGTAAACTCAACCCTGAGGTTTCCTACTTTAAGTTCTACCCTTCTTTACTTGTCCATACCTTTCTCAGATAGCTGTGGGCTGAGAACACCAAACCATAACCACTTGATGTAGGTCCCCAGTATTTGTCTCCCTGGAGAAATAATTCAGCAAAGAGACTGAGAGTAGTGAGGCAATTAAGTGTTTATTAAGAGAGAAGAGATAGAAGACAGGTGTGGAGAAAGCACAGGCAGGCCCTGGCAGCCAGGGGTAGAGGTGGGGGAGAAGGAGAGAGAGAGAGAAACAGAAAGAGTAAGAGATGAAGAGAACACGCATGCTTTGGAGGTCGTTTAAATCACTCATATGGGGACATTCCTTCTGAGACAGTCCTTCTGCAATCATCTTGTTTAATCTGGCCTCAAGCCCACATTTGGCCTGACTCAGGGCCCTCCCCTGTGTACACGCACATCTTTTAGCCAGGATGGATTCTATACCAAGAAGGTCTCTGGGAAGTTGAGGATGTACTATGGTCTGAGGCCCCTCCCTTCTCTGACCCCTGAGGAATCTTTCTGAAGTTGTGTAGTTCCAGAGGTTCTCCTTGACCTTAAGAATGAGAAATAGGTGGTCTCTATCTTTTATCCAAGGAGGATGCTCCTGGCACAATTTTTATCTTGAACGTATCTGTCCACAGGGAATGGATTCGAGTTGCTCAGCCTTGGACTCCTCTATCTCCTGTGTCAATACCAGCTGGTTTTACTGTTTGGTTTTATATTTTCTTATTCTCTAATAGTACCTGAGCATCTAATCTATGCCAGTCCCCATCCTCATCATTTTTACAGAAAAAGAAAATGCGATGGAAAAATCTGGTAAATGAGACTGAAAAATCTGGTAAAGTTGCCCACCATCATCACACAGCTAACAGTTCAGGACAGGATTCACACCCTAGTCTATCTACATAGGCTATCCTTGTAACTCCTCCCTGCACAGTGAAGTCTTACCCTACATGGATTATTTTTTTTTTAATACAAAGAGCACAGTGAAAGCCAATTCATTTTTCCGGGGCTCAACCAAAGAAATAGCTATCTGTTTCACCCCTAGAGTCAAAAGCTGCCTCTGTCAGACTTACAAAGGGAGAGGACAGTACACACAAAACTGTATATACTGTACTTTACAAGAGATTTCAGGAATTTCAAAAGTAACTTTGATTATATGTGGTTTTGACTTTCTGTACTGACATTAGACCCTAACCTCAAGTAATGTTCTATACCACTGCACCACTACTGTTTCAGCCTCTCTGGCCCCCAAGAATTCCTGCCACCCTGACCTCAAAGCACCTCCATCCCCCATCTTTTTCTCTAGTCCCAAAGGGAAACATTTTCGATGCCCCCCACCTCCCCTCCTGGTTCATCCCAGCACCTCCCCGTTCCTGCTGCACCTTGCCCTCTTTCTTCACAATCTCGCTCCTAGTTCCACTCCGTTGATTGTACCAGCATGTTGAATTCTCACCTACTGCTGCTGTCCCTGCTGTGTTTTAGTCATCATGTTTAAAAAGTATATTCTGGGAGTTCCCATTGTGACTGAGAAGGTTAAGAACCCCTAATAGTGTCCATGAGGATGCAGGTTCCATCCCTGGCCTCATGCAGTGGGTTAAGGACCCAGCATTGCCAAAAGCTACAGTGTAGGTCGCAGATGCAGCTTGGATCTGGTGCTGCTGTGGCTGTGCTATAGGCCTGCAGCTGCAGCTCTGATTCAACCCCTAGCCTGGGAACTTCATTATGCCGAAGCTGAGGCCATAAAAAGAATGAATAAATAAATAAATAAATAAATAAATAAATAAATAAATAAATAAATAAAGTATATTCTGGTTAGACTTCCTCTGTATAAATGCTGATATCCCCACATAGCCGTGTAGTCTTAATTTCTCTGTGCCTCCAGCGAACTCTACCCAGTGTTCTGTGATAATCTATGTGAGAAAAGAATCTGAGAGAGAATGGATATGTGCATGTGCATGACTGGGTCACATTTTTGTGCAGCAGAAATATTCACAGCCTTGTAAATTAACTATACTTCAATAAAATATTAAAAAAATAATTTCTCTGTGCCATCTATGAAATGCAGACAACAAAAGTACCCATCTCAAAATTTCCAGGGTTAATTTTGATAATCTATGTAAAGCTCTTCATGAACACATAATAAATGTCAACAGTGTCACCAGTTTAATTCTGTTTTCCTCTAGTTTACCATTTTTTCCTTCCCTTTCCCTTCCCACTACCCAACTTCTTAAAAGATCAGCAAACACTAGATGCCTGCAGTCTCCATCCCTTCCCTCCTCCAAGCGTTCCATCTGGGATTAGGTCTCCCTCCTCCGACGAAATGTCTCTTAGAAACAGCCTGTGGTGATGCATCATTACCTCAGCGAACGATGGTCAAGCCTGCACCTCTAGTCCTTTCTTTTTGGCTGATTTTGCCCACATTTCTAGCATTGGCAATGAAACTCTAAGTATTTCTATACCGCGGATGCCTTAGAGTCAGCACATCTAGCCTTGGTCTTCATCTTCCCCACCTGCTAGTCCTTCATCTTCATTACTCATCTTGGTTCATGACATCATCATCTTCCACCTGCAGAGGCTTGGAAATTTCAAATCATGGATCAAATATCAATTCTGCTGTAGAAATGCTCTTTTCCTCTTATACTTCTCATCCATCCAAACTTCTCTGGCATAGGTCCTTTCTAATTTCTTCTAAAAAAATCTTGCTATCTCCAAAGGTTTATTATCCTCCATGATAAGACAGATCTTCCAAACATGCAAATTTCATTATTTCCTTTCTCTGCTCTATAATCTTCAGGATCTCCTGAGTACACACACCATTAATACAACTTATCATTCAAAGTTTGCTGTATTTCCCCTACCAGATGCTTTTTCATCTTTTGGCATCAACATTCCCCACAGTCCACCTATACCTGTTCACACTTTCCCAAACCCTCCTTGCATCTCCCTGTTTCTCCATCTTTGCTGTCCCCAGCCAGCCTAGCAGAGTGGTTAAGGACAATCCCTGGAGTCAGATGGCCCAAGTTTGGATCTGATCTCCACCTCTTGTCAACTGTGGGGCTTTGAGCAAGCTACTTGGTTTCCTTAATGGTAAAATAGCGCTAATAAAAAGGCAATATATTAATGGTGTCATTATCTATGTATTCTTTTGGGTATTTATTCTTCAGTTCAATGTGATGAGGTTTGCTATTGTGTGCAGCTGTTTCCTTCATTTTCTTGCTTCATATTATATGAATATGCCACATTTATTCATTGATTGTTTTAATGAGGGACATTTGGATTTTTTCTAGTTTGGGTTATTATATACAGTGCTGCTCTGAACTAATTTTCTCTTTCAATCATATCCTGCGACGTGTGTGAATTTCTCCACTAGAATATGTCTGAGCACTTTCCAAAACAGTGGTACCAATCTCTACTCCCCTCAGCGGCATATAAACATTCTTAGTACTCTACATCCTTGCAAAATATTAACTTCCTAGTTTTTGATATCTGGAGGGTTTCATTATTGTATTTCCTTGATAATTAGAGTTTGAGAATTTTTATATGTGTTTTGTTTCATCCTTTCAGTTTCAACCTTTCTGAACTCTTTTTTTTTTTAGGCATGCCTCTTTGAATTCAACAGATGGCTGAATTTTGGTCCTTCCCCAATCTGGCAATTTTATCTGTAAAAAAAACTTAGCCCATATGCATTTGTTGTGATTACTGATACAATTTGATTCATTCCTACTTTCAATGTCGGGCTTTCTAAATTTTCTATTTTTTTTTTTCTATGACACTTTGCTTCTTATAATCTTCTTTCTTACAGCCTTTGGTGCTATTTTTTTCTCATTCTTGTTTCTGTCCACAACTCATTCAGAATTATGAATTCTTCCTTTTTTATTTTAATTCTTAACCTAGAATTTTGATATCTGTTTTTAATAAAAGAAAATCTATTTACTATAATATTTTGATTCTATCACTGTTTTACCCACAAATTATATAGTATTGTTATAATTTATAAATTGTTCATGTTTGTTTGCCCTTCTTGAATATTTAGTTTATTATTGATCCAAAAATTCCTCTGTGGTTTTTATCTGAAAAAAAAAAACTTTTATGTCATTCTCAAGTTTGAAAAACAATTTTACTGAGTACACAACACTTGGTTGACAAGTATTATCTCTACACTCTGAAGATGGTTGTCTGTTGTGTTAGTTTACACTGTTGCGAGAAGCTAGATGTCAGTCTACGCCCCCTCCACTAAGGTAATCTGGTTTTTTTCTCTTTGGCTGTTCTTAAGAGGCAGTTTTTGTTTTTGTTTTTGTTATCCAAAAAGTTCACTACAAAACGTCTTGACATGAATTTCTTTTTACGTAATTTGCTTGGAACATTTTGAACTTTCTCCTTCTAAGGATTACCAGTTCTTTTATCATTTCTGGGTAATTCTCAGAACTTATCACTTCAAATATTGTCTCTGAATTATTTTTTGCTTTTTTCTGGAAATCCAATTAAACATTTTACATTGTCTTCTACATCTTTTATGTTTCTTAATTTTTGGATTTATTCAGATATTTTCCTCTTTACTAATTTTCTTTTCAGCTTTATTTAAGGTGTTGTTTAACCTATCCTTTGTGATTTTCCTTCAAATGTTATATTTATTACTTCTACAATTTTTATTTGAGTCTTTTCAAATCTGCCTATTTATTTTTTAAAATATCTTTCTCTATACTCCTAGTTCAAATATTCCTTTTATTTATTTAAACGCATTAAATAAACTAACTCAGTAATTACAATATCTAATGGTTTTGCGGATCTGAGGCTGCTGTCTTGGTTAATTTGTTTGGCTTTTTCTGTTTTTTTTTTCTGATTCAGGTTCTTTATTGCTTTTTCTTTGAATTTTATGATTTTGTTATGATAAGCAAATGTTCCATAAACTTCATCAGTGGGAATTGTTGAAGCCTTGATTTAAAAGGTGCACTCCTCTAGAGAGAATTTATATTTGCTTCTTCCAGGCATCTTGAGATATTGCCAACATGGGATCACTTTATAATAAATACTCAACTTAAGGTATCTCATGCAAAAAAATAACATGAATGTGAGCCCTAAACCCCTGCGATGACCAACTCAGGGGAGAATTTTTTTCTCCCACACAGAGTCAAGACCAAGGTAGGAATTTTTCTAGTTCACCATTTCACTGACTGTAACTTTGGGTGTTTGGATTATTTGTCTCTAATCTGATATTCTTTCCAGTATGGCTATAATATTTGTTCATGATCCGAACTTAGCAACAAAAACCAAAGCTCTGATTCATGGGAAATAGTAGATGATTTTAGAGGAAGAGTTGATTTTCACCACTGGCTTAGCTTTATAGATTTATAGTCTTGCTTTATTTTTCATCCTCCTAGGGCTCTTTTTGTTTTGTTTCCAGCTCAGCAATGCATTTTATTTTATATTATTTTATTTTTCCATTATACCTGATTTACAGATTTCTGTCAACTTTCTAGCTGCACAGCGTGGTGACCCAGTTACACCTACCTATATGGATTCATCACAAGTGATTAGACATAGTTCCCAGTGCTATACAACAGGATCCCCTTGCTTCTCCATCCCAAAGAGCAAAGCATTTTAAAATATCTTACTGGAGTTCCCATTGTGGCTCAGGGGAAACGAATCCTACTAGCATCCATGCAGACTCAGGTTCAATCCCTGGCCTTGTTCAGTGAGTTAAAGGATCTGGTGCTGCCATGAGGTGTGGTGTAGGTCACAGACGTGGCTCAGATCTGGCATTGCTGCAGGTGTGGTGTGGGCTGGTGGCTACAGCTCCAATTTGAGCCATAGCCTGGGAATCTCAGGGTGCCTGAGCCATGGGTGCAGCCCTAAAAAAGACAAAAAACTAATAAATAAATAAAATATCTTACTGAGCATTTTTAGGTATGGGAGGGTTTTAGGATTTCCAGTTTGGCATGTTGTTTGAAATAGTCATCTTCTCAGACACAGAGTCATTTTTACAGTTATTTTAAAAAACCTATAACAGATTTCAAGATATATTATTTGAGTTATGGATCTGTGTTCTCCTCTCATAGAACCACGTGGAGTTCCCAGAGAAAAAAACTTTTTTTCTCAGTATTTATCTGCCTCAGCTATAGGGCAAGGCTTTGTCTTAAATGAAAACCCTATAGATTAATGACTTAATGGCCTATTCTCTCTCCTGGCTTCCATAGAAAGTTTACCTATCATGGAGTACTTAAGATATTGAAAAAAATTTGACATTTCTCCTTACCCACTAGATTAAAGTTCCTCATAGAAAATGATCTTGTTTTACTGTTTTTGCATTCTTAGAGCTTACATTAGAGTTTGGCCTGTAACAACAGTAAATAAATGTTGACTCAAAGAAATAGCCTCAGTCTATAAGACTGGCACGTCAGATATGATAAAGCAACTATGTTCATTCAAGAATGACATTGAATCTGGTGATTCAAATGGGCTGGGACAAGCCTGACAAAGCTGAGTCAGAAGAAACTGAGGAGTCAGACTTCATATAGAGTTTATGTTGTCATCTTTTCTGAGAGTTGTTACATTAGAGGCCAGAGACCAAGAGAATTTTTTTTTAAAAAAAAGAAAGAAAATAAACAAACAGCAACAACAAAAAAAACAAACCTTGTTGGAGTTCCTGTTGTGACTCAGTGATAACAAACCTGACTGGATATCCATGAGGACCTGGGTTTGATCCCTGGCCTGACTAAGTGGGTTGAGTATATGGTGTTACCATGAGCTATGGTGTAGGTAGCAGACATGGCTTGGATCTGGTGTTGCTGTGGCTGTGGCATAGGCTGGCAGCTGCAGCTCTGATTTGACTCCTAGCCTGGGAACTTCTATATGCCACAGGTGTGGCCTTAAAAAAAAATTAAAAATTAAAAAAAAAAAACTTCTTAAACAGAAATCAGAATCTTTTTTCTTCTGACTGTAAACTTTGATGAGTTTCCCAAAAAGATCTCATTCTCCTGTCTTCTACTCATTTTAAGGAAAACAGCATCTTTTGTTATTTTAAGGTTTTTAATTGAGCTTAAATTGTCAAAATTATAATATTAGAGTATGTGGTAGAATGATGGTCTCCTCCAAAACTCCATAAACAGGCATTCAAATCTTAAATCCTCGGTATTTTCAAAAAAAAAAAAGAACCCAAAGAAACAAAACCACAAAACAAAAGACATCCTAAGTTAAGGCTATGAGTACCTTGTAACTCTTCAAATTTTATCACTGTCTTATTTTGACCTGGAGGAGGTCATTTCAGGCCACAGAATCAAGGCCAAGGCCCACCAAGACTGAGACATCCTGAGTCCTAATGAGGCTCTAGTGAGTTTGCTTGGGGGGTCCAAACTGCTGGAATGTGGGCCACTCCCTCTCCTACATGCTTTTTTGGGGCAGGGCAGTTCCAGCATGTAATCTATGACTGCCAAGTGTGTAACATGCTGGGAATTCGGTAATAGTCTCCTTGACCTGCAGGCTTTAAGGTTTGCTTTATTGCCCTCTGACTTTTAGTATCTCATCCCTTCCAGAAGTTGAATCCCATAGCCTAACTTAACTTTTGATTTTTGTGAACTAACACTCTACTCTAAAACAGAAATAATCATCTTTCCTGCTGTTCCCCTAAAGAAGAGGTAATACTTTTAACAGTTAGGAAGAAACTATGCTAAAAAATTTCCAAAGTGAAGCACTAGTCATTTTTTTCCTATGATTTTCTAGATTGCCATAAGACATAGTGCTGAAGTTAGTAAACCTCTATTTGTAAAGACAGAAATATGAGGGATACAAGGACTTGACTTCATAATTCAGTGCTGTCTCTTGTAAGAAAACTATTCTGACTCCCTTCTACAATCTAAACCTGACACCTGCTCTTTGAAATAATTAAAAGTTAACATTTAAAAGACACTTATGAATAGCCAAACACAGTGTTAATGCTTTGTATGCAAAGTCATGCTTCCATTCATTTATTTATTTATCAAATATCATTTTACAGCCACACCTGTAGCATATGGAAGTTCCCAGGCTAGGGATCAAATTGGAGCTGCAGCTGGGACGTACATGACAGCCACAGCAACATTGGATCCAAGCTGAATCTGCAACCTAGCTTGTGGTAAGCCTGGATCCTTAATCCAATGAGCTAAGCCAGAGTTTGAATCTGCATTCTCACAGACACTATGTCGGATTCTTAACCCACTGAGCCACAACGGGAATTCCAAATAGCAAATATTTAAAGTTCATTCTGTGTGGCAAGCTTTGCGCTGAACTGAGCTAATGGTGATAAACCAAAAAGATATGATTCATACCCTCCTTGAGGACTGTCTGGTAAAGAACACAAATGTTGTATCGATACAGCAGAACACAGAATTATAAGTGATGACAAGTTCTGTGTAAGAAAACAAATAAGGCAACTACAGAAGAAGACAGCAGAGTGAATGGAGCTGATTTACACTTTGGGATCAGAAAAGAGACATTAGTGCTAAAATCCCAGAGATGAGTCAAAATTATCAAGGTGAATTAGGGTGTTGGACCATTTCAGACAAAAAAAAAAAAAAAAAAAAGAGGAACATGTTCTGAGGCCCTGTGGCAGAGAAAGCTTGATGTCCTCCAGGACCCAGGGGAAGTGTGGCTGGTTGAAGGGCATGAAGGAAAAGGTGGAAAAGATGACACTAGTGAGAGCCACGCTAGAACTTAGCATTACACTCAAGAGTTTTTATTTTATTCTAAGTGATTTCATTATAAACACATCTCATCAAGTCTTCATGGCACCTTTTGAGATGAATACTACTACCATTTTCATTTTACAGATGAGAAAATTTGAGGCTCTGAGAGAAAAAGCAATTACACAACTAGCGAGCAACATAAGCCAATGAGAAAACTTAAATACAGACTTCAAAACCCAAGCTTAAACAATTAAAATAACACTAATCTACCTCCCTATATTGCCAGAGGACCCTGTGGAAATCATCAGTATAACATATCATTGTATATCACCAGTATATTTTCAGTGATGGTTTATGTATACTTATTTTCTGGGAGATTGAAAGTTCCTTGACAGCAGGAACCAGATCTCATTTCTCTCACTACTTCAAGCACAGTAGGACCACAACGTTGTTGGATGAGTGACCCTTAGCATCAGATATGCAAAGTTGAAAGACTTTGAGCTAACCAGACCCATCGTATTTCTAAGGCTTATACTAAAAAACGAACTAACAAACAAAAAACTTTCTGAGAACAAAGAAGAAAAGCTTCACTGTAAAAAGATTTTTAGCTTATATCTTATGAATATCAATAAAATTTTGGACATTATCTGTTTTAGGGAATATTTTTCTGTTGGGCAAGGGATGATTTTCTCATCTTCATGAATTACAGATTTGAGCACAGCAATACGACTTCAAGGCATTTTGACAGGAAATCAACATATTTTAGAGCAATCATTGCTATTATTCTTCCAAACTACTTTGTCACTCCACGATCCATTCATGAGAGTTTTAACCAAATGCTAGAAAATAAAAATTCAAATTGCACTCTTACAAGCTAGTTTTTGCAGCATTAACAAGAGCTGAATAAGTCAACATACAATAACTATACTGCCATTTACTGCAGCCACCTAAGAATTATCTAGTTACTCATTCATTTACTTTAACTTATAAATGTAAGTACAATTTTATAGCATGCTTACTATGTGCTAGGCACTCTTGGCCTCAAACACAGCCACCAAGGAGGTGATATATCCAGAAGATGCCAAGCTGTTCCATTTTTAAGTTTCAGGAACTAGTCCATATGTCATTCATTTGTCACATCACAAAGGCCTACGATAAAATGGGCTTAGAGTATCTTAACAGAACTCTGAACACAGTTCAGAAACAGAACAGAAAAATTCCAGAAAGTCTGTGCCACAAGTAACTTTCTGTGGTTGAGATGCTCTTCTAAGACTTCAGCCTTGGCTCTGTGTCTTTATTGTTTGTCTTCCCCAGTGGCCCTGCTCAGTAAGGGGTGTGGAACAAAGCCCAAGCTTGGGGAGGCAGTGAGGGTGGGGACTTTATTTTATTATATGTCATGGGATATAAGTGTGCAGATTCAATACTCAGTTCAACTTGGAGCAAATTATTACAAGCAATTATGGTTCTCATTTAATCCTGATTTCCTTCCTGTCCTAATTATGAACTGTAGATCTCAGAGTTTCCATCATGGCTCAGCGGTAACAAACCCAGCTAGCATCCATGAGAATACAGGTTCTATCCCTAGTCCCACTTAGTAGGTTAAGTATCCAGCAGCATTGCCGTGAGCTGTGGTGCAGCTTGCAGATGTGGCTCGGATCCTAAGTTGTTGTGGCTGTGGCGTAGGCCGGTAGCTGCAGCTCGGATTCGACCAGTAACCTGGGAACTTCCATTTGCCACAGGTGGAGCCCTAAAAAGACAAAAAGAAAAACTATCTATCTATCTATCTGTCTATAAAATATCTCTCTCTCTCTCTCCCTCTCTCTCTCCGTCTCACTCTCTTCTCATCAATGAGGAGGCCAAGTCATATCTTCGCCATTCCCTACATCTCTTGACCTCAAGGTTAGGTGACACTCCCTTCAGTCTGCTTCCTAACTTCTTGAACAAGAGCTCCCTCCAGATCTCTTATTTATAGATAAAGTTCTTTCCTGGAAAATGTAGTCATTTCCTGGACTCTACCTAGTGAATTTCCTTCCTTAGTTATCCCTTTGATCACATTTCTAGCTGATCTGCCTCTTCTCTGCTCTAATATTCTTTTCTGAATCCTGTTTCAGTTACTTGAACATGGAACAAATCAGTTTGTTTGCGTGATCATTTTTTTCTTAATCCCAGCCCCAAATCCCAGTCACCAGTTCACTGGGATGTCATGAAAATCATATTCACATTCCTGACCTCTACTTATACTAAGACTCCACTGCTCCATGGAATAAGTAACCATGTTTTATTTACAACAAAATGTGTCTGTGTGAATATACAGTAGACATATTTATATTTATATATATATATGCATATATACACATATATACATATGTGTATTATACACTTCCCACTAAATTGGAGAGGGTTGTACAGAATCTTCACGTGACCTTTATAAATATTTGGCAGGAACTGACAATTACCTGCTCATTTCATACACTTGAGGATAGAATGAATATGCCCAAATAAAAACTCTCTCTCACAGCCTTTCCTGTAGACAGGGGTGTTAGTGATAAGAAAGTAAGAGTGCTTACATATCACTGGGCAAGGTTTCCAGGAGTACATGCTTTGCCCTTCGGCTCCTTACTGTCTCCCTTCCTGTTATTCAACTGCCTGAAGCACAGATGGGAGTATGACCAAGCAGCCAACCTGTGACCTTGAGCCGGGAAGACTTTTACCAAGGTTATGCAGAACAGAAAGACAGAAAGAGTGTGAGTCCTGATAGCTTTGTAAAGCCAACCACAAGGGCCATGTACTGCCTACTACAGGATGCTGTTACTATTTAAGTCAACGTAGTAAAGCTTAAATGAAATTCCTGACCAGTGTGTATGTGTGTGTGTGTGAGAGAGAGAGATATTCACATGTGTGTGCTCACACACATACACACACACACACACACACATATTTGCTACTATATGGCCTAAGCATTTTGCATACATTATAAGTATTACATGAAAAAAATCAATGTAGAACATTTAACACAGAATATGACACTGGGCAAGCAGTCTATAACTATTAAGTGTTATTTGTTTTAAGCCTCGCAACAACCACACAAGTCATGAAGTAGTGTCAGCTTGTTCGCAGATAAGTAGGTCTTAAAGAGGGTAAGCAGTCACAGGACTTGAATCACGAGTTAGCAAGCAGCTGACATTTTGGACCCAGGTCTACTTGATTCCAGAACTCAAAGTCTTAAAGGCAATGCACACTGCATCATGCAGCATGCCATGGAATCCCCTGCTTGGAGAGAAGCCAAGCAGTCCCTCTGTGTACCATGACAGAGATCTCTGTCACACGCATTCCAAGGAGAGGGCCTAAGCTGAGCATGAGGATTCCCATAGCAAAGTCCCAGATCTGCCGCTTGCTGGCTTTGTGACCTTAAACCAGTGAAACCTGCTCTTCAGGACATACTTCCTTCATCCTTACAGTAAAGACCTTGATTTGATTACATCTATGGTTCTTTCCAACTCTGAAATGCCATCAGTGAATGATTCTTTGTGGCCAGTTTAATTTATTTTATTTTATTTTATTTGTCTTTTTGCCTTATCTAGGGCTGCACCTGCGGCATATGGAAGTTCCCAGGCTAGGAGTCTAATCGGAGCTGTAGCTGCCAGCATAAGCCACAGCCACAGCCACAGCAACGCGGGATCCCAGCCACATGTGCAACCTACAGCACAGCTCACAGCAACACCAGATCCTTAACCCACTGAGCAAGGCCAGGGATCGAACCTGCAACCTCATGGTTCCTAGTCGGATTCGTTAACCACTGAGCCACGACGGGAACTCTGTGGCCAGTTTATTGAAAGTGAACAAAAATACCAAACCTGACTGTGAGATTTAAATGACATATTTTGGTCTTTATACTCTGTCTTTTGTTTAGCCATCTTTCGAGTTCCCATTATGTTGTGATATGTAAACACTTTTGCAGATCTTGACAAGCACTTAGAAAGAATTACCCACTTTAGGACATAGTAGGAATAAGCAGTATGGTAAACCAAAGGAGTATAGACACAAGAGGAAGAAACGGAAAATGAGAACGTAGAAAGAGCTTCACTTTTAGGGGATGGAGTTAAAAAAGAAAACCAGCACATTGCCCCAGAATGCCCATTGTTTCTGTGTCTTGAGTTCGGCCCCTAATATCTTCTTTATGACCTTTGCACTCTTCCAAGGCAGAAACTTAAAGATGAGTCCTTATATGCAGTAAAGGCAGATGAAATTTTAAATTAAAAAGGCCTGTATCTGTCCCAGCCTGGTCATTTGCTATCTCAGTGACCTTAGACTTTGCACATCTGTTGTCTACACAACTTAAATGAGTTATTTAACTTCCATTCCTCCTTTTCCACATAAGGTTAGCAATTATCCTCACTTCTCAGGCTGTTGTCTGGGGTAAGAGGTGGTGTAGGTAGAGGTTTAGCATAATTGTCTCTGTGCAAAGATTTAAGTTATAAGTCACCCTGGGTTGAGCAATTCCACAAGTTCAAGGTTGAAAGAATTTGCTGTTGTTTTTCATGCGTCCACGGAAGACTTTGCGAACATTTCATAAACGTTCCTTACTGAATTAGTTAAAACTTCTGAATTGCGTATCCAGAGGCCCAAAGATTTGTAGAGTCTAGTCTGGTAGTAGTTTTGTGGTTTTGTTTTTAATGGTAGTTTTAGTAGTAGCTTGCTGTCTGCTTAGTTCTGCAAAGTAAGCTCCTCTCAAAGACTCAGATTGTGAGACTGTTCAAATGTATTTTAATATGATTTGTAGGCAGATGTGAGTTGGGAATTTGTCAAAGAAACTCATAGAGTCTGGGCAGTGGTACTTCACTTGGAAAGCATTAGCGAAGAGCCAGATAGGTCAGTTGGCCTCAAGTTCAAATTGTAACTTTTCTTCTCTTTTGTAGCCTTCAAATATCTAAATATTTGGATTAAATACATTAGGATTATCATTAACACAAAATACTGATCTATCACGCTAAACAGGAAGAATTGTTGCCATTCGCTTTTCCCTCGTATCATATCATTTAAATGTAATAAAGGTAAATTTTTGGAAACTAGCCCTTTCAGAAAGGAATTTGCAGAGAAATTTCACCTAGGCTATTCCTCTTAACGTGCTACTGGGCAGCTGTTTGTTTCAAATAAACTCAGCACTAGATTCACAACAGATGTTCTTAAAACAGCACAAAGTAAAGAATTGCTGAATTCTTTGCAAAGAAAAATAAAACCTGAAAAAATAATTGAGATCCAGCAGGGCAATCTTCGACATGAGGAATGAAATTAAGCAAGTTACAAGAATCGTTCAAATGGATCTCAAGTAAGGGGCAAGATGGGAGAGCTCTTAGCCAATTTTGTTTTTCTTCATTCATCCATTCAGCAAAAAGATTTGAATTTCATTTGGTGCTATTGCAATTTGCAACCATCTTTCTTAAATAAGGATGTTAAAATTACAAGCTTTCCCCCTTAATGCTTTTTTATTATGTAAAAAGCTCACTATGCCAGAGAATCATTATTGCAAAATTTCTTAGGTCAACAGCCACAGTTTCATTGTTTCTCTTGTATCTATGTCAGTAGTCTTTTTTATTTAAAATTTTGACTTTAATAGCAAAATCTCGAGAAAACTAGGTGTCTATACATAGAAAAGGTTGAAATAGCTCTTCTATGTCATCCAAAAGTAAATTTATATTTATTTCCTTGTCTATAACCTCCACCAGATCTTAAAACCACATAGCCCACATATTTTTCTTTTTCAACATCATTGTCCTGGCTCCTAATATAACAACTGGCACATAAAAGACACTTAAAAGAAAAAGAAATGTTTGTTGAATGTTATAGCTGAACAAGGGGAGATTATAAAAGTGAAGAAATAAACTCCTTTTCTTCTTTGCTCTTCCATCAAGTGATAGACACCAGATGGTCACAAATGATGAAAAGGGACCTAAAGATTACAGTTTAATTGAATTTAGTTAAGTCTATAGCTGGTATAGTTCCCAATTTGGGGTCTTATAAACACAAAAAGGACACAACTTGATCTTACCCTTACTACCTACCTCTAAAACAAAAAGCTAAAACTATTAATTCACTATGTAAATGTACAAAAAGTCCTAGATGTAACTAATCATGCATTGCCAATAAACACAGAACTGAAATGCATCTCCTTTTAAATATCTAAGTAGTTGACTGTGTGGACTTGAGGACCCGACCATAGAGTTAGACATCTTGAGTGATTCACGAGCTACAGTATGGAGATTTAGAGCATGGATTTAAGGCCAGGATCCTCCCCTTTCTAGCTATATTATCTTGAGCAAGGTGTATGAACAATGTAAAATGGAGAAAATCACACCACCTCCCTCTCTGAGTTGTGGTAAGCATTAAATATATAAAATGCTTAAAACAATGCTTAGCAGATCATAAGCACTGAAATAAGTTTTTGCAATTATCAGTCTCATCATCATGACTTCCATACCTTAACTGACGCTCTGGTTGTTCAGATCACACCCTAATTCTATCCATAGCTCTAGCATGGATATACAAACTCATATGCCATCAGGAAACTTTCTTTCAAGTTCTCACATGAGGCCAGGTCCATCAGATAAGGCTGACTAGAGAATAGGCAGAAGAGGCCGGACTTTCTGTTGCTCTCTCAAGGGAGGATCAGGTCACATTTTCACGTTCCCTTTTTCTGCAAGAATGACTCAGGTCTGGGGACCATGGGAGGGAGAGGAAGAGCTAGTGATGCAGAAAGTATAAAAGCATAAAAGAGAATCTAACAAAATTCTGTGTGTTCTAATAATATCAATGAAAAGACTGCAGGACCTCATTCATTCATTGTAAAGCATGTTTCATGGGCAGCGCATAACATAAAACTAAAAGGCATGAGATAAAATCATATGCATTTATTCCATTTTCTTTCTCCCTTGTTCCTAGAGAATACTTCAACTTTGAAGAGTATGGTAAAACTACATGTTTTGAAAAGCTCTTCTACAATAAAAACTGAAATGCTAAAAAAAAAAAATACAATTATTTTAAGCACATCACTGAGAGAATATGAAAATAAGGAAAATTCCCCACAAGCCTTTTCCTTTTCTCTCTCCCACCAAAAAAAAAAAAAACTATGGAAGCAGCAAAGAAAAAAGCATGGATGGGGTTCCCTGGTGGTCTAGCAGGTTAAGGATCCAGTGTTGTCACAGATGAGGCATGGGTTTGATTCCTGACCCGGGAACATCTGCATGCCACAAGTGCAGCCAAAAAAAAAAAAAACGAGAGAGAAAGTATGGGGAGTTCTCATTGTTGTTCAGTGGTAACTGGTAACCAGCCCGACTAGTAGCCATGAGGACAGGGGTTCGACCCCTGGCCTCACTCAGTGTGTTAAGTATCCAGCATTACCGTAAGCTGTGGTGCAAGTTACAGATGCGGCTTGGATCCCGGATTGCTGTGGCTGTGGTATAGCCTGGCAGCTGCAGCTCCAATTCTACCCCTAGTCTGGGAACTTCCATATGTGTCAGGTTCAGCCCTAAAAAAAGGCAAAAAAAAAAAAGAAAGAAAAGAAAGTGTGGATATGCTAAGAAACAGTATTATTACCAGAAACCAGAGATGGAGTCCTTGTTGCTGGGCAGAACATTCCAAACCAGAACCTACTCAGAACCACTGATTAGGAAAGACATGCCAGAATTAACAAATGACAGAAGTCACTGCAATGCTTTCACCTGTCCTTTTCTCTACAAGCCTTCCAATATTTACTGCATCATTTAATACTCTGAAAGTTAAGAATATGTGTTGAGTAGATTAACTGACAGTACTCTGTTTAGTGCAATGCTTAAAGAATGAAGGTGGTGATTACAGGTGTGGTTGATGACAAGAAAACTTAGAGGTTAGGAACTCAGAATTCTTGGGAGACTTTTTCTGCCAACACATGTGGGTGCAATACTGAGAAATGCCGAGTTAAGCAACTGAAAGGTCTAAGGTTGCCTTCTGGTTTGGTAAGGTCATGTGCTCACAGTAAAATCCCAAAGGCAAGTGCAAAGTTTTATCTATGAGATTTGCAAATGTTTATGGGTGACCAAATACAAGCCACAACACCCAAGCACATTTTTACCTCTTATCAAAGTGAAATGTCCATCCAGTTTACATACCAGTATATATATTAAAGTAAACAGCTTCATAAAATCTATGGCTATATTTTCATTCTATTTTCACTTTATTTAAGATCCTGGATCTTATTATTGGATGAGTACAGATTTATCTTTGACACTATATTAATTTAAAGACAGGGCCATTTCTTATTTCTCTTCATACTCTTTTATTTTTTGCATGTTTGTTTATTTTTTCTTTTTAGTGCTGTACCTGCAGCATATGGAAGTTCCTAGGCTAGGGACTGAATCAGACCTGCAGCTGCCAGCCTACACCACAACCACAGCAACACCAGATCCCAGCTGCATCTGTGACCTATGCCACAGCTTGCTTTCAGCAATTCTAGATCTTTAACCCACTGGGCAAGGCCAGAGATTGAACCCATGTTGTGACACCATGTTGTGAAGTCAACCTACTTAGCCACAATGGGAAATCCTTTTTTTTTTTCACTTTTCTTTATCCCCTTTTAGATCTAACATAATGATGTGCACATAACAGGCACTCAAAAACAGCTGTTGAACTCGAAAAAAAAAACATTTTAAAAATTCCCTTTTTGAAATCACAGCTCTAGTCAAGATAACATGGTCATGGTCAAGACCATGGTCAAGTCATGGCCAAGATAACACATCCAGAAATTTTCTTCACTACCTATCTGCACAAACATCTCATTTCTGAGTCGCAGAGTCTTCTTGATTGCATTATGAGTGTGGATACATTCTTTTACATCCCAAGACAGAAAGTCAAGTATGAATATCCAATAAAATTTCAAGAGTTTAGTGAGGCACAATAGGCCCAATTCAAGAGTGGAGCTGGGCAACTTAAAGCTCTTGTTGGGAGCTAATTGTTCATTCCTTTGCCAAACTCCAGTCAAGTGAACAACGCCTTCTGGACAAGAACACTACACCCCACAGGCTACTTTCCTCACCCTCATTTGATTCAACATTGGCTGTGCTCCAACATAAATGTTCCCACAAAATATAAGCCTGAGTGAAACATCTCAATCTTTTCAGAATGAAGTGGTCTTACCCTTAGTTTCTTGGCTCTTTATTTTTGCACATCAGCTCACAGCAACCTGCCCTGGGATTATTCACCAGTGTATGACTCCAGTGTAACCAAAGGGAGACCTCACCACTACTTCCATACTACCTTCTGGGTTACCTGCCAAAACTCAGGTTTTGGAAGTCCCAAATGTCCTTATTTAAGGTGTTGATGACATCACACTCAAGGGTGGCATGGCTGGCAGGACATTAAATAAATTATATTTTATAAGGTGCCTAATGTGCTAATACCAGGAGAGTTATGTTGGGCTCTGCGCCATCCAAGTTCCTACCTGGATCTCAGAGATGAACCAAAAAACCTTAGAGAAAATCTCCTCATTAATTTATCTATCATATCTCACTATAGTTCTTCAGATAGAAAAATATTAGGCTACAAAGATAATATTTATTACATATAAGACTATACACAAAGATGTGCATATCATCCTATTTTCAATAACATTAGTGGAAAGGAAGATTTCACTTCTGAAAGTAGGGAGATGAAGTTGAGGTCTTCCATGTCCAGTCATAAGCTGCAAAGTATTATTGTCGCAAATACCACAGAGGTAAGAGGTAATCACAATAATGTGCTACAAATTAACAATAGCTAGTTGATTATTATAATTAATCACTAGTGACATTCAACTTAATATCACTAGTGATCTCATGTGGTTATTATCACGTCTTCTCATATCATGTGATGAAAAGGGCATTTCACCTCAGTGGTATTCTTTCCAAAAACCTATAACCCCTGTATAATCATGAGAAAAATGTCAGACAAATCTAGATTGGGAGGACATTATACAGGATAGTTTGCCAGCACTCTCTAAGGTCACAAAAAAACAAGGAAAAAAAACTGAGAGACAATCATAGAGCAAGGAGGCTAGGGAGACCTGCCAGCTAAATGCAACATGATATCCTGAATTAAATCCTGGAGGAACTGGACTTCCCATTGTGGCTCAGAGGAAACGAATCTGACTAGGAACCATGAGGTTGCGAGTTCGAGCCCAGGCCTCGCTCAGTGGGTTAAGGATCCGGCATTGCCATGAGCTATGATGTAGGTTGCAGATGCGGCTCAGATCTGGCATGGCTGTGACTGTGGCATAGGCTGGCAGCTGTTTCTCTAATTCGACCCCTAGCCTGGGAAGCTTCATATGCTGCAGGTGCAGCCCTAAAAAGCAAAAAATAAATCAATAAATCCTGGAGGAAACAGAGAACATTAATGAAGATACTAGTGAAATCTAAGCAAAATGTGTAGTTACAAAACATGCAATGTCCTTTAGTTGGGACTGCCCCCCCAAATCAGAAATTATATATATATATGTAATTTTATATAATATACATACATAATATTTCTAAGAGAGAAAATGCAATACTCCCTTTTGTAATCCACTTCAGTGATCAGTTATCACGAGAAATTTAGATTTTCATTTATTCATTCATTTAACAATATAAACACCAGGTACCTGCTATGAGCCAGGCTCTCCTCCAGGTTCTAGGGGTATAGTCATTAAACAAGACAAATAAGGTCCCTGTCCTCTTCTATAACCCATTTCCTTTTGGGAGCTAATTTCTCTTCTTTTCTTATCAGTACAAAGAGGAACACTGCTTTAGTCTTCTCAGGTTGCCATGACAAGATACCACAAACTCAGCAGGCCAAGATCAAGTCTTTCTTCCTGGCTTGCAGGCAGCTGCCTTTCCACCATGTCTTTGTATGGCCTTTCTTTGTATGGCTTTTCCTGCTTGGGCAGTCGGGAGGGATGATGGGAGCTGGCAGAGCTCTTTGCTGTCCCTTCTCATAAGGACGCTAATCCTCTTGGATCAAGGCCTCATCCTTAGGACCACATTTAAACTTAATTGCTTCTTTACTCCATATACAACCACACTTAGGTGAGGGGGAGTTTAAAGCTTCAACACATGACTTTGAGGGTGACACATAGCAAATTTTAGTCCATAGCAAATTTTAAAGTACGATGAAACTTTTGAAAAAAAGCCAAACCTCAGAGTGAGTAAGATTAGGATAACTGGAAAAGCAGGAGGAAGGAAATTTTAGATCCCATATTCCTTCTGGGTTTCCCTTATAACCTGGAGAGTTCTGAGAAGTATAGCAAAATCTGCCTTTCACACAATTTATAGGAACTTCTGTTTCTGCCTGGAGGCAGGCAGCAGAATCGCATGAAAATAGAGGACACAAGTCACCCAAGCCTTTTTTTTTTACGCTCAAAAATAATATTAAGTTGGAATGATCTTCTAATTTTAGGTTTGCTTCCATTGCGTCACTTTCGGCTACATACATATTCCGTTTCTCAAAATTCAGTTCTTTTTCTGATGCTGCTTTAATTCACAGAAGAGAGAAGAAAGGGACCTAAACGTGGCTGTGGCAAAGGCCTGTATAGATATGGCTTATAAAAGGATTTGGACATATCCAAACCTAGGTAAAAATTAAAAGGAAAACAAAATTCAACATAAGAAAATAGAAATGTAAGACTTAGCTCCAAACCTATAATGCTCCTAAGCTAAAATATATAACATTGCTAGAAAGTTTAAAAGTTTAATTATAAAGATAGAAAAAAGTTTTTAGGAAGGCGAAGTGTGACAGGGACCAGCATTTGTTTTGCATTTTCTCTGAGGTACTCTTGTATTTCCTGATAAATAATAGAATTTTAACATGAATTAGTCCTATAATTAGAGTAGTTCTAATTAGAGTATTTTTAATGTAAAAGCACTGTTTATTTGGATTAGGATTGCCATTCACCTCATCTTTTTTTTACACTGCTCTCCTGTTAAAGAGGCAGGAACATCTCCCAGATAGCAAATTGTGGCAGATATTTTTTTCCAGTAGCATCTGGTGTTTTGGCAGAAAACTCAGTGGAATAATATTAACTCTGGTTAGTTTTCTTTCCCAAATCTTTTTTTACCCCTCAAAAACTGAGAGTAGCTAAAATTTCATTCTTTGGAGAACTGAATAGAGATACACTCAAGAAACATTTTTAAAGGTAATGTAGACCTAAATTCAGGAAAGATAGTCATTTAAAGGGTAAGCTCATTAGAGAGTTCCCTCTTCAATCTGGTTGAAACAAAAACCTAATTATCCAGAAGCACATCACACACACACTAATGTTCTAGTTTTTTCTTTCTCTCTCACTCTCTTTCCATCTCTCCAACTCTTACTCTCTCTGTCTGTAATTTCTCCAGGAACCAAAAGCTGAAACAAAATATCAATTAACTTTGACTTTTTCAAAATGAAATTAAGAATTCCTTTATTTTCTGAGGTAATTCTAAGTCACATGATCAGACTCTGGACTTCAAAATACTTAAGCTCCTGATATCTTGGTGTTTAACATAAATACTGCAGTAGACAAAGTTGAATTTTAAGTACAGAGACAATCTCTAATTCATTTGAAAATTAAAAAAAAACTTAGTAAAGTCAGATTTTGCAAGGCCTTTTGAGAACTTAGTAATTAAAACGATAAGCACAGAAGGTTTTCATAAAATATAATTCAATGACTGAAAGGGTGTTTTCAGATCAGCCTGGATGCATGGTGGAGAGAGATGAGAAGGAGAAAGTTTTGGGGCAGCAGCCAATTCAAATAGACAGAGGAATTACTGAAGGCTAAGGCTGGCGGGTGGCAGTGGGGATGGACACAGAGAGCAAGTCAGAGAGAACTTTTTTAACTTTTATGAAATGAGGTACATCTGTTTTTAAAATAACAGGCTTTTTGTTGAAGGGTTAGCTTTTTTATTTTTATTTTTTACTTAAGTATAGTTGATTTACAATATTTCAGGTGCACAACAAAGTGATTCAGTTAAATATATATTCAGTTATACATATATAAAATATATATATTTAAACACATATATTATTTTTTGGACTCTTTTCCATGATAGGTTATTACAAGATATTGAAAAATATATATATATATATATATGTATGTATATATATATATATATATATGTATATATATATATATATAATAGTCTGTATCTGTTAATCTCTGATTCAAAATTAGTCCCCACTCTCACTTTCCCTTTGGTAACCATGAGTTTGTTTCCTATACTGGTGAGTATTTCTGTTTCATAAATAAATTCATCTGTATTATTTTAAAATTCTACATATAAGCAATATCATATGATATTTGTCTTTGATTTACTTCACTTAGTATGAAAATCTCTGGTTTTCATCCATGTTTCTGTATATGGCATTTTGCTCTTTTTTTATGGCTGAGTAATATTTCTATCCTAAACCATGATAGGTTTTAGTCATGTTTTAACCTTTTATCTCTTTGGCTTCTAGTATTTCATATTTTATTTTAAGTCTCTTGTATTTTTAAACTCTTAAACTTTTATTCTTGAGGGGATTTTAAACCTCCTCTGTTTCCATTTATTTCTCTTTTAGCTTAATTTTTCTTACCTCATTCTTTTAAAATTTTAACCTCTACCTAGCCAACTGGCCTTTTAAACATTTTAAAATTTTCTTTCATTTTTTTCTTCTTTGATATTGTTTCCTGGTTTTAACTTTTTTAAAAATATATCGAACATCACGGGACAGCATGTGGAGGACCCAGATCACCATAATTGGGGGAAATTTGGGCACTCTTTTCTTACCCTCACCTCCACCCACTGACCTCCTGTACTTCCAGCTATCCAAGGCTACCTTCCTTGTGCCATCGTGGATGCTCTAGCCTCTGAAAGACTGAGTAAAACAATAAAAATAAATAACTTTATAATGAAAAGATAAACTCTGTTTTCAAATCCATGACTGCTGATATTTACAGCCTATGAATTTTGGGCAAAGAAGGTCAATATTAAACAAGCCAAGGATAATTGATAATTGGGGGATCAACAAAAATGAGTCCTTGGTATAACACACCTGGGCTTGGTTATCCTGAGGAGGTGGATGAGTTTGAAACTCCTCATAAGAGAAGTCAGGTAGATGGCCCTGGCCCAGATTATTTGCAGCACTCATAAATTTATATGCTTCTAACGTACTTAATTCCAGATTGGTCATCTCTCTTTTCAGCAGATTCAGAGAAGCATCTTCTTGGAGTAGAATTCTTTCTCTTATTATAAAAGATGAGGATAAACTGACCAAAGAGAAAGTTATCAAAAACAGGATCTTTAAAAATGTGAATCTGATGTGCTCCTGCTGGAGGCTGCCTTTTTTGTGATGACTTAGGCTGGAAATCCGAAGGATAGGAAGAGGGCAATTTTACCTCCATATAATGATAAACAAAGCAGTAGAGATATGTCAGCTGGTGAGCAGAAAAATTAAGCAGAGAAAGGAGAAGTAAGGGAATAAGATCAAGGCGTCATTTTAAATGTGGCCACTGTCTGAGAAGGTGACAGCTGAATGTCTTTCAGTGAAGTGAAGGAGTGGGCCACACAGAAACCTGGAAGAGTCCGATGACATTCACTGTGGGATTTATAGTAAAATGTTTTGGGAAATACTTACTATGTTCCCAAGTAGATTTCTAAGTCATCATTCTAGGAAATGGCTGTTCCTCGTTGAACAACCAAATTGCTTTCAGTCTTAAATACTCTGTGAATCAAGTAATCAATTATGAAAACTTTTTGTGTAACTGCTGAGAAACTTAGATGAAAATTTGTGGCCCAGTTCCAGCAAATGTTCCCAATGAGATGTGATGCTTTGTGTATTTTCTCACCCAAGGTCTTCATAATCTTCTTACTTCTCTTCCCTTTGACAATTTTTTCATCCAATTTTGTTTTCACATTATTTTGTGTTATAGGTATTTGTTCCTTTCTGAAGCAAGAGAGAACATAGAGAAAGAGAGAAAAAACAAAGGAAAAGCAAGACAGAGAAAGATCCACAGTAGAGAAGAAAGGAAAGAGAAAAGAAAGAGTGCGAGAGAAAGAAAGGAATGTGTTGAGTGCTGCAGACGATTCAAAGAGGCTAAGGAGTGAGCAAAGGCCATCACATACTAAATCATTAGTATTAGGAGGTCGTTGCTAATCTCAAAGAAAATAATTTTATTGTGATATTTTTGTACACCTATAATTGTAATAAAATTCATTAAGCCTAAAAAAAATTTCAACTACAAAAAAAAGAAAAAAATAAAATAATTTTAGTAAAATACTGAGAGTGAAGGCCAGATTTCTAAATGTACAGTTAAAAAATATGTAAGTGGCTAGTATGAACCACTTATCTTTCTGACTACTTATCCACAGGAACTCTTGCCCAGGCACACACCAGTCTGCACCATGGCCCTCCCCACGGCAGCCAGCAGTGCTGCATCTGCTGGCTCAAGAGTCTTTTCAACATTAATTTTATTCCTGGGGAGCTGAATAAGACTGTGTACTGCTATTAGACTGCCTGTGTTCAATTTCTGCCTCTGTCTCTCATTAGCTTTGTGATTTGGGCCAACACTCTTATCCTCTCTACACCTCTTATTTTCTCAACTGTAAAACAGGTATAATGAATTTGACCTATCTCAGAAAGTGTTGAAACAATTAAATGAGATGCAAGAGAGAAAATAGCTCCTAGCACAGTTACTTGTATAAAAAGCACAGGTAGGTGCTTACTACACTTTCACTAATAGCACTACTATCTTCTCTACTTAGAAGACTGCATTGGTAGAAAGGAAAGAGATTGAAACATCAGAGTCCCTGTCACATTCAAATTTCATCCCTTAATTTTGGATGTAGCTTTACTTCTCTACTCATTCTAAGTCAAGAAGAATGACACAGATCAAGACTCAGATTGTCCAGAAGTTTTGCAAGCATCTTAAAAATTTTCTTCAAGCTATAGTGGTTACTTGGCCTGCTCACATATATGCAAGTTCCACCAACAGCCAACATCAAAAATTCTCATTCAATTAAAAGACCCCAGTTCTTACTTGGAAGAACTAGTTTTCTTTTTACAAAACCTTATGGGAGGGGATGTAACACAAAAAGTTAAGTCTTTGGGAAAAAATGGGGAAAGACCCACCGCTTCTAGTTTTTCTCCTATTCTAAAAGAAATCCTGAGTTTGCCATGCTCCAGCAGAATTTATAATCTTTCTGATGAAGCATGCATTCTACAAGGTGAACACACTAAACTGATATTTATTAAACCAAAATCAAAGCTAATGTTCCTAAACTTTTTAAATATTCTAATATTAGAGGTAACGTCTGCTATATAAATACCTAAAACACATGACACTGGTTTGGGGAGGTAGGTTCTTCATAGGCATATGCTCTAGAATGTTCTAGCAAGCTAGAAGTTTGCAGCTGCATTTCGTAGATAAGAACCTGGCCAGCTACCCAAAGACCCACATACTTGTGGCTTAGATTGTCCGAGAATGGACTAAACCACTTGACATTATTTTATCCTCCTGCCTGAGTTTTCACTGTGTGTTAGTCTTCATTTGATCTTCATCTTACTTTTCACTGAGGTTTTTAGGGCAGGAAGCCTGGGAGTTCCAACAACAAAATATTAGGAATTACAGAAAGAATGAAAAGAGAAATAGTCGAGATAATTTCCCAGAATTAAATACAGGAGTCTCCAGATTGAATAGATTCAGCAAGTGCCTAAAATAAAGAGTGAAAAAGACCTATATCAAGATACATTATGATGAAATTCTAAAACATCAGGGACAAGGAAGAGTCCCTACAAACTTAGTCAGAGAAAACAAAAACAGGTTTGTTGCAAAGCAGCAGGAATCCAAATGGTGTTAAAAGAAAAGAAAAAGAACGAACACTACCAAAATTCTACCTGTCAAAATCAGTTAAATTTGAATAAAGATATTTTCAGATATTAAATATCTACAAAAATTTCATGTATGCAATTATTTAGAAGTTACTAGAAAAAATGTTCTACCAAAATATTTGGTAGGAAAGTAAATCAAGAAAGGACTACAAAGAATCCAAGAAGTAGAGTACCTAACCCAGTAAAGAAGAAAAAGGAATTCCCAGAACGAAGTTTCAAGAGGATTTTATGATAGCAAATGGACAGCAGACCCAGAGAGCCAGAGCTCAGATGAGGGCAGAAAAGCAAAGGGCCCCAGGATGGACATCTTCCAAAGAAGTGAAGCCAGTAGAATTCCTGTTGTATCTGGACGCATTAAGAGAATACTAACACCTCTGGCAAAGATTTTTGGGGAGAATTAGTAATGAGTACATGCAAAAAGAAGCAAGTCCCAAAAAGACAATTATAATGTCTAGAAAGGACAAAAACTCTTCACAAAGAAATTAAACTTACCGTAGAATTCGAGATGACCCATCTGTGAGTTACACTTTCATGAGCCTACTATTGTAAATACTGAATGCTGACCTCAGCAAAAATGATTTAACTACAAAATAGCAGGAATTTAGTGGCAATCTAAGCCTGTTATTTAGAAACACAAAGGAAAACACCAAAAGAAACAACTGAAAGAGTTGAAAACGTTGTCCCTGTGGGGTAAGAACCTAGTACATGATGCAGAGAGGGAAAGAAGACTGCTGTGTTTTGTTTCAAATGAGGTGATATTGGTAAAGTACTTAGACCGTCTGAGGATAATAAGAGCAATCTTAGTGTTTGACAAATAAAGGAATAATTGAATGATAAATAAAATTTCATGGTAAGTTTAGTAGAACTCTTTCTCTACTTAATTTGCGTATATGTATATATTTACATATAAATATTTGATTGGATTAAAAGTTAATCTTAAGAAGTGTCTGAGAAATGAATAAAATGTGGTAATAATGCCCTGAAGCTGTTATACATTTTTCAAGATTGGAAAATAATCCATGTTTGTAGCTTTATCTCGTCATTTTTTCTCCAAACATCTTATTGAACTGCCCCCACAAATCACCCTTTCCCTAACACCTGTTCCCTAACACCCTTTCCCTAACACCTTTCCCTGTGCATCTTTATATTTCTCTGCTCTTCCCATACCACTTTTGAGTGGTATGGGAAGAGAACACTTTAATGTTCTCTTAAAACCCCACCCCACACCCCATTCTGCAATCTCTACCTTCAACTAAAGCTTGGAAAACTCCTGAAAAGAGTTTATACAAGTCAAATGTCACTTCGGCCCTCCTGAACCTTCCCTCTCTCCTCCAAGCAGAATTAGTCCCTCTATGCATCCTATTAATCTGTAATTATTTCTACAAGTGTTTCTGCCCTATGAATCTATGCACTTCTCATGAGAAGCATCTCCATCTCAGGCAACTTTATACACTAGGCATTATCTGGTAATTATGTTTTTAATAAATATTGAATGAATGAACTAGGAGCACTGAATGAGTCATAGTCCAAGTAAAGTGACAAGAAATATACACAGGATATAACAACACATCACCAAGCTGGCTGACAACAGTCATCTTCAACAGAACAGTGATATTTGCCAAAAGATTTACCACTATCAAGGTCTCTTTTACCCACTGCCAAAACATCAGCAATTTCTTGGATTATAAACACTTTTCTACACTTTAAAAATTAATTTCTCTCTCCTACTGTGGATATATGTTTTTTTTCAAATAGCTTATTTAATGGTTTTGTACTCAAAAAAACGATCCATACAACAGAGTGCTGCTGGTAGTTCCACTTAATGTGTATATATGTGTGGGCACATGTGCATATTCCTTTTCTAACTAGTCTCTCTGGTATTTCCAGAAAACTTTCATAAATTGCACTTAAACCTGAAGCTAATCAAAGGAGATCAGTGTAGACAATGATTGCTGACTTTCAACAACTTTAAAATGAGGTCATCCATGTAAGAATTAGAAATCATATGTCAATATTGCCCTCAGCAGTAACCTAGGGCAAGAAAGCCAGTAATATTTCTCTATCTACACAAATCTTTCTCAGACTTTTTTATTATTCAAGGCCAAAATATTTTCTGTTTAATCTCTTTTGTCTTAAATTCATAATTTGCTCGAGCCATAAGAAGATGAACTATCTCCTAGTTTCACATCTCCTTTATAATTATTTTAACTGGCAGTGGCCAAGACAATACATGCCCTTCACATGAACTGTAGGGTCAGGCTGCCCACTTTAAATCCTAATTAGACTGGCCTGACTCTTTCACCCTTCATGAGCAAACAGATAAAGATCTGAATGAAGTAGGTGAGGATGTTTAAATGCTCAAAGCATCTGGATTAAAACAAATGTCAATATTGTATTAGTTAGGAAAGAGTTTTGTCTGAGTAGATCATCAAAGTATTTGTAAATTGCCCAATATATTTATGTAGCTATGTATTAACGATTATTTGTTTAGTCAACAAACACTTCTTGAGCAACATCTGTGCCCAGACACTGTGTTAGAAATTAAGATTATAATCATGAATAAGACCTAGCCTTGTACCAATGAAATTCAGAGTCTGGTGACAAAGAAAAACACTGATTAGACAACCACAATACTGGTGGTAAAAATCATATCAGATGTTTTGTGGGGTACTTAGGAGGAGCAGTAACTCAGTTTTGGAGAATAAAGACATCTTCCCAAAGTGATAATGTTTTAAGTTAAGGACTGAGAGATGTGTAGGAAGTTGAAGGTGGTAATGAGGAGGTAGGCAGGAAGTTCTAGAAAAAGAGAACATTATGTTCAAAAACCCGAAGGCAAACGAATGTGTCCCTTTTGGGAAAAAAGCAAGTAATTCAGTAAGCTGATGCACAGGGATGGGGGTGGGAAGGGAGTGGGGCTCAGCTAGAGAAGGAAGCAGGTATCACCGCATGAAGGGTCTATTTTGAGGGAGATGGAAAGCCACAGACAGCTTT
This sequence comes from Catagonus wagneri, assembly GCA_004024745.2. Taxonomy (NCBI): domain Eukaryota; kingdom Metazoa; phylum Chordata; class Mammalia; order Artiodactyla; family Tayassuidae; genus Catagonus; species Catagonus wagneri. The sequence goes on from PVHT020000108.1 coordinate 2,303,866, forward strand.
GGGTAGACTGATGCATGATCAGATTTGTTTTTCAGAAAAAAATCACCCATATGCACTATAGAACAGATGATGGGAGGAGACAAAACAAACCAGAGATGTCTTCAGTTTTCCAGGGAGAAACAAAATGGGGACCCCTAATGGGGAGGGAGAGTGAGTATGACACTGGACAGATTTACAATATTATTAATGAGGGAAAATGAACAGGAGTTGGTGATTGTTGAGGTAATTGATGAGCATGAGGGAGAGCAAGTATTCTGAATATTTCCCAGGTTGTTGCTTGGGCATCTAGGCAATCTTTGCAATTATGGGATGAGGGGAGGATTTGGGGTCCTGGTAGGTATGCAAGCAGGCATGTTAAAAGGTACTCTGAGGTCATGGTATGGTGTTCCCTCCAGAGAACTCTCTAGGTGCAATTAAAGACTGGAATCATCTGCATGTATAAGGCAACTTAAGTCTCTGATTTCTGAGAATCAGAATTGAAAACTGATGCCAATTCCAAGGCATTAGTTATGTTTATAAAGTACATAATTTGTCAAGTTTCTTTCAGTAGTTCTGAGTTGTTTCCAAATGCCTCCCTTAAAGACACACCACAGATACTCAATAGTAATCATTTTCCCCAAAGACCAACAAGAGCATACTCAAATTTCTCATTAATTACCTTTATCTGCAAAGCAGTGTGCTGTTTGGTGGGGCTGCAGAGATCAATACCGGACACTGCCTTGAAAGTGCTCAGTGAAGGAGTTCCCTTCGTGGCTCAGTGGTTAATGAATCCGACTAAGAACCATGAGGTTGCGGGTTCGATCCCTGGCCTTGCTCAGTGGGTTAAGGATCCGGCGTTGGCGTGAGCTGTGGTGTAGGTTGCAGACGCGGCTCGGATCCCGCGTTGCTGTGGCTGTGGCGAAGGCCGGCAGCTACAGCTCCTGTTAGACCCCTAGCCTGGGAACCTCCATATGCCGCGGGTGCGGCCCTAGATATAAGGCAAAACGACAAAAAAAAAAAAAAAGAAAGTGCTCAGTGAAGCTGGGTTGACAGGCAATTAAAAAACACTTAGAGCAATGTCATTGGGATAATCAAGGTACTAAAAAAGCAAGGAGAAGAAAGCCTGGAACAATCAGGGAAGGATTCAAAGTGAAGGCTTTTGAGATGAATCTTAGAAGTGAGTTCATCAGGCAGCTCAGATAAGAGGTTTGGGGCAGAGAAGAGAAAAGCATCCAGGAACACAAAACATTCTTGTACATTTAACGTTGACTAAACATCAGGTAGTTCAGGATGCAGGAGAGGATGCAAGGTATAAGAGGTCACATCATAAATGATCTTGTGTGCATAGTAGGAAGCAGAAGGAGGAAAGTCTGTTGGGAAGCTGCAAAGTTCCACATGAAAAATTCATATTGTGAACCAAGACAGGGAAGGGAAAACAGATGCAAGTGTGAGAGGGATGAGAGAGTAGAAATGGAAAAATTAGATATAAGAATTTTAGATATATGCCAAAATTATAGCTACCCAGCAGCCAGGGGGAAAAATATTTACATTTATGTTCATTACAGAAAGTTTACTCTTAAACAAAGTTAGAAATGCTTGGAATGGGGTTTGAAATTTTGAAGTTGATGCCAATGAGGTCAACTACACCCTACTACCCAACTTCCCTTGATCTTGCTTATCAATAATGGGGCAAGTTGGAACTAATGTACAAAGGTCTTAAAATGTAGCATGGTGGAGTAACCCTGCATATGATCGTTGGGGCTGGAGGACCTGACTTTGAAAGCTGGCCCCGCTACTGACTCTTTGACCTTAATCTCCAACAAGCATGATACTGATGATAACATTTACTCCTTGTATATCACCAGGGAGAAGGAAAGGATGTTTGTGCAAGTGTTTGCACACAAGTGTGTATGTGTACATGCAAGCTGGTTAAAGGTACAGAAAGGACAGTTGCTTTCATTTTTACAGGGAACTACCCCTGTAAAGAACCAAATTCAAGATACTATAACTGGAGAATGACTCACATCTCCTCTCCCACCACGCCCAGATGTCTTGTGTTACTCAAAACCAACGTTCTTAAGCACTCCACAGCTGGTTTCAAACAGTGGATAGTTTAATCACCTTAAAAATGGGAGAGGATATTGAATGGTTACTTAACAAAAAAGAAACCAAAATTAAGTATATTGGGTGACAAGTACCATTAGAAAATTAAAAGAGCTTTTCCATAGTTATGGCTTTATTTACAAAAGAGGCAACTGGAAAATCTCAAGCAACTATCCACAGAAAATATAAATCTGTGTATGTTTTACAGTTACTACAAATAGCATACATCAATTGCCTTTACTAGAACTTCAATGTGTAACGTTATTTGATGATCTTTTACCTCTCCCAGGAAGTTAATCTCATCTAATCAGTTAGATTCTGAAAAGTCACCAATGTTGAAAATACATACATACACACACACACACACGTATATATATATTCTTTCCAGTTCAAAAACAGATGTGCCTCTCTCTTATGTTGCTACCAGCAACTTCTCCCAGGCTTTATGCTTTCTTGTCCTTGCATCACTGGAGCTGGTGTTTACCCTCAAGCTGACATTTCAACGTCAACCCACCAAGTGTCCACAATCCTCTCTCCTGTGACACTCCTGTAGCAGATGGTGCAAATGGCCTGGCACATATATTCTGATTCATTGCAAAAACCAAACTGCCAGACTGCTGACTAGTTTGGCAAGAAAGAAGAAAGTTGTTGCTAAAAAAAAAAAAAAATCTATTATGAATTCTCCTTCATGTGGTGACTCTGGACTTGTCGCTGCTTAAAGATGATTAGTAATTTATTTAACCAGATTAAATAAAAGATGTCAGAGGAGTTCACTATTTGAAAAGATGGCCATAGATGACAGGAATTTGCCTGTACAGAAAAATAGGACCAATAAGAAGTCAGAACAAAATTATACCAAGAGCAAAATGTTAAAAGAATTTTTTTTTTTTTACTTAACTGCATGGGAACAGTAAAAGTTGGTTTTGGTTTAGGGAGTGGGTTTTATTTTGTGGGGTGGTGTTTTTTACTTCCCGATACTACTCCAAAATGCCTAACAGAAAACCTATTTTTAATAATATTGTTAGTCTGTAATATTAAAAAACATTTTCCAAAATTATTTTATAAGGCAGTTATTTTATACAAAGTGCTTCTGACTTTTTGACCCTTTGGAAAGAGCAACTTCAGAAACATAATGGAATTCTAGGTAAACGCACAAATACATACACATCTAAATGTTTACTTTCAAGAGTTAATGCCTCAGGATATAATCCCTTTTATCATTTCCACTATTTTACTCTAATCTTACACTGGGTTATTTTGAGGTCTGCCATCTCTCAGTCCTTCTGCTAGGATCTCTGATGCCTCCCTATCTAGGTTCGGCCATAACATTTCCTACCCCATGCTTCAGTCATCAGCCACAGAGTTCTGGAATAAGTCAAAATGCCGGAAACATGGGGATGTCTAGATGCAGTGTCCTCCTACCCTTGGTCATAAGGCCCATCCTCTATTACAAGGCTCCTGACTTGGGACTCCTCCCCTCCTGGTGAGATCCAGACCAGCCACTTGCCAGGGCAATCAGAGTTTTATAACACATACTGCAATATGAAGGCCTAGTCCTAATTTCCTTTACCCAAAGTGGCCAGTGGCATGCATCATAGCTAATCACCAGGGATAAAGAGAAAATCATAAATAAATACATATGTTATGTAAAAATGAAAAAAAGGTTATAAGTTATGTAAAAATGAAAAAAAAAGGTAAGAATGACAGTAGATTTCTCACCAGAATTAGTGCAAGTGAGAAATGAACATAGCAGCATTTTTAAGGTACTGAAAAAACTGTCAACTTAGAATTCTGTGAAAGTGACTTTCAAAACCAAATATGAGACATTTTTTCAGATATGTAAAAATTGAAAGATTATATTCCATGCCAACATACACTACAAGAAATGTTAAAGTTCTTCTAGCAGAAAGAAAATTATGAGATGAAATATAAATTTATAAAGGACACTAGGAATGGTAGCACATGGTAAACATATACAATTGTTATCATTCATTAATTAAACCTTTTAAAAAGGTGACTGATGATTGACCAAAGGTAATAACAACAGAACATATATAAAAGTTATATGTATGCCAATAATAACACAAAGGTTGGAAAGGGATAAGTGGAAGTTCACTATTGAAAGCTTCTTTTACAATTTATACAGTGGTTTAATGTCACTTGAAATAAAATTCTGGTAAGTTAAAGATATAATGTAAATCAAAAAACAACTACTGAAATTAAAAAGTAGAGTTACAGCTAATAAGTTAGCTAATGAGATAAAACAGAACCTTAAAAATTTAATTCAAAAGGCAGAAAAGAAGAACAGAGGAAACAAAGAACAGGTAAGACAAATAGCAAGAAGATAGATTTAAATCTAATCATGTTAATAATCTCATTAAATGTAAATGGTCTAAATACCCCAATTAAAGGCAGAGACTATCAAATTAGATAAAAGCAAGATCCAATTTTATGCCTATACAAGAAATACGATTTACATATAAAGCCACATACTGGTTAAAAATAAAGGGTTGGAGGAATTCCTGTTGTGGCTCAGTGAGTTAAGAACCCAACATAGTGTCTGAGGATGCAGGTTCAATCCCTGGCTTTACTCAATGAGTTAAGCATCCAGCATTGCCGCACAGCTTGGGTCTGGCATTGCTGTAGCTGTGGCATAGGATGGAGGCTACAGCTCCAAGTAGACTTCTAGCCCATGAACTTCCATATGCGCAAGTGTGGTCTTAAAAAGAAAAAATAATAATAAAATAAAGGGTTGGAAAATGCTAACACAAATCAAAAGAAAGATTTCAGAGCAAAGGCTATTACTGATAAAGAAGTTTCTTCATAATAATAAAGGGGCCAATCTACCATCAAATGCATAAACATTTAAGCACCTAGTACCAGAACTTCAGCATGAAGCAAAAACAGGACTGCAGAAAGAAATAGGCAGATTCATTATTACAAAGTTTTCAATACACATCTCCCAGTAACTGATAAAAACAAGTAGACAGAAAAAGCATAAGATTATAGAAGACACTATCAACAAACTTGACCTAATTGGCATATATGAAACACTCCAACAAGTGTATAAATTCTTTTCTAATGCACAAGAAAATTTTCCTAGATAAATCATATTATGGGCCATAAAACAATGAGGTTTTAATTAATAGAAAATATATTATCTGACTGGAATGGAATTAAATTAGAAGTTGATAGCTAAAATTAAATGGGAAATTTCCAACTATTAGGATACAAAATAATATACTTCTAAATAACCCATGGGTTATAGAGAAAATCAAAATGGAAATTAGAAAGTATTGTCAACTGAATTAAGATGAGGGCATAACATATCAATATTTGGGAAGGGCTATCAAAGCACCATTCATAGAGAAATTTATAGCATTAAATTATATATTAGATATAACACCAAAGCTTTCATTATAGATGAAAAAATTGACAAACTCAACTTCATCAAAATTAATATCTGCTCTTGTTTTTTTTTTTTTTGTCCTTACCTGTGGCATGTGGAAGTTCGCAGGCCAGGGATCAAACACGCACTACAGTTGTTGCCTGCACCACAGCTGTGGAAACACTGGATCCTTAATCCACGATGCCAAAAGGGAACTTCCAATGTCTGCTCTCTTAAAGGCACTACAAAAAGAATGAAAAGACAAGCAACAGAATGAAAAAAATTTTGCAAAATCATATATTTGACAAAGGATTTGTACCAAAGTAAACAAATAACTCTCAAAACTTGATAATAAAAGAGGAACCCTTTTTTTTATATTAACAATGAATTTTATTTCAGTTATAGGTGTACAAAGATCATAAGTCAATACGATAGATTTTGTGTCCCAAACCCACAGTGCATCTCCCCACCCCCCAGATTGTCTTATTTGAAAAACCAAGGTTTTCCAAAATCTGTGAGTCATTGTCTGTTCTTCAAAGAAGTTCGTTGTGTCTCTTTAGTTTCCACATGTAGGCAGTAGCATTGGATGTTGCTGTCTAATTGTCTGACTGGTTCCACTTCGTATGATAATTTCTAGGTTCATCCATGTTGCTATAAATGTTATTCCGTTCCTTTTAATGGCTGAGTAATATTCCATTATGTGTATGTACCATATCTTCCATATCCACTCCTCTGTCGATGGGCATTTAGGTTGTTTCCATGACCTGGCTTCTTCCCTCTCTAGCTGCTTTGGATGTAAAGTTAGGTTGTTTATTTGAGCTTTTTCTTGTTTCCTGAGGTAGGCTTGTATTGCTATATACTTTCCTCTTAGCGCTGCTTTTGCTGAATCCCAGAGGTTTTGGAGTGTCGTGTCTTTGTTG
>PVHT020000108.1:2311255-2333201 GCA_004024745.2 Catagonus wagneri
TGTGCCTGAGGGGTCTTTAGGCAGCCTGTTTAGTGATGGGTGGGGCTGTGATCCCACCTGGATTATTGTTTGGCCTGGGGCTTCTCAGCGCTGATGGGAGGGACCAGATTTTCCCAGAAATGGCCCCCTCCAGAGAAATGCAGGCTAATGAATGTTCCCGAGAGCTTCACCTCCAATGTCCTTCCCCCACAACAAGCCATAGTCACCCCTATTTTCCCAGGAGATCCTCCAAGAATTGAAGTCAGGTTCCACCTGGATTCCTCTGGAGACTGCTTTGCCCTGGGACCCAGTGCACGTGAAAGTCTATGTGTGCCTTTCAAAGATGGGGTCTCTGTTTCCCAAAGTGCTGTGGAGCTCCTGCAACACAAGCCCCACTGGCCTTCAATGCCAGATGTTCCGGGGGCTCTTTCTCCCTGTGCCCGATCCCCAGGTGTGGGGTTTTGACGTGGGGCTCAGAACTCTCGTCCTGTAGCTAAGTCTCTGTGATGCATTTACTTTCCAGTGTGTGGGGCTTCCCACCCAGGAGGTATGGGGTTGCTTCTATCACGTAATTGCCCTCCTACCTCTTGATGTGGTCTCCTCTTTGTCTTCTGGAGTAGAATATCTTTTTTGCAAGTTTACAGTCCAGTTGGTTGAAGGCTGCTCGGCATTTGGTTGTAGTTTCATTGTTTTTTGGGAGAGAAGTTGAGCTCCAGTCCTTCTATTCCGCCATCTTAATCCAATCTCTACATACTCAACTCGAACCCGTTTTTTTTTAAAGGCATTATTTGAACAGGCATTTCACCAGAGAAGTTTTATATGTAGTAAATAAACTCATGAAAAGATGCTCTACATCATTAGTCAGTAGGGAAATACAAAATGCCACAATGAAACAGTAATACACATCTGACAGAGCAACTAAAATTAACAAGTCTGACCATAGCAAGTACTTGAAGACATAGAAGAAATGCAGCTCTGATACATTACCAGTAATAATGTAAAATTGCGTAATCATTTTAGAAAACAGCTTACAAAATGACCCAGCTATTCCACTCATAAGTATTTACCCATGAAAAAAAAATATGTATATATATGCCCATACCAAGACTTGTTCACGAATGCTTGTAGCAGATTCATTTTAAGAACCAAAACCTAGGAACATCTCATGTCCTCATAAGTGCAATCCATTGCCTCTCTTTGGAACTCCCACAGTAACGCTTAGCAAATGTAGATGTTTCCAGCTAAACCTCAAAATGAGGCTTTCTTTTCTTTCTTTTTTTTTTACCCATGGTATATGGAGGTTCCCAGGCCAGGGGTCAAACTGGAGCTGTAGCTGCCAGTTTATACCACGGCCACAGCAACGGAGGATCCAAGTCGCATCTGTGACCTACACCACAGCTCATGGCAACGCCAGATCCTTTAACCTACTGAGCGAGGCCAGGGATCCAACCTGCATCCTCACGGGTGCTAGTCAGATTTTTTAACCACCGAGCATGACAGAAACTTCAAGGCTGACTTTTTAGGTTAATTAGAAACATTATCTTGAATCAGCCCAAGTAATGAAATTTTTCTAGTATGTTATAGATAGACCCTTGTACTAAATCAGATATTTTTTAAGAGTGCTAGGGCTGTGTTGAATTGCATTCCTTTGTTCATTTTTTTCCAACTCCACAGAATGTTAAATGAATGAATAATCAAATATTCTTTGTCTTAGCTAAATAACTGATGAGATGGATATGTCAATGTAAGTCAGTAGTTAAGAGCAAAGGCATTGAAATTGGTCAGGTTCAAATTTCCAGCTCTGTTTGTCAAGGACAACTCACTTCATTCATCTCAGCCTCTTTGCTCATCTTTAAAAGGGAACTATAAATCATTTCCTGCAGTGAGCTGCCACCAGGATTAGATAACAAATGGCAGGTGTTTCATTTCTTGTGGTGACTAGAGCATGATGAGAGAGAGTGAGAAAGTGGCATAAGATGAAAGTAGAATATTAGATGGGGATGGGGGACATATCTCTGTTTGGCCCAAAGTAGGTGCCATCAATATTCTTCAATGCAAGAAGAAAAGGTAAAGAATAAGAGTAGAAACAGGTGTTTGTCTTGACCATAAGCACTTAAAACAAAACTGGTATGAATATTCTTATTGTCCTTTGGAATAACAGATATCTTAGAAAGAGAAACTCTGACAAATGAACGCTTGACAAATAGCATCAATACTGAAATGTTAGCATAGCTTCTTATCAGAGAACAAAACACCTGGAGCTGAGGTACCCTATGAAATATGCCAACTGGACCTTACAGCCTGGATGCTCATAACTCATTCACCTGCTCCTCCACAGACAACCCAAATGCAGGGTGCGCAGCCCCAAATCATTTACTCTCCATACCTCCTCAGTCACCACCCCACCACACAATTCCTTCTTCTCGTGTATTCTCCACTTCCCTTGTGGCTTCACCATGACAGTGATGAGGTCCCCATGACAGCAATCTGTGGGTCATAGACTCCATCCTTGTCCCCCACATTCAACCATATCTCCAAATGCTGTCCATTTCCCATCTAACTCTGTCTGCTCTGTTTTATCACGTTTTCTACTTCTCATTTAAGGAAGGTACATGACATATGAGCAAAAGCTTCCTAATTGGTCTCCCTCTGTCCAGTCTTGCCCTCTTCTAAATCACCTATACAAGGATTGCAAATATCTCTCTAAATTACAAGGACAACCACAGGAGTTCCTGTCGTGGCTCAGTGGTTAACGCATCCGACTAGGAACCGTGAGGTTACAGGCTCGATCCCTGGCCTTGCTCAGTGGGTTAACAATCCAGTGTTTCCATGAGCTGTGGTGTAGGTGGCAGACGCAGCTCAGATTCTGCGTTGCTGTGGCTGTGGCGAAGGCCGGCAGCTACTGCTCCTGTTAGACCCCTAGCCTGGGAACCTCCATATGCCGCAGGTGCGGCCCTAGATAAGGCAAAAAGACAAAAAAAAAAACCAAAACATAAATTACAAGGACAACAAGTCACTCTTCTGATGAAATCCTTTAATGATTTCCCATTTTCTACAAGATAAACACAAGCTCCTTAATGACCTAAAAACTTCTTCCTGATATGGCTTTTACTTGAATCTCCAGCCACTCAGCTGTCCTACCCTCACCCTCCCATCTTTATGCTTCAGAAGCAGCACATTTCTAATAACTATAACATACTCACATCTGTGCTTTGGACGTGCAATTCTTTCTGCCGAGAAACCCCCCATCCACCTTCTTTTGTCCACCTAATGAACCAAATGGAATCTTCCATGACACACACCCTGCAGTGGTCCCCACATAAAGTTCGTAACACTGGTGTTGATGTGTATACTGTTGCCCATATCATGCTGTTCTATCTGCTTTGCTCTCATTATTTCTTATCACACTTACTGCCAACACCTGAAGCTTAGAAGATGTGCTTTATTCACGTATACAGCCTCAGTCCCTAACCCAGTGCCTGGCATATGCTAAGAGTTTAATCCGTCTTAATCCAGTGTGACTGTTTATGGACCATTGATTCTCTTCCTCTTTATATAGATAATTTCTCAGGATCTATTCTATGAATTTCTATATGCCCTGATTATGCTGCCTAATGGAAATCAACAATGAATTAAAATGTTTTCTTCATTTCAAAACAGAAGAATAGAGGGGCTGAGAATTTGGAAAGGGGACTTGGATTCAAACATCAGGGCAAGTGCACAGCAGGGCTGAAGATGATGAGATGAAACCGGGTGAAGCCCATTCTGGCATTGTCAAGGTGGCAGGCAATGTGAGAGGGAATCCAGAACTCACTGATGTCAATGCTGGAGGGGCTATAAATCAGTCTTGGCACCCCCTTTGCCAGGTGGTGCCCTTCTTCATGAAAGAGGCTCTGTCAGGATGAGTCAAATGTTTATTTCATTGAGTCAGCAACACCAGCCCTTCCACGTCAGTACTCAACTAAATGCTAACAATACATCATTAACAAACTGCAAAACCCATGTGTCTCCTCGTGACATCCAGCATCAAACTGGAAAACATTCAAAGCCAGCTCTCTGAAATCCAATGAGATTGGGAAAGCAGTGATGGTTTCCTGAATCTGCTTTACAACACCCCACAGTTACATAATTAATTGATTCATTTAAGGCTTCCAAAATTTAACATCTTCCTACTAACTTTAAACATCTCTTCTGCCTACATGTTTTTTGCCTTTTATATGAAACAGCTTTTTTTCTCTCGCTGTGAAATCTGAAGGAGAAAAAATTTCCCTTAAGTTTACCAACAAAAGCAAAAGCAAAAAAAAAAAAGAAAAAAAGGTAAAATGTTCCAGTACAGAACTGTCCTTTATGGCAAAACAGCAACCAGCATGTCACAGTATGGTGCTCTCTGAATGACATGAAAATTCCTCATGTGATGGGGCTGACTTCCAGAAATTTTCTCTCAATGGGAAGCTCTCTCTCTCCACTGAAAAATTCGATTCAGGATTACAGAGAATCCAGTGCTCTGTGGCGGAACAGGAAGCTCTGTCCTCACTAACAAATATAATCCAAACGTTTAGAGAATCCAGGAGGATGAGATTTCCCTTGTGACAATGAGGAAATTCCCAGAATGGAGGGCATACTCTGTGATGGAAAACTCAATTCTGTTTTACCAAGATGGTGTGGTCTCATTCATTCAACTGTCACTGGATCAGATTTTGAGTCAATTTTCTATCCCACATTGCACAACCATATTTCTGTTTCTCCCATTTCAGCAGAACACATTTTTTGTGTGTATCTTTTTATGGCCGCACCCATGGCACATGGAGGTTCCAGGGCTAGGGGTCAAATTGGAGCTGTAGCTGCTGGCCTACGCCATGGCCACAGCAACACCAGAATCCAAGCCATCTGCAACCCACACCACAGTTCATGCCAGCGCTGCATCCTTAACCCACCGAGCGAGGCTGGGGATCATGCATCTTCATGAATGCTATTCAGATTCGTTTCCACTGAGCCATGTTGGGAACTCCACAGCAGAGTCCTTTACTTGAAATTAAATCCTTGCATCCAGACAATAGAATATTATTCAGGACTAAAAAGAAATGAGCAATCAAATTGTGAAAAGACACTTGCATATTACTAGGTGAAAGAAGACACTCTAAAAAGACTATCCATTGTATGATTCCAACTTATGATCTTATGGAAAAGGCAGAATTTTGGAGAGAGTAACAGGGTCAGTAGTTGTCAGAAGATTGGGGGGGGGGACATGAAAAGGCAGAACACACAGGATTTTAGGTCAATGAAGCCATTCTGTGTGATATAGTCATGGTAGATGTGTCATTATAGATTTGTCCAAGTCTTCAGAATATATGACACCAAGAATGAACTATATTGTGAACTATGGACTTTGGGTGAGAATGAGGGGTCAATGTAGATTCAACCACTGTAACAAAGGTACCACTCTGGGAAATGACACTGATAGCGGGGCGGGGGAGCTGCATGTGTGCTGGATCAGGGACTATATAGACAACTCTCTGTACTTTCTGCTCAGATTTTCCATAAAACTAACACTGGTCTAAAAAAATAAAGTTTATTAATTTCAAAAGATGAATACCTGATGAAGATGCTGATCCAGTGCTTATACAGAAGGATATCTTTTCTTTTTTATTAGGCCATTCCAAAGTCTATCTATACAGAAGAGTCTTAAAGTATCTCTTTAGACTTCTATGGTTTAATTGTGATCATCTCTCTCATACTTGGTCCCAGGCAACTCAGATAAGAGCCACGGCTGAACTAAGGATGGTACAGTCACAACTTGCTGGATTTTCCCTCCTTTATCAGAGGTTGCTGGATTTCCAAAGAGAACAAACATAATGGGATTCAATTTTAATCAGTGTAATTGTTGCCTCCTTTGTCCCAAACTATTATGTTTTATTCACAGTTATCAAGTTCAAGGAAAATAAATTGTAGTGAATGAACAACACAATAAAACACTCTTAGATTACTACACACTATGCACTAGTTGCTGTAGATAACCTTATTTAAAGTGCATGTGGCCCTCTCAGATACAGACATCCTTCATATTAAGATGAAATGCATAAAGGCAAAACACTTTCTTGCTTCTTTTCTTTCTCCAGCTTCTTGCAGCGTCGTCAGCCACCTTGCTCTTTTCTCCAACACTTAATCCTGGCCCACAGTTTGTTGATCATAAACCCTTAGACTTTTAATAAACTCTAAAATTAACCAGAGAGCTTTAAGATAAATTGCCATAGAAAGCATAGAGTAATTTTAAAAAAACAAAATCTTCTAAGTAGATCCGGGGGGAAGCAAATGCAAGCCAAATTTGCAAGATTTTCAGAGAGTTTGAAAAATGATGTCTTTTCCAGCTTGGGGAACATGATGCTGCCTGTCTCCCCAGACTGCACGGGTGGAGGGCCGTCCCATGAAAGAGAGCAGGGTGCACCCATGCTGTTTCTATGTTGCCAGCAAGTATTTCCTAACGATTTTTCCACTTGTCCTTTGGTTTTGTAACTTTCATTTGCTCAGTTAGGGTGGAGCCCCGTTTCCCCTTTGGCAGTGGGTTATACAGTTCTCAGGCAATAAAGCCTGGGACCTCCCTGACTTCAGAGCCCCCTGCGTGTTTGATGGCCCTCTCAGTTTTCCAGTCTTAATCAGTCCCAATCAGTCCCACCCCATCTCCCATCCCCCCAGCATGGACACATACATCTTACATTACATGTTTTCTCTTGTAAAAACAGATGCAAAGTGCTGTCCTACAATGGATTAAACCAACCCTATCTCCACCCTACCTCCATGCACAGAGATTTTCATAGCCAGGTACCCTGTAAACAAAAAACCATAAATGTTCAGAAACCAGCCCTGGTACGTTAGCTGCAAGGCTGAGTGCTTTGGTTTGAGCACTTGTTTTATAATTAACTTGTGTCTCTGGCACTAACCCAAGTGCTTATGAGAAGTAAATCATATTAACATTTTATCTTCATGTTGCTACCCTATCTGCTGTGTTATTTGGCACCGTGGGGGAAGCCCATGCTGGTTTCGTACTGACAGGAAGCTTTCTGAGCTGGTACCATAGGTGGTCTCACACCTGCTTGTGGAGCCAGAGCACCAGCAGCTGTTACTCTAAGACCTGATTGGAGTAGGTCGAATTTTGTTGACACATTTCCACGGGTGCCATTTATGAGGTAATGTTTGTGGCTTGAGACCTTGTGAATTGCTCTGAACATGATTGAAGAAATCAAATTTTCACCACATCATCAAACAACTTTTTTCCCCCTCAGGAAGAACACACACACCCACAAAATCCTCCCACGTTTAAATTTAGGCACAAAACCAAAGCCAAAAAAAAAAAAATGAGTACATTACAAAAATGAAGCACAACCATGTCCTTGCCTCTACCTCACATATTTTCAGCCTAAATCTTCCCTGGCAGTTGACAACTTGTGCCTGTGCCAGACCACCCCACTCTCCACCACCTACCCCCACCCCTGCCAAGCTGTTCATACGCCCTGGGTTTTCCACCTTCCAAGAGTGCACATTCATCTGATATACATGCAGTGAGGATGGAATAAATGGCCTCTCCAAAACAGAAATGATCCAACAAAAATCAATAAATCAAAACTACAACCATTCTGACTAAAGTCTGAAGTAGATGCCTACTATGAATTGAATGTATACCCATGCAGAAGACTGACAATGGGTTCCTAAATAAGCAGTGAAAAGTCTCTCAATGCCAGATATGTTTCAGCCAAGCTATATAATGTGAACTGCATCGTAAATTGTTTTATTTGTTTGCAAGCCACCTGTGGATTCATCAAGTATGCAAAGACCTAAATCTTTCTAGATCCTATGCACATGATTTGAAAAATATATTGGTCAAGATGTGTGTTTCTCAAGTGTTCAGTGATCATGATTATACTCTTGAAAAATTCTAATGAGGAAATGCCTTGGGACAGATCATAAGACACTTATCATGGTTCGAAGACGTTTCAACATAATATGAAATAAGTCATGACAAAGTGTTATTAAGAGCCAAGGGTTAATTCCGTATCTGCAGGCTGAAACACCAACTGACTCTCTTTTCTTAAAAAAAAAAAAATTTAAAGTATAGTTGATTTACAATGTTCTGTCAATTTCTTCTGTACAGCAAAGTGACCCAAGTCACACATACATATAAATTTTTTTTCATACTATCTTCCATTATGTTCTAACTCAAGATATTGGACATAGTTCTCTGGGCTATACAGTAGGACCCCATTGCTTAACTATTCTAAATGTCTTAGTTTGCATCTACCAAAATTCCCATCCATCCCACTCCTTCCCGACCCCCCTTGGTAACTGACTCTTACCATGGAAGTTTTTCAGTCCATAATACCAAATCCCTTGTCCAGATCCTGGTAATTTAATTCTGTTGCATTGGTGTGCATTTTTATAAAGACCCAGCCCTTGCTTCCTTCTCCTTTCATCCTCAGCACTAGTGTTCCACCACATGCACACATGGCTTGTGTTTTGTATTGCATGTAAGAAAAACATAAGGTATTTCACGAACATGGAAACAAGGAGACTAACAAAGATTAATATATAGGTGCCATTACCCAAGTAGACCATAGGTTGCCTCGGTATCCTGAAGGATTCTACTTAGTGACCTGAATTTCTATTAAATCTTTGATTCTAAGCAAAGAAAGATAAGTAAAAACTTGGCACACTACTTCTTTTAGGGTTCTCAATATATATAATGTCCCACATAGCAAAACATAGAATGAAATACTTGAAAAAATGTTTCTTTCTCTCAAGGACAGATATGGTTTCCTTTAGAAACAACCTAAATGTCCATCGACAGATGAATGGATTGGGAAGATGTGGTATATATACCCAATGGAATGCTACTCGGCCATAAAAAAGAACAAAATAATTCCATTTGCAGCAACATGGATGCAACTAGAGACTCTCATACTAAGTGAAGTAAGTCAGAAAGAGAAAGACAAATACCATAGGATATCACTTATATCTGGAATCTAATATATGGCCAAATAAACCTTTCCACAGAAAATAAACTCATGGACTTGGAGAACAGACTTGTGGTTGCCAAAGGGGAGGGGGAGGGAGTGGGATGGACTGGAAATCTGGGGTTAATAGATGCAAACTATTGCCTTTGAAATGGATAAGCAATGAGATCCTGCTGTATAGCACTGGGAACTATATCTAGTCACGCATGATGGAGCATGATGGAGGATAATGTGAGAAAAAGAATGTACATATGTATGTGTGACTGGGTCACATCACTGTACAGTAGAAAATTGTTAGAACACTGTAAATAAACTATAATGGAAAAAATAAAATCATTTTAAAAATTAATAAAATAAAATGAGCAGTAAAAAAAGAAAAGGAAGGGAGGGAGGGAGGAAGGAAGGAAGGAAGGAAGGAAGGAAGGAAGAAAGAAAGAAAGAAAAAGAAAGAAAGAAAGAAGGAAAGGAAATTGCCTAATATAGTGGTAAAAGGCACCTAGAGTCATATGATCTGGATTTGAAACACAGCTCCACCAATTACTACCTATATGGTGGTGGGCAAACTATTCAGCTTCTCAGAGCTTCTTTCTCTTCATCTACAGATGAGGGTGTTGTGGCGGAATCACATGGGGCAGACATCCAAGCACTTAGAACAGTATCTATCTCAGAGTAAGTGCTCATCTTTAGAACAATATCTATCTCAGAGTAAGTGCTCATTTTTATTGCCTGTGAACAATAAGAACAATGTAACTGCTTATGTTTACCTTTTCATCTTGACCACCAGAAAACTCAGGTCAGGTTTTCAGCCCAACCATAGCAACTGGTAAGGTGTGACCACCTCAGTACCTATATTCCATTTGTTTTTTCTTCAGTCTGGACTTTTTTCACATCTACATTTTTGCCACCTTGACTTTTTATGATTAAATTGCCCATATTTTAATAACATAATTTAAATTCTTTATGTAAGAATGAAGATTTAAAAATATGTAAAATTCACCCTAGAAATTATCAATAAATTTATAGTTACAAATATATAGATTTGGAAGTTCCCAGTTCAAATCTGGTAACTAAGAGGATTTAAAGGAGGAAACCGAGGCATAGTATTGTGACCCGTCATAAGAAAGTGTTCCTCAGTAAAGTTACTTTACACCTCTGAGCATAAATTCCCTCATCTGTGAATGGCAGGTTTAATGATCTCTACTTCTCAAAGTGGTTTTGAGGAGTAAAGGACATAATATTTTGTAAAGCACAATGTCCAGCATATTAACAGATACTTCTGCTTCTGGTGATTTGCCTGCTATTTGTTTCTCCAGATCCATTCTCAGCTTGCCTTACTTCTAAGTGCCCAGGAGTGACCTTGATGGAATGCAAACCTGGGCTCCTCAACCCTCTAGTTAAGTCAGCTTGGAGATGAGGAGAGAGAGGACATGGTATCTATTTCCCAAGTCTTTCCACCTCCTCTCCATCTCCTTTACCTCCAACTCCTTCTTGGCTAAGCTTTGCTTCAACACAGTACAGTGGCTGTACTGTGCTTCTGTGCTGCCACCTTTGTCCCTAAGCTGCAGTGCTTGTTGGGTCCCAGTAATAATCCCCTGCTTTGATTACAGTAATCAAGTCATCTCAGTTTGCTAAGGATTTTCCCTGTTTTAGCACCAAAGTTTTGTCCTGAAAACCCATTCAGGCCTGAGCAAACAAAGGATGGTTGACCACTCTCCTCCCCTTCAATCTCAAAGTAGAACACTAACCTCTCTAGTCCTCTGTAAGGTTATTTTATAAAGCTATGGGCTTATGAATAATTTTTACTTTGGGGAATAGCTTTCTGTATTTTTAAAAAAATAAATAAATCTTAGCAGAGCCCTTGAAGTTACAAATCTGGACTGAGCTCCAATAAATATCTTTTTTTTTCTATACCTGTAGCATATGCAAGTTCCTGAGCCAGGGTCTGAATCTGATCTGCAGCTGCAACCTACAGCCACAGCCATGGCAAAGCCAGATCCTTTAACTCACTGTGCTGGGCCAAGGATCAAACTCATGCCTCCTCAGAAAGCTGAGCCACTGCAATCAGATTCTTAACTCATTGTACCATAGCAGAAATTCTCCAGCAAATATCTTGAAAGACAAGTAATTTCCTATATGTTTCTTGACCCTATAAGTTTGGCTTCCAGGCCACTATTCTGCTGAAATTTCTCTGATTCAAGTCATCAATAACCATCTTATCATCAAATCCAATGTCCAGTCCTCCTTTCCCTGACATTTGCTCTGATTTCTGTAGTGGATAGACTTGTGTTTCATAAAAAACTGTCCTAGTCCCACCTCCAATACCTGTGACTGTAACCCGATTTGGAAATAGGGTCTTTACAGATGCAGTTAAGGATCTCAACATGAGAGCACCCTGGATATACATGGTCTCTAACCTCCAGAATTATAAGTGAATCAGTTTCTTTATTTAGCTAACTTTGCAGTAATTTATATGGCAGCCATAGGAACTGAAGACACCTGCCCTTCCTTGGTATTGAAGAGAGCCTTCATTTTTTGTTTCACTTGTCCCCTGATATATTAGACCAGTCTTTCTCAGGCCCCTTCACTCGCTCATTCCCCTCTGGTCTCCTGTAATGCAATGCAGAGCTTTGTTCTTGGACCTCTTCTGGACACTTTAAATAATTTTCTTTCGACTGACAGTCTCCCACCATAGTATCAGATTCCATAATGAGTAACAATAGTCAGGACTCTGTCTTCTGCAAGAACCCATATACCTCTTTCTGGATGTTCTATGGCTAATTCCAATCAAATATATCCAAGTTCAACTTATTATCTTCTCTCACAAATTTATTCCTCTTCCTCAGTCCACTCCCACCTACCCCACCCCCGACATATTCCCTAATTCAGTCAATGACATCAAGCTTTAAAGTCAAACTTTGAAGAGATTATCCTTATCACATAGACTAGTCATTTCTCTTTCAGAAACATCTCTGGAAAACTCTGACCTTTCCATCCCCAAAGCCACTGTCTAGGATCATGACTCCCACTGATCCTGGTCACAACAACTTCCTAGCACAAACATCTTCCCATGGAAATGTCCAGTCTCATCATTACCTTCAAAGTTATCCTGAAAATTCAAAATTATCTTTTCACTATTTAACTTCAAAGGGTTTGTTGGAGACCTACTGCCTAAAGCAGTTACTCTCCCACCTCTCTTCTGCACACACAGAATGGATGTTCATAGTCATCAGTGGGTACCAGTTCTACACCTTTCTCTGAATGTTTGTTATAGCCTTGCCCCTTTCCCTCACAATGAAGAAATACACCAAAATACAATTAAAGATGACTTATTTACATGAACAACTTTAACTCTTCTCTAGTTGATATTAAAACTAATCATTTTAGAAAACTTCAGCATTTTATTACTTATAATAAATCCTTGCAGTATATCTTACAAGCACTTTGAATTGTGATGTAGAAATTGAACAGGAATAGCGTGAAGAAAAGCTCAACTCTCCTTAGCATGCCACACAAAGCCTTTACAATTTTGCCCCAATTTTTCTTTTCTTTTTTTTTTTTGGCGTTTTTAGGGCCGCACCCATGGCATGTGGAAGTTCCCAGGCTAGGGGTATAATCAGAGCTACACCTGACGGCTTATGCCACGGCCACAACAACATGGGATCTGAGACGCGTCTGCAACATACACCACAGCTCACTGCAATGCCGGATCCTTAACCCACTAAGCAAGGCCAGAGACTGAACCTGCAACCTCATGGTTCCTAGTCAGATTCGTTTCCACTGAGTCATGACAGGAACTCCCTCAGTTTTTCTTATTGTCTCTCATTCCCCACATCACCCCCTGTACTCCAGTAATACTGAATGACACAGACTTTCCTGAAGACATCACATTTGTTAACACTGAATTCCTTCTGCTTGTAGAGTCTTTTACCCCCTTGTGCAACTGATGAATTACTCTCCTTTCAAGACTCTGCTTAAGTGACACCTTCTCTGAGAAGTCCTCCTTGATTTTTTTTAGACATAACTGCTACTTGATTCTTCTTTTGTGTACATCTATAATCATTTCTTAAGGCTATCATTTCACATTAAAACAGGTTAATTAAAACAACAGAAATGTGTGCTTTCAGAGTTCTAGAGGCCAGATGCCCAGTGCCAAGGATTTGCCAGGGTTGGTTCCTGCTGGAAGTTCCAAGAGACACACTTCCTCACCCTTTCCAGGCTTTTCATGACTGTTGGAAACCTTAGCATTCCTTGGCTTGGAGCTGCTTTAATCCCATCTCTGCCTCTGTCAACATATGCCCTCCTCTCTGTATGTCTCACCACCTCAAATTTCCCTCTCATTTCTCTTATAGGGACACCAGTTAGTGTTTTAGGGCCCTGTCTAAACCCAAGGTGATCTTATCTCAAGATCTTTGAAGTAACTACATCTGCAAAGATTCTATTTCCAAATAAGCTTGCATTCCCAGGTACCGGGGGAGAGACCTTGAACCTATATGTTTATGGGACACAATTCAGCCCACTACAGTTTCTCTGTCAGAATCACACTGTAATAATTGGTCCACATGTGTGTCACTTCCATCGGACTTTGGGCTCCTTGAGGGCAAGGACCATCTCCTATTGCTTTTTTCTTAAATAATCACCACAGCCTATCATGGCTCCTAGTACCTAGTAAGTGCTTAATAAATATGTTTGCAAAGAAGGAAGGGAAAAGCAGGCGGTGGGTTACAAACGAAATGGTCTGTTCCTCACATGCATCTTCTCTCAAGCCTTAGTCTTCTAAAACTCTTCCATCCCAAAGATGTTTTAAATTTTTTTATTACTTTTTTTAAATCTATAGTGTTTTACAAGTTCAAAAATTTCACACACAAGATTTCTTATAATCTCATATAACCCTTTTTTAATCCCCTACCCGTATGCTGCCCCTCCCCCTTTCCCCCTCCCCACTGGGGACCACTAGTTTGTTCTCTGTATCTGTGAGTCTGCTTCTTTTTTTGTTTCATTTGCTAGTTTATTGTATTTTTTAGATTCCAATATAAAGTAATACATACAGTATTTGTCTTTGTCTGACTTACTTCTCTTAACATGGTGCCCTCCAAGTCCACCCACTTTGCGGCAAATCATGCCTGACTCTTAATAAACATGACCCAGGATCAGTCCCAGGGGTCCAAGCTACACTGAAGGTTTTCCTGTCTCTTCACAGAGTTGCAGAAAAAGCATTCAAAGGTCATTTAGTCTCTGCCTTGAGGCTCATCTGCGCAGTGAAATCATCCTAGCATCTGATGATCTAGACTGAAGAGAATCAGTCCTGCTCTGAAAAACCAACAGAGACACATGCTTTTGAAAAATCTCCCTGTGTGACACCATTCCCACTGGTACTTGGCTTAAGAAAAGGAAAAGAAAGGAAAGGGAAGGGAAGGGAAAGGAAGGAGAGAGGAGAGGAGAGGAGAGAAGAGGAAAAGAAAAGAGAAGAGAAAAGAGAAGAGAAGAACAAAGCAAAGCTTAGTGTCTCCTTGGACATCGTGTCGCCTTTTCCAGGTTCTCCTCCAACCTCCACCACAGAGAAGACCCGCAGAAATCTTTTCCAACTGCTTCTGTACCCTTGGAAATGGAACACAGATCAAGAGTTAGAAAGCCTAGAGCTCTTGGCCTCAGGCAGACCCCTGACACTTCCAAAGACTCTTTGGTGCAGCTAGAAAGTCCAGATAAGCATCCTAGTACTTCTTAGAAGCAGGACGGCGGATTGTCCAATTAATCACTACAAAAAGTTCTATCTAAAACTGTACATTCAGTGATGATCCATTTCTTTCCCTCTTAACCCTGGGCTTTCCAGCTGTCTATAAAGCCAAAAATATTTTATCCACTATTGCAGGATTAAGTTTCATATTCACCCCAGAGAGAAGTCAAAGCAAAAAGGAAAGGGGGAGAGCAAAACACCTCTAAGCCATGCATAGTTAAGGATTAGGTTTCAGATCAATGTTAAAAAGCAGAGATAATTAGAAACATCATATGATTTGTGTATGACACAAGAGCTGCCTTGCTAACTCAAACCATAACTGACCTAATTTTACTGAATGCTCCAATGAAAATGACAGACATGCAAAGAAAGAAATATAATGCAAGCAATGGTTGATCCATAGCTTCCCCTTGAATTTCAAACACGTTCCTCACACAGCAGACAACACTGATGTGTTACTGACAAGAGTACGGTCCCTGGCATGGCTGGCAAAAGGAGGTGTGCACATCCCCAGACCCACAAGATAACAGGTGCTTGACCCCAATAAGACTAAGGTATTTTTTTTTTATTAAACCTCAGTGTACTCAGAGAAGGGAACAGAAAGCTAATTTAAAAGCAATCCATCGCAGAATCTCTTTTATCAACTCCATTAACAAAATGTAAAGGAACTGTAATGGGAATTCATTTTTCTCCTTCAATACAAGCCAAAATTAACAAAATCTCTATGCTCTCCTAAATGATTCACGCGTCTCCAACCGCGCACCAAGGGGGTATCCACACGACACACCAAGTGATATCTCAAGGTCTAATCTCTCCTGCAGACATTTCTCACTACTTATTGTAGCCCTTCCTTCATGCAAGCATGCTTGAGAAAAGGGCACATTGTGTAAGTTATCTCTGATCATCTGGCAGGATTTAAGCACTCAGCTGACATTTTCTTTGCCTTGCTTTACTTGGAAATTCTTTGCATCAGCTCTGCTTTCAACAAAGGAGTCAGGCTGTGCTGCTTTCTCTTAAATATTCTTTGCAGAATATTTCCTGTTAGGCAAATGCATATGGAAGGCACCCAATAATGTGTCAAGGGGAGTACAATGTCAGCAAGCACAAGACTGAGGGCACCCAGGGAAAATTCTTGCCTGTAATAAATAAGGATGAGAGCACCAGCAAATCGTAAAGTCCCACCTCTGAGACATCTTATCTTTATCTGGCCCGTGCTGTGTTATCTAAGGTTGCTTATCTGCCTCCCTCCTTTTAAGTAAGCACCAGCTCTGCATTCTGAATTCCCCACAGCTTTAGCTGTGAAAGGATCCCCTTGCTATAGAGGTGACTGGTTTCGCCATTGTTTAAAACAAGCTCACAGCAATTGCAGACAACAATATTCACATATTTGCTCCCCGTTCACCTGCTGGGGTATTGTCTGCTCAAGATTCGGTAAAGATGGGCCAGGCTTGTAGCTACACACTGAAAGCTATTACTGCCAATAAATCTCCAGGTGGAATACGTAGGTTGCAGAAGCTGAGTTTGAAAGGACGACTAAGATTTATTCCCTTTCCACTAGAAAGCAACTCTCTATTTTACATGAATAGGGCCTCACGTTGATTTCTAGAAATTGTTCTGCAGTCTGTTCACTCACTGATGGAACACAAGACACTGGGGACTGTCACAGTGAACAGAAAAATCTCTCTTGCAAATAGTGATGTGGGGAGAAAGATTCAGAAGGAGATCATCATCATCTAGAAAGATCAGAGCTGGAATGGATACAGGGCTCTGCTGTGGAAAGAGTCAGGCAGCACCGGGCTCAGATTCCAGCTCCACCAAGGAATTTTCAATAATCTTGGGTAATTCCCAGGCCCAACTTCTTGATCAGTGTAATGAGAATATCTTCTTTATAAATTTGTTTTGAGAGATCGGTGAGAAAAATAGACGTAAAACACCAAGTACTGTGCCTAACACGTAGGAGATAGTCAACCAAAGGTAACTGCTATGACTGCTTTGGACAGAGGCACATGAGAGAAGTGGGAGCAAGACTTATTCTGGGCCCACAGCAGGACAATTACTGCCCAAGTATTTATTTCTATGTAACAAAATACACTTAAAGCCTACCACCTTAAAATATCCCCCTTATTTTGTGCATGATTTTGTTGGTCAGGAATTCAGGAAGGGCTCAGGCAAACGGTTCATCTCTGATCCATGGGTGTTAGTTTAGGCAGCTGGAGCAGAAGGATCCACTCCTAAGAGGCTCTCTCCCTTGCCTGCCTGGAACCTCAGTGTCTCTTGGCCTCTCCCTCTCTTCATGTGACATGTCACCCTTCACGGCCTCTTCATGGAGCCTGGGTTTCTCCCAGGCATGACAATCACAGGGTAGCCAGACCTGTTACAAGACAGCTTTCTCCAGAGTTCGCATTCCAAGAGATAGCAAGTAGAAGCCGTCAGTCCCTGAGGCTTGGGATAGTCAGGTTCTACTGGCCAAGCAGTCCCAGAGTCAAACCAGATTCACAGTGAAGGGATACAGGACTTCATCTCTCAATGGGAAGAGCAGCAAAGATTTGCAGCTATCTGTAACCTGTCACAGACGTGTGGGGAATCATCAGACAGAAAAGTGGAGGGAAGCATTTCCAGACCTAAAGAATAGACTCTGTGGATGGACAGAAGCTAGAGGTGACCCTGCATTTACCTTATCCCAGTTTGGAGTGTCAGGGACATAGTTGGAGTTGGGAGCGAGGTGAGGCTACTGTCTATTATGCGATTTTTTTCCCCCTTTTTACAGCTACGCCTGCAGCATATGGAAGTTCCCAGGCTAAAGGTCAAATTGGAGCATGCCACTGCCAGCCTGCACCACAGCCATGGCAACGCTAGATTCCAGACACATCTGTAAACTACACCGCAGTTTGCAGCAATGCTGGATTCTTAACCCACTGTGCAAGGCCACGGATGGAACTTGCATCCTCACAGAGAAAATGTTAGGTCCTTAACACACTGAGCCAGAGTGGGAACTCTGTACTATTCAACTTTTCTAAATCCTTACTTCAGATTGCACCTGTGTGGAACTGAGACATCGTCATCTTATTGGAAGTAAAGAAATGGATTCTTGGAGTTCCCACTGTGGTGCAACAGGATTGGCAGCATCTCTGCAGCACTAGGATGCAGGTTCAATCCCTAGCCTAGCATAGTGAGTTAAAGGATCCAGCATTGCCATACCTGCAGTGTAGTTCACAACTGTGGCTTGGATCTGATCCTTGGCCCTGGAACTCCATATACTGCAGGGTGGCTAAAACAGAAAAAGAAAAGAAAAAAAAAGAAGAAATTGATTCTCTAATTCAACATTTCTTATCCTGGTGATGCAGTATCTTGTGAGGATAGAAACGGTCTAACATTCAATGGTTATAAGGCAGATTATTATATAATCAGTATCTCTCATTCTTGTGCCCTTACCACCAAATATTTTATGACTATTTGTTCCATGGGTCACATATCAATTATAGCATTTATTGCCATACGTTGACATCATAGACATTTTGTATTCCTGATATCCCGACTGAACTATAAGCATCTAAGTTTGGACTTGCATCTGCCCGTCGCCCACCCTAGCACCATGCCTGATTCACTCCGAGCCACAGGCAGTTTGGGTTCTGAAACAACATAAGATATAATTTGTGTCCTCAAGGGACTTCTCTTTTCAGGGAGCAGTGAAATGAAGACAAACAACTACAGCACACTGTGGCATACACAGAGCTAGAAGGAACATTGGGCCGGGGAAGAGTCGTGCCTCAGCCAGCAGGCAGACTTATTTGGAGCCATCATAGGTTTCCAGGTGACTTTATAAAAAATAAACACACACACATACACACATGCGTGCATGCTTGCACACACACACATGGTGAAAGAGTAGCTAGGATACAAACTTAGAAAAGAAAAATATTCTCTGAAGAGCATTTTAGGGAGAAGCATATGTTTTAGGGGTGTGACATATGTTGACCATATAAGTGATATAGTTAAACCTTTTTTTTTTTAATTCTGGTAAACTTGTGCCTCGAATGACATTGCAGGGGGACTTGGGATTAGCAGTAGTTGTTACCTGTCTTTAACTACTGCCCCCTGACCTAATATTCCATTATTTAAACTATCACTTAAGGAATCAATGAATTTCAACTAGTAAAACTTGGCATTCTCAACCAGTAAAACTCACCCCCTTCCTTTTCAGCCCACATCCAGACTTTCCTGTCGGTGTGAGATCATTCAGGGTATCGTGGAGAAAGTTGTCGGAAGCAGAGGGAGGAACAAGAGCCAAGCTGCCAGCCATGATGAGCCGCCCCCGTGTTTTCCCACGCATTCTCCACTTTTGGGGTTTTCTTCCTCCATGGTTTTGCTGCTTTTCATCTGTTTCAAAGAACCCTCATAAATAACTATGAAAAGTCAGCTTAATCCAATTTTTTACAATTTCTGTATAATTTAAAGGGAGCTCAGAGGATATCCCACTCAACTTCTCACTTTACAGAGGGGGAACTGAGGCCCAAACATACTAAATGTCTTTCCCAGCATCACAGAGCCAGAGTTTCTGACTCCATTAAAGCGAGCACCTTTTAGCTATGTCCAAAGAAATAAAGAAAAGGAAAGCCACACTCTTTCCCAAAGCAGAAATTTTAAAAAAGTAATAGCATTTTTGTAATCAGTTTTCACAGTGCTAGATCATATAGCAATTCAGTTTTTAATTTTTTGAGGAACCTCCATAGTGGCTGCACCAATTTGCATTCCCACCAGTGGTGCAGGAGGGCTCCCTTTCTCCATACCCTCTCCAGCAAGGAAAGCTATTATTTTCAAAATATTATCTATTCTGCCTATTTGATTACAGATGGCCTGAGAACACCTCACACTTAACCCAACTTAAAGCAAAAGACTTCCTAAAGCAGGTAAAGACTTCTAACACAGGTTAAAAATGAAGCCAGAAATATACCATCCATTAAGAAAGAACACACTATACCTTCCAGTGTATTTTCTAGGTGGAAAAAAAATTCATCAATTATTTTGTAAGGAAATTAGCTCTTAATAAAAACCCACTCTAAGAATAAGTCAGATCTGTTTTTCTGCAGGAGGAAAATTCTTTTTTTTTGGGGGGGCACTCCCGTATCATGTGGAAGTTTTCAGGTCAGGACTCGAACTGGCACCACAGCAGTGACCCAAGCCACTGCAGTGACAAGGCTGTATCCTTAATCCTCTGCACCACAAGGGAACTCCAGGAGTAAAATTCTTATTGTTCATAAGGAGGTAATGGTGACGTTGATAAAAATGTTTTGAGTATAAAATGATAGTTGAATCCTGAATGATACAAATCATGCTTTTTTAACACACCAATGAGGAGTTCCCTAGTGGCCCAGCAATTAAGGATTCATCATTGTCATTGCTGTGGCTCAAGTTTGACCCTGACATAGGAATTTCCGCGTGCCAGGAGCATGGAAAAGAAAAAAAAAAAAACAGTGACATCGTTGAACTGCTATAAAATGGACAGTCTCTTCTTCAACCAGCAAAAAGGAAATTGGCTTATATAATAGCAATTATATAATTAGGAGGAACTATAATAACATTCGACTATCCTGCCTTAATAACTGTTATGATAGAAACAAAATACTGTTTATATTATCCTCTTACTGAAGCCAATAAAAATTATAAGGCAGCTGATTTTATTTATGGATGTCTATTTATTACAGATTTCTTTTAGAGTTAGCTACCACAAAAATGACTTTCTGGCTATGAATATGGATGACCGGATAATTTAATATCATACCATCTCAGCCAAATTAAATGAAACCATATTGGAGTTTTATCTTCCACCCAAGTCATTTTTCTTTAGCTGTTTTTCTCCAAGCACCCTTGATATGTTCTGACTTGCTTATTGTCTAACTTTCAGTAAGTGACCACAGTCACCCAGAACAACAGTGTCCAGAACATTCAGGAGTCGGGCTTGCAGATAAGTGTAAGTCACGCTGGGAAGTGAGGCCTGCGGGATAATGAGCTCCAGTACAGATGGTCAGAAGCAGCAGGGCTGGAGGAGGGGAAAAAGTTAGAAGAAGTTCCTTATTGACCAGTGTTCATAGCTGGACAAGGCTGGCAGAAGGAGATTCTCTGATCTGAGAACACAGAGGATAGCATTATTTGACAAGCTGGCGCCTTTCTGCCTGGGCACAGGGCGGTCTGTCTGTTAGGATAACTCCCACCAGGGAGTCTTGGCACTTCATTATGGTCAAGATCAATGGAGACTCTTGGTGGGAGTTTGCTGAGATGTAACAAGTAGTGAGATGAACAAAGTTCACAATATATTCAGTTTTTGAGATGGGTAAATGGATGTAAATAAGTGAAGTATTAAAAATAAATAGGTGGTCTAGAGAACAAACAGTAATAATAACAATGCTATCAACAACAACAAGAGACACAACTCGATCAAAAAATGGCAGAAAGGAGATCCTGATGTGGTGTAGTGGGTTAAGAATCTGGCTGCAGCAGCTTGGGTCACTGTGGAGGAGCGGGTTCAATCCTCATCTGGCACAGTGTGTTAAAGGATGCAGCATTGCAGCAGCTGCAGAATAGGTCCCAGCTATGGCTCAGATTCAGGCCCTGGCCTGGGAGTGTCCATACTCTGAGGGTGCAGCCAGAAAGAAAGGAAGAAAGGAAGGAAGAAAGAAAGAAAAAAAGGCTAAATAGATATTTCTCCAAAGAAAATGTATGTACGGACAACACGCACATGAAACGATGCTCAACATCAGTGATTATTAGAGAAGTACAAATCAAAACTACAGTGAGGTACCACCTCACACCAGTGAGAATGGCCATCATTAAAAAGTCTGCAAATAGATGGCAAATAAACACATGAAAAGATGTGCAACATCGCTCCTCATTAGAGAAGTGCAAATCAAAACCACTATGAGGTACCACCTTACACCAGCCAGAATGGCCATCATCAAAAAGTCTACAAACAATAAGTGCTGGAAAGGGTGTGGAGCAAAAGGAACCCTATTACACTGTTGGTGGGAATGCAAATTGGTGCAGCCAGTGTGGAAAACAGTATGGAGATTCCTCAGAAAACTCAAAATAGAATTACCATTTGATCCAGCAATCCCACTCCTGGGCATCTATCCAGCAGACACCATGACCCGAAAAGACACCTGTACTCCAGTGTTCATTGCAGCACTCTATGCAATAGCCAGGTCATGGAAACAACCTAAATGCCCATCCACAGAAGAGT
>PVHT020000108.1:2334201-2511895 GCA_004024745.2 Catagonus wagneri
GGATGGACTTAGAAATTATCATGCGAAGTGAAACCAGTCAGACAATTAGACAGCAACACCCAATGCTACCGCTTACATGTGGAAACTAAAAAGACACAATGAACCTTCTTACAGAACAGACAATGACTCACAGACTTTGGAAAACCTTGGTTTTTCAAATAAGACAATCTGGGGGGTGGGGGGATGCACTGGGGGTTTGAGATACAAAATCTGTAAAATTGACTTGTGATGATTTATGTACACCTATAATTGAAATAAAATCCATTAAGAGAAAAATAAATAAATAAATAAATTTAAATTATAGCCACCCTAAAAAAAAAAAAAGTCTGCAAATAATAAGTGCTGGAGAGGGTGTGGAAAAAAGAACCCTCCAACACCTTTTGTGGGAATATAACTTGGTACAGCTACTATTGAAAAAGTATGGAGGTTCCTCAGAAAACTAAAAATAGAACTACCATAGGATCCAGCAATCCCACTCCTGGGCATGTATGCATATGAAACTATAATTCAAAAAGATACATGCGCCCCAATGTTCACAGCAGCACTGTTCACAATAGCCAAGACAAGGAAACAACCTAAATATCCATCAGCAGACGAACAGATAAAGAACATGTGGTACATGTAGACAATGGAATAATTCCCAGCCATGTAAAAGACCGAAAGAAAGTCATTTGCATCAATGTGGTTGTACTTAGAGATTATCACACTAAGTGAAATAAATCAGAAAGAGGAAGACAAATACCCCTTACACGTGGAATCTAAAATAACACAAATGAACATATCTACGAAACAGAAACTTACAGATATAGAGAAGAGGCTTGTGGTTGCCAAGGGGGATGAAGGTGGGGGAGGAATGGAGTAGGAGTTTGGGGTTAGCAGATGCAAACTATTATATATAGAATGGATAAACAACAAGATCCTACTGTATTGCACAGGGAACTATATTCAATATCCTGTGATAAACAATAATGGAAAAGAATATTTTTAAAAACATATACAGATATATATGTATAACTGAGTCACTTCGCTGTACAGCAGAAATTAACATGATATACAATTGACTATGCTTCAACAACAATTTTTAAAATAAATTAAATTAATAATAAAAATATTGCTAAACCCTAGGAATGAAAACTTCATGGGTCATTCATGTGGGATTTTGAGGTTCCTGTCTAGGAGATGTGGCTACCTTTTTATTCCCCTTAAGAGACCACTGAAATTCTCCTAGACCAAATTCAGGATTTCCTGTGGTCATTTTCCTTTTGCTTAGAACACTGCTTTTCTAGGTTTTACTTTCTTCTTATGTCTTCACAGTGTTAAGATGAATGCCTAGCTCTTTTTCTATCTGGTATACCTTAAAATAAGAACACCAGTTGCATGAGGACATGAAACAAATGCACTCTATCATGCAAGCTGGTTAACATGGTGCTGAGTGTTTAATTGGCTATTTCCCATATCCAAATGTCTCATTCCAAGTGGATATGAATTGCCTTATCTTAAAAATTACTTTATATCTTATCACTCCAAGATAATATTCATACATTAGTGCTTTTATTCAAAGTGAGTAATGGAAATTCTTAGCACAATGGCTGGTTGAGGCTGGAGGTTTGGCATGCAGATATCAAGGAGCTCAGGGCATTTGGAGAAACCACGAAATCCGGAAAAGAGGGTTTTGCTGGCTCCATGGCTGTAATGCCAGACCTGATTCTGTTTCTGGTATGGGACAGCAAGTCAGAGTATTTGATTTGAATTATATGTTTTCCAGCCAAGTGACTGCCTTTTATTGCAGTGTCATTTCATACCAAGAGATACAACAGTCTGAAAGCTGTAATCCTAAACAATGTTTGTCATTATCAGACAAGACACATTAAGAATACAAAATGTTTCCCCATAATAAAAGACTCTCACAAAATGAATCCTGTTTTCTCTCTCTAACTGAAATTGTTTTCAAGTTACTCTGAGTTTTTACATTATCCCAACCCAGTGCAACAACACTGGAGTTATTCTATACCAAGGCTCTTCGTCCTCTGGGATAATAATAAGGTGAGGATGGAAAATAACTACTTTTGCTAGTAGGACTCTGTTTTATATGATCCTATATCTACATTTTTTTTCCTTTTTCAGCCGCACCTGTGGCTTATGGAAGTTCCCGGGCGAGGCATCAAATGTGGCTCTGTCACAGCTGCAGCTTTGCTGGATCCTTAACCTACTGTGCATGGCTGGGGATCAAACAGGCAATGCCACAGAGACAAAATGGATCATTAACCCACTGCACAACAGCAGGAACTCCAATATGTTCTTACAGTTAATTGTTCATTTTATTACCTTCTTAATATTTAGATGGTTTTGAACATAAATATTGAAATATTAAATAGTTACCAAGTGTGTATTGTCTCCTCAATATTAGCTTATTCACTTTAAAAAAAATTTATTGAAGTATAGTTGATTTACAATGTTGTGTTAATTGCTGCTGTACAGCAAAATGACTCAGTTTTATATATATGTGTGTGTGTACATATACATATATATTCTTTTTCATGTTCCTTTCCGCTATGGTTTATCACAGGATATTGAATATAATTCCCTGTGCTATATAGTAGGATCTTGCTGTTTATCCATTCTATAAGTAAAAGTTCGCATAACCCCAAACTCCCAGTCCATTCCTCTCCCTCCCCCTTCCCCTTTGGCAACCACAAGTCTGTTCTCTATGTCTGGCTTCTTCATTTTTTTCTTGATGCATTACATTTACTTGAGTTACTTTGTTTTGGGGGGTTTTTAGGGGGTTCTTTTTTTTGCCTTTTTAGGGCCATACCCACAGCTTATGGGGTTCCCAGGCTAGGGGTCAAATCGGAGCTACAGCTGCTGGCCTACAGCAATGTCAGATCCAAGCCGCGTCTGCAACCTACACCACATGTCACGGCAATGCCAGATGGTTAATCCACTGAGCAAGGCCAGGGATCGAACATGCAGTCTCATGGTTTCTAGTCGGATTCCTTAACCACTGTACCATGACGGGAACACCTACTTGAGTTACTTTGAAATAATACATGACTATGGTCAGAAAAATATATGGAGTTAGATACTTTGTAATCCAGTTTAAGTAATGCCAACCTGATATTTAGCAACAAAAATTTTTTTTTTAAAACAAAGCTTAATTTACATTTCTGTTAAAGTATAGTTTATTTACAATGCTGTGCCAATTTGTGCCGAACAGCAAAGTGACCCATTCATACATATATATATACACATTCCTTTTCTTATATCATCTTCCATCAGGGACTATCTCAAGACACTGGATATAGTTCCCTGTGTTATACAGTAGGACCTCATTGCTTATCCATTCTAAATGCAATAGTTTGTGCCTATTAACCCCAAAGTCACAGTCCCTCCCACTCCCTTCCCCTTCCCCTTTGGCAACCGCAAGTCTGTTCTCTATGTCTGTGAGTCTATTTCTGAAAAAAAGAAACTTTAAAAAGCCTAGTAATTCCCAGAATTTTATTCCTTCACCATCAAGTATTTACCTGCACTAGGAAATATCCAGAAAAAAATTAGTGCTTTTATTATGACTTCCTTTCTCTATTCCTGCCTAGTCCTTGATGGAAGTGCTAAGTGCAAAGAAATGGCAAAAATAAAAGGGAGAAGAAATGGAGAGGAGAGTGACTAACATAGTTAATCCGCAACCATCCTCTGACTCAACTCAGGAGGCTATATCAAAGAGCTTGGTTTAATGGGATCCTAATAGTGTTCTACTGTATTTATAAAGGAAACTTTCACTAATTGTTTGGTTAACTGATGAATTCACTAATGATTCCTTAGTCTGTTATTCTATAATCTTTCTCTCTTACTGAAATATTCCCTTTCCTAGCCCTGGATTACTTCCAATTCTCATATTTGTTTGCCTGGCCACTTACTGGCCTATTAATTTTGGGTGTATTACTTATTTTTCTCCTTTGCAAATTAATCACCATCTAGCCATTTGGCCCTCTAATCTTTTCACTCTTTCTCTCTCTAGGAGCTTTGGACAATACCCAGAGTTCTACTCACCTGTGTGCAGATGACTCACAAACATAACTCTCTAGCCCAGACCTCTTCCTGAGTTCTAGTCGTATATCCAATAACTGACCCTTGATATCTCCATTTGGATGTCTAAAGAATCCAGAGTCATGACAGCTCCACCTCTCGCAGCTAAATATGGTCTTTTCCCAGTGTCCTTATCTTAGTAAATGACACCACTACCCAGGCAACATCCTTGAAAACTTCCACATCTTTTCTCCACATTCAATGTTTTGAAACCACCCATTATTTTCTTCTACCTCTACTAGTATCCACTTGTCCAAGCTGCCATCATCTTTCACCTTCACCACTAAATACTTTGTCATTACTGTATCCACTGACATATCAAGAACAGTCAAGTTTAAGTGGGGCTGTTTCCCACAAGTTCAAGTCCACAGCAATTACTGACTATCCCAGGATATTGAGGGTATCAGTGAGTAACCTCATTATGCATGGCTCCCAGCTTTTGCACCAATACCTTAGCCAACATGCACATACACATTAAGATCCAAAAAACAGGACATTAGCCAACTGCAGAAGTTTCAGTAAATTTTTTACTGAAGTATAATTGATTTCCAATATTGTTTTAGTTTCAGGTATACAACAAAGTGATTTATTTACACATATATATGTATATGTATGTATCAAGATTTTTTTCTAATTCCTTTACATTATAGTTTATTACAAGATATTGAATATATTTCCCTATGCCATACAGATAATCCTTATTGATTATCTATTTGATATCTAAGCCACACTCAGATCCAGCATTGCTGTGGTTCCAGCCTACACCACAGTAATTGTGTGGCGTGGTGTAGACTAGCAGCTACAGCTCCAATTCAGCCCCTAGACTGGGAACTTCCATATGCCATAGGTGAAGCCCCCCCCCAAAAAAAAGGCAAAGTACATCTAAAGTATTCTGAAAGAATTAAATGGACAGAATAAGCACTTGTTAAAAGTAACATTATTTTGTTCATTGACAGATGAATGGATTAAGAAGGTGTGATACATATACTCGATAGAATACTACTCATTCATAAAAAAAGAATGAAATAATGCCATTCACAGCCATAAGGATGCAACTAGAGATTATCATAGTAAGTGAAATAAGTCAGAAAGAGAAAGACAAATATCATGTGATATCACTTACATGTGGAATCTAAAATATGGCACAAATGAACCTATCTACAAAACAGAAACAGACTCAGATATACAGAACAGAGGGAGGGAGTGGGCTAGACTGGGAGTTTAGGGTTAGTAGATGCAAACCTTTTATTTTCCTTTTTAGGGCCGAACCCATGGCATATGGAGGTTCTCTGGCTAGGGGTCCAATCGGAGCTACAGCTGCAGGCATACACCATGCCACACAACTCCTCTGGTATAGGTTGCAGCCACAGCAATGCTGGATCCAAGCTGTGTCTGCAAGCTATGCCACAGCTCACAGCAACACCAGATCCTTAAGCCACTGAGAGAGGTCAGGGATCCTACTAGTTAGGTTTGTTAACCACTGAGCCACAACAGGAACCCCAGTTGCAAACTGTTATACTTAGAATGGATAAGCAATGAGGTCCTACCATATAGCACAAGGAACTATATCCAGTCTCTTGGGATAGACTATGATGGAAAATAATATAAGAAAAGGAATGAAATCCTGCTGTGTAGCACAGGCAACTATATCTAATCACTTGTGATGGAACATGATGGAGGATAATGTGAGAAAAAGAGTGTATATGTATGTGTAACTGGGTCACTTTGCTGTACAGCAGAAATTGACAGAACAATGTAAATAAATTATAATAAATATTTTTTTAAAAAAAAAGGAATGTATGGCCGGGTCAATTTGCTGAACAGCAGAAATTGGCACAATATTGTAAACCAACCATACTTTAATAAAAATCATCTGTACTCTATAAAAACTATTTTTACCATCATTATCATCATCATTTTTACTATTACTTAAAGGTATGTTATCCAAAACATGGCAGGTACTCAACAATTATTATATCCTTTATTCATTCCCCCATGTATTGTTTCTTCATAACACATATACACACTACCTAGAATATCAATACATTTGAAATGTCTGTATAAACTCTCTTGATTAGCACAAGCCGTGTATCTACAATTGACCACACAAAATGTCACCCTAGACTAAAGTTATTCTTCTACTGAAAGAATCTTCTGTGGAGAGGTTTCACTAGGTATTGAACCAGGGCCCACAAGGTGATGGTGTGTCATGAGCTGGCTTTTGTCCCTTAAATCTTTTTCTCACTCTGGTTTGAACTGGCCTCAGCTTTGTCCACTCAAAATATTCTAGTATTTCCACAGGGTCTGGCCCTCTATTCCACCACTGAATAAAGAGAATTTTAAAAGAGTAAATGGACTATCTAGATTGCACATGTAATTTGAATAAAAATATAATGCCTTATGATGATTTTTAAAAAACTAACTTTCTAACATAAGTCTTTAATGTGTCTTTTGTATTATAAGGGTAGTATAAGCATAGAAAAGGAGGAAAGTAATATCTCCTAGTCTTTGTTCTATTTTCATAAAGAAAAGTATTTTCTTATAAATACAAAACATAGTTAACTTATTTTTGCAAATATATACTAATCATATCATACAAAATACACAATGAACAAAACAGAAATTTTTTTCCAAGTTTGAAAAGCACCTGCTCCACCACCTTAATTCTGACATTTAAAATGTTCAGCGTTTCTTTGGTTTATTTTCCATGAACAAACAATGTTTTTTCAAGCTTTGTCCCAGCCTGGGCCCTATCATTTCATATATAGTTCAGTTTCCTTAAATGCATGAACATTTGCAGGATGTAAAGTATGTACCTGTCACAGTGCTAGACCTTGAGAGGACACAAAGGAGAAAAGCCATGATCCCTGTCTTCAGGTGGCTTCTTATTTAGCACAGGAAATGAAACAAGACAATAATTATACGTGCTTGGCCAGAATCGGATGAAGGCTGTTAAAAGATGCTTATTCAGGAGTTCCCGTCGTGGCGCAGTGGTTAACGAATCCGACTAGGAACCGTGAGGTTGCGGGTTCGATCCCTGCCCTTGCTCAGTGGGTTAACGGTCCGGCGTTGCCGTGAGCTGTGGTGTAGGTTGCAGACGCGGCTCGGATCCTGCGTTGCTGTGGCTGCGGCACAGGCCGGTGGCCACAGCTCCGATTAGACCCCTAGCCTGGGAACCTCCACATGCCGCGGGTGCGGCCATAAACCCGCGGCCATAAAATGACAAAAAGGCAAAAAAAAAAAAAAAAAAAAAAAAAAAAAAAAAAAAAAAAAAAAAAAAAAAAAAAGATGCTTATTCAAACTGCCATCAGAGTGCCACGGAGAGGCAAGCCAGAAGAATTAAGAAACTTATTAATAAGAGCTGTCCCTGAAAAATGAGGAG
Organism: Catagonus wagneri; assembly: GCA_004024745.2. NCBI lineage: Eukaryota > Metazoa > Chordata > Mammalia > Artiodactyla > Tayassuidae > Catagonus > Catagonus wagneri. The sequence goes on from PVHT020000108.1 coordinate 2,341,664, forward strand.
TATTTTGACTCCTGGAGAAGAGACAGGAGTATCCAAAAAGAACCCCAAAAATATGAGGACTTTCAAGGAGCCAGTAAAGCCAAGTCACAATTCAATTTAGTTTTAGCTAAGTACATTACACACAACCAGCAGTTTTATGCTTATTAAAGACAATATCTCAAATTTGTCAAGTTCAACAGAGCCAATCCTTCCTTATCTGTCATTGTAACTGGGTGATGCTCAGTATCCAACTTTGCCCTAATTCCTAGAGAAACTTCCTTTCTGGGCCTCTCCAGCCTTTTATAGAAGAGACATGTAATGTCACTATGTTTGTCTTTTTTATTCCATTTGCCAGATTCGGGTTCTGTTTGTGTGAATAACTCAACATGACTCACAAATCTGACTTTTAAAGAATCAGTACTACTGTGAACCAGGCAGCACATCCTTCCCAGAGTTACCTGATTTAACATGACTCTTATGAACTGAAAAATGCCAAAAGATACATCTTCACAAACACAGAACTCAGGAAAACCAGCCCCATCTCTTGCCATCATATGTCCCAAGGAATTCCAGTTCATATATAGGCCACACCTTTCAGATTTGTTTCAATCAAACAATTATTTGACCTTAGGAAAGTTTGCTTAGATCTACCTGAACTTCAGTTTTTCGTGGGTAAAAGAGATGTCTGAGGTGTCAACATGGAATCAGAAAATTAATGGATCAGAACTCTAGAATCTGCTGAGACCTTGGTTATTTTTAAATTTCCTGAAACTACATAGTGAGATATAGATGGTAAAATGGCTCACCTAAGGCCTAAGTGACCGTCTTTGGGGCAGTGCTCTGGTCTTTACGGTGGCCTTGGAAGGGACCGCCATGACTGGGAATGCCTGTGATCTGCCCACAGTGGATCCTAAGGACTTCCTGGTCATGTCTATCTTATCTGTTTAACACTTCAGAAGAGAAATGATCTTCCCTAGACTGTGACCAAATTCGAACCTAGAATCAAAAGAAAAATCCAGTTGCAGAAGTTCCCATCATGGCTCAGTGATAACAAACACAACTAGGATCCATGAGGATGTGGGTTTAATCCCTGGCCCTGCTCAGTGGGTCAAGGATCTGGCATTGCCATGAGCTGTGGTGTAGGTCACAGACACAGCTTGGATCCTGCGTTGCTTTGGCTGCGGCCTAGGCCAGCAGCTGTATCTCTGATTTGATCCCTAGCCTAGGAACTTCCATATGCCATGGGTGCAGCCCTAAAGAGAAAAAAGAAAAAGAAAAGAAAAGAAAAATCCAATTACATCTCTATAATTATGTCAGTGGGGTGGATCACAGGGGCCAAAAAACACCCAAATATTGGACAGATAATTCAACCGAGTATCTTTATAATAACAGTCAAAGCATACAGCCTAGGAGGGGGAGCAAAAAGGTCACACTGAGCCTATGGGGGACTCAAACAGGTATGTCTGCCCTTGGCATGTTTGGCTGAACCCAGCCTGGCCAGGACTTACCATCAGAGTGACTCAAGTGGGTTGCAACACAGGAATGCTAAGCATTGAGAGCTTGACATCTTCCACCACATGCAGAATTAGTTGTGTATGTCTGATTCCTCTCCTGAAGTGCAAGCTGCCTGAAGGCAAGAAACTTTATGTTACTGAAACCTCCGTGGGGCTCAAGGACATGCTTCCTTGGGAAGCATCACAGTGAGATTCACAAGGGGAAGGAAGCTGCATCAAGAACAGGTACCTGGCATTTGGTAGGTGTCAATTAATTGAAGAACTTCATCCCATAGCCCCAGGACTGGCACGGTTTGAAAGCAGAGAGTTACTATTCTTTGATCCTGCTAGGATAGCTAGACGCTCTTCCTAGCTGTGTCCCTTTAGAAGGAAAAGACTAGAACTGAAGCTTTTCTCGTTCCTTTCGGTGCAAATATGCCTGAACAGAAAAGGCAGAAAGGTGAGCAGAGAAGATGGGCTCCTCAGATATTGAACATGGAGTGTGCTTTTTCCCTCTCCCCTCCCCATCTCATTCCACCTCACCCATCCTTCGTATCAGGAAAGTCTGGGGTATAGAGTTAAATAATGATGCTAAATTAAATTCCATTCACAGTACTAGGTATGTGGTAGACTTTGTCCTAATTGTTCAAAACATGTGCTACACTTCCCTGTGAGAGAATTCTATTTCCCTTCCTTGCTGAAGCAGACTTGATTGCACAACTGGCTTTGGCAATGGAATCCAAGTGGAGGTAACTTTCTCCTCTGAGCGGGAGCTTGAAGAGCCCATCTGCGATTCATTACTCTTCCCTCTGCCGTGAGACCTGCAGCAATCCAGATAAAAAAGGCTCATCAGCCTGGGTTCCATATTAAATAGGATGTGGAACACAGCCCAGTGATTTGTTCGTTCATTCAAGAGATATTTACTGGGCACCTATTCTGTGGCTGGTCACCCATACTGACTAGCAACAGACTAGCCCAGGTTTACGCTTCCTTAGGAAGCATCACAGCAAGACGCATGAGGGGAAAGAAGCCACACCAGGAACAGTGGGCTCCCCTTCTGAGGCAGTAACAAGAGGCCATTCGGGCTGCAGCTAAGTCAGAACACAGTGCCCTGTGGTTCCAGCACTCATAACCTTTAGGGAGCCCTCCAGTCCTGGCAGTGCTAGGACCCAATGGAGCTAGCTTTGTGGCTGCTGAGGTGATTTAACCTACCTACCTCCTGATTCCCTTAAACCAACCCTTATTTGGCAAATAAAAATATAAAATGCCAGTTATATTTGAATTTCAGATAAACAAAAAATCTGATATATTCGTATCTGGATATACTTATGCTAAGATAACCCACAATATCTGTGATATACTTATATTCAAAAAAATTATTTGTCATTTATTGGAAATTCAGATTTGCCCAGTGTCCTAGATTTTTTCTGGCAGCCTTACTCCCACGGCATCAACAGGGCTGGGCAGGAGAGGAGGCTGGGGCACAGGGGTGTAGTTAACAGAATCTCAGTGGCTCAGGAATTTTATTGCAAGTTGGCCCTTGTGCTAGTTGCACTTTCACCATCCCCAGAACTTCCAGTTTGAAGAATTCACCCCCACTGAAATCCATTTGAAGAATCTGGGACCTCTCTTGCTGTTTAATCTCTCTGCTACTCAGTCTTGTCAACATGAACATAGGAATAATAATATTTTGCAGGGTTGTTGAAAGATGTAAGGTCACTCACTCATTCAGTCAATAAATATTTACCAAACACCTTCTATATGCCAGGTTCCCAATTCAGTGATCAAGACATACATAGGACTTTCCCTACAGGAACTCACCATCCAATGACAGTCACAAAAGTGAAAAAACAGATGACGGGCTTTGGGACAAGAGTGGTGATTGGTGTACATTGGCTCCGTTGCTCCATAATTGCTGACTGGTATTACTAGACCCTGGGGACAGAGCTCCCGGCTCTCCTTCCTCCTACCTCATCTTAGCATTCTTCCAAGAGTTTTAGGCCAGCTCTGGTTTTCAGCCCCGGAGTGAGGTCCCCCCTGGCAAGGGTCCCTGACATCTTGGGCTGCCTTTCCAGATTTCCACCTTTGATGCTCTTTCTACCTCTCCTGCCAAGACCTCCTGCTGCCTCCCTCCAGGCCTCCCTGATGCTGACCTCCCACTCTGATGGTTGGCCCTGACCCAGTGGTTCCATTTCCAGACACCAGGCATCCATGGCAGAGCTTGTCCAAGGGAGAATGATTCCCACTGTATCCTTTCACTTGGGCAAAAAATATGCCTGTGTCATAAAGCAACTCCCTTTTTTTAACAAGACGTTGGGAATGTGGGCAATCACCGTGTGACGAGCCTAGTGTTGATGGTAAAGATGTGTAAGAGTGTCAGAGATGGAAATGAAATCCCTCCAGGTTTTCCAACCAGGGAGTGGGTCTATTCATGCAGCGACCTCCTTAATTCCATTTCAACTTTCTAGTTTCTGGGTTGGCTCAAGCAATGCCAAACCTGCAACTGCGGTGCCAGCAGCTTGAGTGTGGGAGTGTCAGTGAGGATCTATTTCTGGGGCAAGTTCAGTACAGGCTGAATTTAAAATATGAAAAAGGAAAGTAAGGCTCATGACTATGCCACCGAAATAGGGTGGGGGTGGGGGAGGGAAGAAAAACACAGGACGTCTTCAGAAGCACCATCACCCTCCTCCCAACAGCAATTTATTACAAATGTCTCTCTATTCCAGCTCCTATCATGATGTGCCAAGCTGAAAAAGAGGCAAATCTTTGGGAGGTTTCACTGTGCCTGCTTTTAGTAGCCAGCTCTTGTCCTGCCAACCCTTCCATCCTCTCGCCAAATAGAAAGTTGCAACACAGAGGAAATTGTCTTTTGCTGAGTAGAGAAATGGCCAAGTCTTTCCAAACTAGGTCTTACTGTTTGCTTGGGGTCCAGATGGAAAAGAGTGAGGGGGATGGCTGCTGGGTTTCAGGATCACAGAGATTTTCCAACATCCCAGGCAGGGGAGGGAGAGGGGAGGACTTGGAGTCAGTTTTGTGTGTGTGTGTGTCTGTGTGTGTGTGTGTGTGTGTGTGTGTGTGTGTGTGTTTTAACCTAACTGCCCCAAAATATCTCCACCAATAGCTGAAGTCTAACATCAGTGAGTAAGATTGAAATGAACCAATTGTAAAATTAGCATTTCTCACAATAGGTAGTCCTTGTTTGTGGCAGCTTGAGCTCTTCAAACTTCCTGATGCTAATATAGCCTGAAATAAATTTCGAACAGAAGTGGAAAAAGAGATAACCTACAGATGAACTCTCTACCATCTCTCCAAGAGACTTTGCAGCACAAGTCTTATTTTCAACATAAATTTCCTTCATCACTAGATTGGAAGAGGTGTCTAAACTCCTCTAACCAGTATATCATTTACTATGTTGGCTCCTATTTTTGAGTACAACTTAGTTATGTGATACCTGGAAATTTCCAGGACTAAAAATATATTTTCAAATTTGCACACAAAGATATATCTGTAGACCACATAATTTTCTATTTTATTTTATTTTATTTTTATGGCCACACCTCCAGGATATGGAAGTTCCCAGGCTAGAGGCTGAATGAGAGCTATAGCTGTGGCCTATGCCAAATCCTTAACCCACAGAGCGAAGCCCTGGATCAAACTAGCGTCCTCAGGGACACTATATGGGGTTGACCCCAAACTAGGTATTGTAAGTTTAACAATGAACAAGATAAGCACAATCTCTGCCTTCAAGGAGTCAGAATTCATTCATTCATTCATTCTTTATTTCACAAGTATTTACTGAGTCTCACAATCTATTCCATTTATTGTCAAGCCTGAGGATACAAAATAATTTCCCAGTCCTCATAGTATCTCTGCATTCTTACATTTTTCCTCTGTTCTAAAGGTTTATTTTATATAAAGTTTTGGTTCTACAACTGAAAAACAACTATGATTGCAATTATCAGCAGTCCAAGACAGTATCTTTCAAAACTTCCAAACTATTCATTTTCAACCAAGTAAATTCAAATCAGGTTTGTTCTCTTTGAGACAGTTCATTAAAACTGAAGCATTTGCTGTTTGAATGCTGTTTTGTGAACATAGCTAGAAAAAATAAGCATGGTTAGGCCTTCATTTTCCCAGAAGGTTCTGCTTCTGTGCTCTGCTCACTCTAAGTCTTATAATTTGGCCATAAAATTATACATTTGTATACCCATCGTAAAAATATGTTTCTTAAATTAAATTTTTATTATGACGGTGAAAAGAAAGAGTATAAAATGCATAAAATCAACTCCTAATTCTTCTCCAAGAAGATGTAACAAACCTCTGAATACTCTTCCTTATGAAATGTTCTGTCCTGGGCTCCCAGCTGTTCTGTGCTCCTAGCTGTTCTGTGGCCTCTGCTCCTGGCTGCCTCATCCCTGCGTGGGCTTTGTGCAGTGCCCCCAGCAGGTGGGGCCTGCGGGACATGACGCCATTCCCGCAAGTCCTGAATGTGAGCTGCAGCAGGTCCATGGCCACTGCAGCCTTTTCTGCAGTTGATGAGTTGTTCTCAGGGCAAATGGCATGAGGGTGGATATATAGTGGGGAAGACAAATATGGAAATAAAGGCACTGAAGACAGCAGTTTTTTGGCTCAATGGGTCATAAGCACCGCTGAAATGAATGGCAAAAACATACCACTGGAAGTGGATGGACGCCTGATTTCCCATTAATGGCCTCGTTGGCTTCACAGTACAACCAGTGACTCTCTAACAGCAAGACCACCATCCAGGACCTCTGGTAAGTTCATTTGGACAAAACATAACTGCAGAACAATATATAGCTTATTCCACTAGAAATAAGATTCAAAAGCAGACCCTATCTTCAACACCATACAAGACAATGAAAAAAATTTAAAAACCTAAAATATGGAACGTTTCGTATAATTGTACTGCTTACTATGGACTTGATTGAAATTGTTTGACTAAAGGGGAAAAAGTGTCCAAGCAGAAAGTCAAATCAAACATTGGAACTCTAGTATATTGAAGGCATTCAAATGCCAACTACACAGATTCCTCAAAATTACTGGTATCAAGGTAGGAAAGAGATGCAGCATTGATGGGAATGTTACTAAAATAACAGGCTAAATATTTTTTTAAATGATTCTTAAAACATCAGGCACCAGGCAACACATGGAAGTGACCTCTGAGAAATTGGCCCTATGATTCCCCAACTTGCTGCCTTGAGAGCCTCTCCAGGCTACAGCACAGGGACAGAGAGGGAAACCAGGCTGAGTCTCAGAGCTTTCCCGAGTTGAAGAGACAGAGCTAAATGTCCATTGGAGTCCCAGGCAGCTAGAATTCACAGGGCAAAGGATGCTAAAGGAGAGAACTCTGACTTAGGCAGATAAAAAGCAGCTTTTAGTTTGCAGAAGACCTGTAAATATTTCCTCAGCTATTCAGAGGCAGTTGGCTTTAGGGTCTTAGCCTGTGTGAAAGAAACAGCCCTGTCATCCCTTTGGTTGAAACAGCACAGTTTTGCAACTGATACGTAGGGCCTAGATTCACAAATTGGTTGTGTTTGGAGGATTACTTCTTCCTAGGTTGAATACAAACTTCTAGTAATTTCTGTTTTGGCCTGGCCAGCTGAATGCTGTAGATGGTGAAATGCATCCTGGCCTTAAGAACCACTGATAATCACCTAGTGTTGGGTCACTAGGAACAACAGCCTATGCTATCTCAGATGAAATCTAACTCTCCGCCTCTGAAGGCTTTGGCGGTTAGAGATGGATCTTCAAAGTGTGTTTCCAGTGCCTTTCTCATCCATTATGCCTACTCTTAATCACCTGAACATTAGCAATTCACTTCCTTTCATCATAATCATTGTATTGTGACTTCCTTTCCTTATTTACTTATCATCAGTATTAATCATCTTACACTTTAAAGTCTGAACTCACTTGGTCTTTTGAATCACTAGCTGTCCTTCCATGTAAGTAAGGAGATCAGTGTTCTCTGAGAGTGTCTTCCTTGATTCCTCTTCTGTTTCCTTCTGTATTTACTCTGGTACCATGCTCATTGGACTGTTCTCTATTAACAGTACTCACTGTATCAGTCTCTGCTCACTTTACAAATTCTCCTCGTAATGTGCTGCCATGTTTCCAACTTCCAGCCACAGGGTAAATATCCCCATTGATCTCCAGAGCTTGTGAACAGTATTTCCAGTGGCCTATGGGTTTTTTCTACCTGCATATCCTACAAGTACCAGAATATGTGAATTTTCCCTCTTCCTGATCCCAGTTACCAGGACCATGGTTCACCAAGAGACCAGACCAAACTGCCACCAGCGCCACCACAATAAAACCTCACCAAGTGCTTAGGCTGGAGTTCCCCAAAATTACCTAGTCTGTGCCTCTTAAATGTTACTCAGTCTGTATGCACAGTCCTTTCCTTGTTCAGGCTTGCATGCGTCCTTTTAAACATGGATCCCTTTGGAATATAAAAAGGGTCATTTTAAGCTCTTCTTGAAAAGGTTTCCCTGATTTTAAAACAATGTCCTGTCTAAGCGGCACAGAGAACTTCCTTTCCTTTTCAAACATATAGAAGTAAAAAACAAAACATAGCAAAATATTTTAACACAGAGCTGAACTCAAAGGACAAAAAGGGAAAACTACCAGAAACAAAGGAGGATCCAAAGCCAGAATATTAAACTCATGAACCGAAATGATAGTACAGCCTAGTGGTATATTGCATATATTTGACCAAAGGAAAAATATCCAAGTAGTGTTAGAAAATATGGCTTTGAGGACATGCATGTGATGAGGATGAGTTTACAACACAAGAGGAGATGATTTGCTGAGAGAATAATCAGCAAATGTAACAGAGATTAGCACTACCAAGAATATGGGATAAAATAACATTAAGGTAATTATAAAACCATCTCCTTATAGCTATTAAGGAAGTAGGAGTTCCTGCTATGGTGTGATGGGATCTGAGACATTTCTGAAGCACCAGCACATAGGTTTGATTCCCAGCCCAGCATAGCGGGTGAAAGGATCTGGGATTGCTGCAGCTGAAGCATAGGTCACAACTATGGCTCAAATCTGATCTCTGGCCCAGGAACTCCATATGCAGTGTGGTGGCCAAAAAAAGAAAAAACTATTTAGGAAGTAAAATATTAAGAAAGAAGGAAAGGGCAATATGAAAAAGAAATTATAATATCATAAGATGAAAGATTCAGTAACTGAAATTAAAAACTCAGTGAAGTGGGAGTTCCCATCATGGTGCAGTGGAGATGAATTCAGCTAGGAACCATGAGGTGGCAGCTTTGATCCCTGACCTCGCTCAGTGGGTTAACAACCCGGTGTTGCCATGAGCTGTGGTGTAGGTCACAGACATAGCTCAGATCTGGCATTGCTGTGACTGTGGCGTAGGCCAGAAGCTGTAGCTCCAATTAGACCCCTAGCCTGAGAACCTCCATATGCTGCAGGTGCAGCCCTAAAATAACGAAAAGACAAAAAAATAAAAAATAAAAACTCAGTGAACTGGAGAAGAGCAATTTAAATGTAATCAAGGAAAGAATTAATGAACTAGAATATGGCTCTAAGAAAATTCATAAAGGATTGCAGAAAAATAAGGAGATGGAAAATAGAAAAGAGAGTTTAAAGTAAGACCCAAATAGAGAATAGACTAGAAGGCCCAGCATATATCTGATAAGAATTGTAAGAGGAAAGAATGGGCAGAAAAAAAGAGGGGATATGTGAAGAGTAATAACTAAGAACTATTTAGAATTGAGAAAAAAACACATGAATTCTCAAAATTAAAAGTGTAACTCAGGAGAGATTGTCACAAAAGGAAATCTTGGATTTAATTTTTAAATTTAAGAAGCATAATTAAGGGCATAAATAAAAAACAATCTACCTCCTATATACATGATACTGAGACTACAAAATACCAGTGACACAATAGAAATCTTTTTTTAATTGAAGTATAATTGATTTATAATATTGAGTTCATTGCAGGTGTACAGCATAGTGATTTGTTGTTTTTGCAGATTTACTCCATTATAGGTTATTACAAGATACTAGGTATAATTCCCTGTGCTAGAGAGTAATTTGTATCTGTTAATCCCATACTCCTAACTTGTCTTTCCCAGCTACTCTCTCCCCTATGATAATCACAAGTTGTCTATAACTGAGAGTCTACTTCTGTTTTCCAAATGCATTCATTTTTATTATTTTTTAGATTCCATATACGTGATATCATACAGTATTTGCCTTTCTCTGTCCAACTTATTTCACTAAGCATAATATTCTCTAGGTCCATCCACATTGATGAAAATAGCAGAATTACATTTTTTGTATATATATTATCTTCTTAAGTTAGTCATCTGTTGATAGGCACTTGGGTTGCTTCCATAACTTGGCCATTGTAAATAGCGCTGCTATCAACATTGAGGTTCATGCATTTTTTCCAAATAGTGTTTTTGTGTTTGTCTCTCTGTCTCTCTGTCTCTCTGTCTCTCTGTCTCTCTCTCTCTCTATATATATATATATATATACTATATATATAATGTATATATATATATATATATATATATATATATATATATATTATGTAGACACACACACACACAGGAGTGGAATTGTTAGGCAATATGGTAGTTCTATTTTTAGGTCTTAAGAAAACTCCATCCTCTTCCCCATAGTGACTGGGAAGGGCTGGAGTGTTCTTTGTGCTGGGGCTGGGGAACATGGCATGATAGTTGTGGGAACTCAAGCTGCTCCACTACTGTCAGAAGTCCTGGCTGCTTCTAAGGCACTATTTGAGTATGCACCAGCAATGGTCACCACTGCCTTACAGTCCCCCAGGTCACTTCTGCATTACTAGGTTGATTCTTTTCCAAGGTCCTCGCCATCCTAGATCCAGTGCCAAGCTGTGGCATGGAGCGAGCAGGGCTGGCGTATTCACTCACCTCAGACTGGTGAGTGCAATAAGACTGCAGCCGCCACAGCAGACCTCTCTCTGCCTGGCTTGGGGTCAAGCCAGCACCCACATTCTCCTTGTGAGTGGAGTCTAGTCTTCTCCAGAGACTCCTAATCTGTCCCAGATGTTCTCCCATCAGCCAAAGGGGCTTGTCTCCTAGGCATAGGACCCCAGGACTGGGACATCCACTATGTGGCTCTATCTTCTCACTCCCTAGTGCAAGTGTCCACCCGTTCAATCCCCTTTTTCCTCTTAGTCACCTGCCAAGGGCACAGGTCCTGACCTGATGCTCCTCTTCCCATCTCACCCACTTACATGTGCATCTTTCTTACAGCCTTGAGTGTACAGGAATCCTGCCAGTTTCCATTTAGTTTTCTGTGAGAATTATTCCATATGTAGATGAATTTCTTAAGTTTTTGAAAGAGGAGGTGAACTCCATATCCTCTTACTCTGTCATCTTGAGCTCCTTGGGATAATAAAAATCATAATAGCAACCAGAGAGAAAAGACAGATAACCTAAAAAGGAACAATGGTTAGTGTGATGGTGTACTTCTCACCAACGGTAATAGAAGCCAGAAGAAAATGAAAAAGATTTTATAAAAGTGTTAATGGAAAAATAAATGTTATAACCAGGAAAAAAATGGCATACTCTACTTGGTAATTGAGATTTCAATAAAGGGACTAGTTATAAAGGTAAGGGTGGGGTTTAGAAAAAGCATCAAGGGATGTTATTAGTAACACAGACTTAGACTTAATAACATCTGGATATGATACAACTCTTAAATTCAAAGAAATAGAGGGAAAAGCTATTATTGGGACCCTTACAAGGTTGGTGCGGGAGTTCGCATTGTGGCTCAGTGGTTAACGAATCTCACTAGCATCCATGAGGATGCAGGTATGATCCCTGGCCTTGCACAGGGGGTTAAGGATCCAGCATTGCCATGAGCTATGGTGTAGGTCAAAGACTGGGCTCAGATCCCACATTGCTGTGGGTGTGACAAAGGCCAGCGGTTATAGCTCTGATTTGACCCCTAGTCTGGGAACCTCCATGTGCTGAGTGCAGCTCTAAAAACTAACTAAATAAATAAATATCCAAAATTGGTGGGGAAGGCCACCTTTGGCCTTTGGTCAAGGGAAGCAGTCAACCTATTGAAACCCATCAGAGAAGAGGAGAAGATATAAATATCCATCCTCCTTCTATTTCCAGTGGGAGACCCCATCATCAGAGCCTCCCATTTCTTTAACCAATCTGAAGTCAAAGAGACATTGATCAGCTTTGGCTGTTTATATAGATCAGCTTCTTGGGCAGTGAGAAGGATGCAGAAGGGTGGAGAGTGAACCTCCACTCTATTTTGGGCAAAAGGATGATATTCAGTACAACTGTCATACTAAGCCCTGTTCAAACTTTCAAATCTGAGGTCAAAAATTAAAAGTTTTTCAGATGAAGACTGAACAGTTTTAACTTACCAGATACCTGAAATAGCTGGTAAAGAATATATGTACTTCAAAATGAAGAAAATAAGCCCAAGATAAAGTGATAGGCTAAAGACAAATTAGCAAGCAATAAATCTGTAAACTTTTAGTAAACCTGTACAAGTGTAGGTTATCGATATAATAATAGTAATAACATGAATGGGGGTAAAACAACGCCAAGCAATTATTTGGATATAAAAGGGAATGGTGATTAATGATACATTAAAGTACCTGCATTAAATGGAAGAAGAATAGAGATATTAAGTTTTTACTTAATGCTTGACATTAAAAAATGTAAAGCTAACTACAAAAAGAATAGACATAAAATATTTGACTTCCAGATAAGAAAACAGAAAACTGGGAATCCTGAAAAATAATCCATCCAGTAAAAAGCAGGAAAATGAGGGGAGGCGGGGAAATCATGATAAATAGGAAACACAGAGTAAGATAGAAGAAATAAATTCAAATACAAAAATAGGGAAGACGATTGTAAATGCGCAAGAAGATAATTTAAATGTAAATGAAGTCATCTTTCCAGTTATAAAACAAACCAAGTATCCTAAAACGGCTCCCAAGTATCTCTCCAAGCACTTTTGCAACAATCCACAAACAAGTCTTTATCTAGCTCTTCATTTTACAGGATTCTTTGGACTGTAAATTATAGAACTCCCATTTAAACTTGCTGAAGCAAAAAGGAAGTGAGTTCATTTATTTGTTCACAATAATCTAGCACAGGAGAGTGAGAAGTAACTGGAACTTGAGACTCAAACCACCCCTGGAAGGTTTTCTTTATTTCCAGGAGCCATGACTGACCCTTCCCTGCTTAGCTATTCTTTCTCAGGGTTCTGATAACTACTTGCATATAAATATGTAAAGGCAGTTACTTCATTGCTCTAATAGGTCATTTACTTGTCTGTGCATCTGTCCTAGTGACCCAATCTTTTGAGTACAAATACTGTGTTCTCTTCCCCTTCATATTCTTATCCCCTAGCATAGTTATTGACACAGAGCAGTTAGCTAATACAGGCTTAATGAAAAAAAAGTGAATGTCTCAGATGGTTCTTATTTATGTACATGTTCCGTCTCCCCCCATTAGAATGTCAGCTTCTTGAGGTGGTCTCATTCCATCCACTTCTATATTCAATTCTAGTGCTCTACACGCAGAGGATATATTGGGTTATTTCTCCAAAGAAGGCATACAGATGGCCAACAGGCACATGAAAAGATGTTCAACATAGCTAATTATTAAAGAAATGCAAATCAAAACTATAATGAGGTATCACCTCACACCAGTCAGAATGGCCATCAACAAAACGTGTACAAAAAATAAATGCTGGTGAGGGTGTGGAGGAAAAGGAATCCTCCTACAGTGTTGGTAGGAATATAAATTGGTGCAGCCACCATGGAAAACAATTTGGAGGTTCCTTAAAGCACTGAAATTAGCGCTACCATATGATACTGCAATCCCATTCCTGGGCATATATCTACAGAAAACTGTAATTTGAAAAGATGCATTCAGCGCAGGGCTCTTTGCAGCACTATTCACAATAACCAAGACATGGAAGCAGTCTAAATGTCCATCAACAGGAGTTACCATTGTGGCTTAGCGGAAATGAATCTGACTAGTATCTGTGAGGACTCAGGTTGGATACCTGGCCTCGCTCAGTGGGTTAAGAATCTGAAGTTGCCATGAGCTGTGGTGTAGGTCACAGAAGCGGCTCAGATATGGCATTGCTGTGGCTGTGGCATAGGCCGGTGGCTACAGCTCCAATTCGACCCCTAGCCTGGGAACCTCCATATGCCACAGGTGTGGCCTTAAAAAGACAAATACATAAACAAATAAATAAATGTCCATCAACAGATAAACAGATAAAGATGTATGTGGTGCATACATATATGCACAATGGAAAATTACTCAGCCATAAAAAGAATGAAATAAAGCCATTTGCAGCAACATAGACGGATCTAGAGATTATCCTACTAAGGGAAGTAAGCCAGACAAGGACAAATATTATATAATATTGCTTACATGTGGAACCTAAAAAATAGATACAAATGAATTTGTATACAAAACAGAAATAAATCCACAGATATAGAAAACAAACTTATGGTTACCAAAGTGAATAAAAGGGGGGGAGTAATAAATTAGAAGTTTGGAATTAACATATACACACGATTCTATGTAAAATAGGTAACCAAAGATCTAGTGTATAGCACAGAGATCCATATGCAATATTTCATAATAAACTATAAGGGGAAGGAATCTGAAAAAATATATATATGTGTGTGTGTGTGTGTGTGTGTGTGTATCTATATAGATATAGATATAGATATAAAAACTTCACTGTACACCTGAAACTAAGATAACATTGTAAATCAACTATACCTCAGTCAAAAAAAAAAAGATATGTTGGGTAATTGGTAAAAGAATGAAAAAGAGCTGACTTTCTTCTTTTTTAATCCCAGCGACTTGTAAAAATTAAATGCTCTAATGCGTATGTTCTGTTTTAAATTTTCAAATGTACTTCTGAAGTTATCGCAAGTGTGCTTTGTACCAAACGCTGTGGTCAGGAAGTGCAGACTCAGCTGAAGCAGGGCTGGGTGGAGTCATGTGCTCTTTCTACATCCCAGATCTAGGGATGTAGACAGTTAGGAGCTCAACCGCCACCAGAGACTTTTCCCACCACTGTTCAGTGCCTCTTCGGTGTTCTCCACAGAGATACTCACAGGCTGCATCAGTAATGTTTAATATCTCCACGCCAATCAACAAAAGAGTATTACCCATTTAACTCTAATATGACTCAAAAAAGGATATTGATTGAACTTGACAACATTTAAATAGAACCTTAATTTGCAGAATTAGCAAAAGAAGAGCATAAAAAGCCATCAATTAGTAGAAACATAGGTAATCATATGAAAGGTGAACAGAAGCACAGGTTGGGTAGGGCATAAAATGAGTGCTGGCAAGGCAAAACTTGTCTGGTTCAGCAAATTCTCACCCTCCTTGTTCCTCCACCTCCTTAATAGACATTAAAAGCACTTAATTAGAGCCAGTAAAGAAATTATAGCCAGGAAAAAGTGGAGTGTACCAGATATAATTAGCACTGTAAGTGCCTTAGAAAGCCTGCCTAGAATAGTCTTTTCCAAACTTGTCAAGTTTCAGAGCTCACAAATCTTGTCAGGCGCTCAGCTCAGCTCCTGGTGACCCATCCCCCCTAGTGTTCTTCTCAGCCTCCTGAGAGAGCCTGCATTTCCATATGCTTATTGTCTCTCGTAAAATGCATTGCCTCTATATGAAAAATGTATGAGACACATCATACTGTGCAAAACAATGTCTCCAAATTGGCCAATTATATTTCGTGCAAGTTCAGAATTGTTTGTGATGTTTCTAATCCACTGTGCACTCCTGGCTGTGAGAACTGTGTTCTGCATAGTTAAAACAGAGGACTTGATAGCTTAATTGTGCCTAATGAATGAAAAAGATGTTTAAAAATAACATGGAGAGGGAGGCCAGTGTTTCTTTAAAGGTCTGTTTTAGTATTTACAAATTACATAAACCTTTTGAGAAAGGGGGAAGTATGTAATTTTTGAACTGTTTAAAGTGGTACTCCTTTTTTCTCCCCTGTCTTTCCAAGATAGGAAGTAAACCCCCAACTAATATTTCCATTCCTTCTTATCCGCTGCTACATTTATCCCCAGGTGGCTGTTCCTCTCTTCTGACCCATCCTGCTGTCTGGTTTCCATATGTTAATCTCAGCCATCCGTTTATCCCATGAACTTGCTTCCTCTGTGCATCTTTTTTTTTTCTGTCTTCTGTGACTTAAATACACATGCCCTATTAGCTCTTTTCTTTCTGATGCTTGCACCCAATTGCCTTTGTTAGATTTTATCCTATCTTTTAGTTATTTCTTATCATAACTCTTCTAGTTTTCCCAACTTTTCTCTGAAGCCATCTCATTCTAAACGCTATCACTGAATTGCAGACCTACATGCTGTTGACTTAAATGTTTTGTAAAACCTTCTGGTAACAAAAGAAAGTTGTAATGATCCTTTCCTGAAGCTATTCTCCTAGCAGCAATGCTATTCACATATTAGGAGACATCCAAAAGTTGTAATGATCCTTTCCTGAAGCTATTCTCCTAGCAGCAATGCTATTCACATATTAGGAGACATCCATTCTCTATTCCCATTGAAGCCCCACCAAGAGAAATTTGTATGAACTACAGAAATAAATATTTTTGTTAAACATAAAGAACCTAGCAGTTATTTCTTATAACAACAGTTACTAGGATCAATTATAAAACTCTGCTTCCTGAAGAGTGCTTAAAAATAGAAAACTTTTTTGTAAATCAACTATACTTTAATTTTAAAAAGGTCTTGTTTATTAATTTAAAGAAAATTGAAAACCTCCTCTAACTCCCTTCACAGAGATGACGTCTTTCTCTCCACACCATAATACTTCTAACCTGAGCCACTCAACTCAACAACTAATTACACACTGCCTTATGTCATTATCTGATTATTTTGTGGATGTATAGCTTTTCTCTGTGGTTAAGTTATAAGCTCCTTGGCACAACGGTTTTGTCTCCATTTATATCACCTTGTGGTTAGTTATCTGTAAATACTGTAACCTAATCAAAGACATTCATGATGAGTGATTGTTTAATAAATACTGTCCTAATTAAAGGAAAGCCATGGAACAGAGATACAAATCTCTCAAGGTCCCTGCTAGTTTTACACTATTCCTTCCTTCTAGCTCCTTTATGAATTTCCCCCAATATCACATGCCAGTATACTTTGCTGGTTTCCTCTGTCCCTTAGACCTTACTCAGTTCCCTTCTCACAGGATTTTGTAGTAAATCTTCAGTAGAAACAGGAGTCAAGGTCAAATACCATTCAGCCTCCTATGAGAAACACTTTTCACCAAAAATGGTTATACTCGCACTGAAATGTTTGGAATAAAAAGTCGAGTCAATTCTATGGTGCAGTGCTCTAAGACAGTGTTCTCTAAAGCATGCTCAGCAAGAAGTCAATGAGTGTTACACACAAAATTTCCCAAAACAAAGTAAAGTTTGGAAAAGCTGAATGAAACAACGTAGAGGAGTTTCTTTACAATTGGATGAACCAGAATCCTTTACGTGAAAATTACTGCAGAGAATCTCAAAGTGGCAACACAGTACGTTTCCTTAACTACAGAAAACGTTTCTCAGTAGAGTGGTCTCCAGACGTATTTTGAGAAATGTTAGAATACTGAATCAATGTATAAAATAACTTTTGAATGAATTAATTCATTAGTATTTGTCCTTTTCCACTGGGATGTATATATCTGGACAACAACACATGCTGCAGCCAAACTTTCACTGCCACTTAGGATTCATCAGATCCCTTAAATTTTATTTTTTAGAATTTCTCTTTTGTAGCTGTCATACTTGTTGGGCGTAAAAATACATAACAAGCATTGTGAGAAAAATCAATATTTCCTAAGTACTTTAATGGTATTGAACTCATATTTTTTTCTTATCTCTATTCTCTAGATAGACCTTGGCAATCAGGTCTGTATCTAGAAAGATAATCAAGATTGAGAAGGAAAAGGGGCCATGTCATCCGATGAAAACTTAAAGGGGACTAGGGTTGTATAACTACCTTCAAAACCTAAATTGGATAAGGTTTATTCTGTTTCATCCCCCCCCCAAAAAAATGAACTGAAATGAATGAATGTAACAGAGAGATTATTAAGTTCACTATAAAGAATCTGCAGTCAAATGCTCTACCACTGAGCTATATATACCCCTAGACTATAAAGATGAGTCTGTAGCCCTGCAGCTGCCCAAAAATTGAATAAAGATTGTAAGTTCTCAATGATTACCTTTTGACAATATTATCGAGGAGATTTATATTTTTGGAAAACACTGATATTCTGCATCTCAAAAGAAACAATTTTTCATGTCCATAATGGCTATATCACCAACCAAGTTTGATCTGCTTTATCAAAAAAAAAGGATTTACTTACTGAAAGAAGTGATATACTTTAAATATAATTTATAAATATAGTAAAGCAACTTTCCCGTAGTATGAGCTCAACCAGTGAGACTGTTCTTACATTGCCAGCTTTTTTGTACTAATTGTCTCACTACTATCCTTACAAACACTATTCTCACGTGTTTAATTGCTTTTATCTGGCAGGCTTCAAGTTTCATTCCAGTTTTAAAATTCTATTCATTCTCTGTCTCCTAACTGTATTTCAGGGAAAGTACTTTCACTGAGAAGTCTCTGGCAAAGTTAATATGCAAGAAATGCATCTTGATTCTACACAGCTCCCTTGCCTCTGCCATAGAAATTGCCTTCCTGCCCTACCTGTCCCTTCTCCATCCTCTTTTTTGCTCACAGCTCCTTATCTTAATATTCTTCCTCACTTTTTTTCGAGTGAGAGCTCTACCACACAATCAGGAATTAAAATGAAAAATTACCAAAAGGCCAGAAGAGACTAAAAAGCCTCCTCATTGGCATGTGCCACACCTTGGTCTCATCTTAAGTCAGACACTGACTGGTGGTAAAAGGCTGCAATGGACCATTAGTGCAAGGATCCAGTAACTTACAGAATCAGCGCCATTACTTGAGATATACCTCAGTCATATACATCTCAAAAAAAAAATCAAATAGGAGGAAATCATTTAATTTTAACCTTTATTGAACTCATTATATACCAGACCACGTTCTGAGCACTTTCCATGTATTAAATTAGAAGTATTTTAAACCAAGCTGATTTCAAACTGAAATTACTCTATAATTATTGATGTATAATTTATCACTTTAATTGATGTCTTATTTATCACAAGCTTATCCATGCATTTTGCACAGAACACATGAAAACACGTGTAAATTTTGCAACTAAATTAACTCATTATTAATGATCAAAACCAGGCCCCCTGTACATACTTAATAAGCAATAATGTGGGCCTCATTACCATTTTCCATTTCAAGTACATTAAAAATGTCCAGAAATATCCTAAAACAATGTCAAAATAACAAATGTATTAGATATCTCATGTTATCAGCAGACATTATAAATCAAAGGCAATGTGTTAAAGGGAATAGTAAAAGAAATATTTCTAAAAGAAATTGATGTTTTAAAATGAGATGCCTGGAGCATAATCAGACTTTTTATTTCATTCTAGATATTTTGATCTTTATGTAAGTTGTGATACGTTTTTATACTTAGTATACTCAAATAATGCGCTGATGTATTGCTCAAATTTCTACTGTCAGAACTATAATGATTACAGATCATTTTTAGAAAACTTGAAAATTGTATAAAGTCTGTGTCTTCATAAAAGTAAATGTCCAGTATTGAATCTACTCTAGGATGATTTAGTATCCATTTGCAAGAATTCCTACCTCTTTTGCTATCTCATTAATTAAGGACATCTTTCTTGAAATACTTTCTAAGATGAACACTTTAAAATGAATTTACTATCTTTCCCTTCGAACCAAAATGCAATAAAAAGAACTGGACATACCCTCCTACCTAAAACAGTCAAAAAAGAAAAAACATTACAAAATATCAGTTGTCAACACATTGGACATCAAGGCAGAAATGGAAAACAAATGATATGAGACTATAATTGTCCCAACTCATTTCCTTGAGGGAGTTTCCAGGAAGTGGTACAGAAAAATAGGAAACACTCGGCAGAGGCTGGTAGATTATCTGAGTTGAAGGGACAAAGTAGATAGTTCATGGAGACCAAGGTGGATAGAGTCCTGGATAGGAGAGTTGCACAGAAGGAATTCCAGAGGTCTCCGAGGTCACCTTGAGTCAGCAGCACGTTAATAAGGACAAACGTGTGTGTGTGGGTGACGGGGAACTACTTGAGTCCAAGGAAAGAACTACTCAAAGGGTTAGAGGAAACATTACGCAGCATCATATGGCAAGGGGTAGTGCCTGCTCCCTCTAGCCAAACCAAAAAAACTTATATTTGCAGGGCATTAAGCTCAGAAGGGACTTGCATCAGGAATGGGGAATAATTAACCCTAGTTTGCACAATGCTCTGGTCCCACCTAATAAATCTCAGAAACAAAACCCAAAAGGACCAGCTGATTACAATAACTTACTGTAACTTAATTATACCCCAGATCAAAGCTCGAGAACTACAAAAGTATCTAGTACTCAGAAAGGTAAAATGTATAATGTTTGGCATCCCATCAAAAATCCCCAGGCATGAAAAGCAGTAGGAAAAAGTAAGCCATAATAAGAGAAAATATGATCCATAATAAAGGAAAAAAAACATCAAAAAACTAACTGAGGAGTTCCTGCTGTGACACAGTGGGTTAAAAATCCAATTCAGTGGTTCAGATGACTGTGGAGGTTCATGTTCAATCCCCAACCCCATGCAGTGGGTTAAAGGATCTGGTGTTTTTACAGCATAGGTTGCAGCTGGGCTTGGATTCGATTCCTAGCCCAGGAACTACCATATGCCTTGGGTGCCACCATAAACAACAACAACAACAACAAAGCTGAGATCTGATGCAATATGTTAGAATGAGTACATGAAAACATTTTAAAAGTTTAGAAAACTAAATCAAAATATAGAATAGATTTTTTAAAGACCCCAATAGGAATACATGAATATCTAGAGTCTAAAAATCTAAATTTCACTTTATCTGACAACCAATCAAAAATTCCATCATGGAAAGAAGCAGGAAAATGTAACCAGAATGAAGAGAAAAATGAATTAATTGATATCAACAATAACTGACACACATATAGAGTTAGCAGACAAGAATAATAGCAACTAATATAACTCTGTTCCATATGTTCAAAAATCAAGTGGATACACAGAAGATATTAAAAAAAGACAGAATTCAAATTTCTAAAGATGAAAATGACTATGTCTGATATTAATAGTACATTGAATGGGATGAAGAACAGACTAGACACTGCAGAAGAAAAGATTAGTGAACATGAATATATAGAAATAACTATTTGAAATGAAACAAAGAAAAAAGATAATTTAAAAAAGGACAGCATCGGGATGTTGAAAATTTTTAAAGCAGCCAAATATATATGTAATGAGATTCCCTAATGGTTGGTTTGGCGAAGGGCATGAGAAAAATATTTGAAAAAAAATAGCCAAGAATTTTCCAAATTTAATGAAAGCTATAAGCCTGCAGATTCAAGCACAGATTTTAAGAATAATTTCTTGAACAAAATTCAAGAATATAAGAATACAAAAGTATCCGTAGAGAAAACTGCAACGAGGTACCTCACAATCAAATTGCTCAGAATCAGTGATAAGTAGAATATCTTAAAAGTTGCCAGAGGAAAAAGGACACATTTTATATAGAGGGACCTAGATAAGGAATCCAGAAGCTTTCTCACTGGAAACAGGGCAAATGAGAAGACAATCTCATTAAAAATTAAAAGCAAATAGCTGTCAACCTAGCATACTTTATGAAAATATCTTTCAAAAACGAAGACCAAATAAAGACTCTTGCAGACATACAAAAGCTGGAAAGTGAATCTGATGACTAATGGACCCCTAGCATAAGAAATATTAAAGAAGTCCTTCAGGCAGAGTGAAAATCACATCAGGCAAAACTATGGATCTACAAAAAGAAGCGAAGGGCACCACCATCAGGATACCCACACAGGTAAACGAATGAGATATTTGTAACAGCCCTAAACTGAAAACAATCCAAAGACCATTAATAGGTGATTAGATAATATAACCAATAACCACACAGTACAGTTTTTCTACCCAATGATATTTTTATGAATTCTGAAGAATACTATAAATTTGGTTTTGATTTTCTCTTTAGCCAAAACCTTTAACTAGATTCACTTTAACATCTTTAGTTTTCTGTTGTCTTTATTTTTTTTTTTTTATTTTGGCCACAACCCACAGCATGTGAAAGTTCCTGGCCCAGCAAATGAGCCGGTGCCACATCGATGACAACACTGGGCTCTTAACATGCTCAGCCACCAGGGAACTCCTCACATGTTTAGTGTTTGAAATTGTTTAAATATTAATTTCTGTTATAATTGCTATCTTTATTTCATGTTATGTGCATTTGTCCCTCATAGATCCACTTTTTCTTAAAACTATTTTTAATATAAAAGAAGGCTTTACATGGTAAATTAAAAAGTCAGAGCACAGAATGGTATCAAATTAAAAGAAAAAGTCCTGTCTTAGCATTCCTTGTCCCCCTTCCCTAAGATAATCATTCATATTTCTAGCCTTAGTTCTTCTGGGGAGTTTCCATCATTACAATAGATAAAATGTGTTTATCTCTATTCCTTGATTTAAAAAAATACATTTATTTTCTCCCTTTTATGACAATAATGTACTTACATTAGGACCCACCTTTCATACTCACTCTAAACCACTGTTTGTTTTTTATATTACTGATGACAGTTCTTTTATCCATCATTTGAGGTGGCCTTTTTAACTCTGAATAATAATCTGAACCTTTACTATAATTCTTTATATATAAGAACATACATTAACTCAATCTAGGCTATTTAACACAATGTTTTTTTGCAGTCACTTATAAGATCTGCTTTTAAAAAATAGGTGAGATTTATTTGAAAATCTCTTTTTACTTTATGAGATACTGTACATCAAGACACCATGCTTGGCATTAAAAGAATGCTAATTCCCACCCTTTGGCCTTTGAAAACTTAATGTACTGAAAAACTTGAGCTCAGAGAGGAGTGAGAACTAGTAGGAAGTAGAGAAGAAAGGAAGGAAGAGGTCAGTGGAGGATTGCTGACAATCCTGAGCAAGACAGGAGAGGAAGGAATGACAGTGTGTGGGTTACAGTCTGGTGCCATTTCCCACTACGAATATTGGCAAGTAGATTTAAGAGAAAGAGATATATTGGTAGCAGCCATCTTGAACATCTGTAAAAATAGCTTGCTATGGGAGTTCCCACTGTGGTTCAGTGGGTTAAGAACCTAACTAGAAATGGGTTTGATCCCTGGCCTTGCTCAGTGGGCTAAGGATCTGGTGTTGCCACAAGCTACAATGCATTTCACAGAGGCGGCTTGGATCTGGGGTTTCTGTGGCATAGGCTGGCAGCTGCTGCTCGGGTCCAGCCCCTAGCCTGGGCATTTCTGTATGCAGGTGGCCCTAAAAAAGAAAAAAAAAAAAAAATAGTATACTACAGGAGTTCCCTGCTGGCCTAGGGGTTAAGGATCCGGCATCATCATTGCTGTGGTGCCGGTTCAATCCCTGGTCCAGAATCTTCCAGTGGCCACGAATGCCCTTAACAGAATCTGTGGATTCAAAAACAACAAACCAGCAACAATAATAGTAACTACAATCATGAAAAGGACATCTTTTCAGTATGAAAGCAGAAGGTACATTTTTTAAATTAAATTCTGACTGAAAGATTTTTTTTCAGTCTTTTTAGGGTTGCACTCATGGCATATGCAAGATCCCAGTCTAGGGGTTAAATCAGAGCCACAGCCTACACCACAACTCACAGCGAAGGTGGATCCTTTAACCCACTGAGTGAGGCCAGGGATTGAAACCATGTGCTCATGAATGCTAGTCAAGTTCGAGCCACAATGGGAACTCCTGATAGATCATTTCATCCCTGACACATTCCCACCCTTTTGGCATGTTCCCAACACAGTCCTCTGTGTACCCACATCTTTCCTACAGCACACCATCAATATCCAGAGATATGCATAATAAGATTCAGTACATTTTAGTAGAGTATAATATGGTGGACATGCATCCCAGTCTCTAACATGGGCATAAGAAAATAGCAGAAAAAAATTCTGGTACATACCTTGAGAAGTAAAACGGACAGGCCATGAAAAAATATATCAGGTAGTAAATTATAGCCCATGGGGTTTCTTCTAGTTTCACGGCCTATGAAATGCACCAGATAAACACTAGTATTTCTCACTGTTCACCATATATGCCTCTTGCCCACTTCCTTCCCTCCCATCCTTTGTTCACCTAGCTTCTGACTATTATGCATGCTAGTGACCTATAGCTCATTCTCCTCATTGCTGGGATTTGACATCCAGGACTAAGTTCACCTTTAGGGATGACTTCTACTTTAGAGTTGACATGGGGAAATACATCTCTCAGTTTCACCAGGCATAGGGTCCCCTATTTTGAAACCACTCCAACTTCTACATTGAGTAGCACCTTCACTTGATTGACCCAAGCCTTTTGAGAAGATCCATACTTTTTAAAATAACAGGTAGGAAAGTATTAAACACTTTTCTCTACCATATTTCTACAGGTTTCAGTGATCATGCTCCAAATTAGGATGACAATAATAGGATGATAATAATACTTGGAATTCGCATAGAGCTTTCCAGTTTGCTCAATGCTTTCCCACGTATGATCCAATTTGAGTCTCACCATAATCTTCAGTATTAGTATGCCCATCTTATAGGTATATACAATGCACAAGAATCATGTAGACAGTAACTTCTGTCCATAATAAGGAACAAGCGTGTTGCAGATCACTTTCATGAAGAAAAGCAAGAAAACCTGAACTGTGTGTATATATCTATACTATATCATTTCTTTGAAGACATGAGAGAGTTTCAAAATCCGTAAGGACCAAGGAGTCAAGATCCTAAAAGTAAGGGAAACCTAGGGGGACAGCACCAACATTTGGTACTGCTTTTCCCCTTAAATCACTTTTTGGTTCCCAAGTGACTACTGAGCTATCAGGAAGCTGGGCAAAAAGTGGCAACTTAAGAGGCTAAAAAGCTGAGCAAACTTCTCACAGATTAATAACGTAGGGACAAATATTGGAGTCAAAAAAGGAAAAGTCTATATTAAACTACCCAGACCTTCCTTTCAGCCCACAGAAGTCTTCACCTTAGGAATAGAGAGAAACCAAAATTAAATGAGTGCTTGCAAAGACTGAATCCCAGATTTGAATTAACTCAATCACTGATTGAATTAAAGTGATTGACTCATACCTCACTGCCTGACAGATGCAAAACGGAATCCTCTAGGGATGTAGAAAGCACCATCCAAAGGTTCAATTTATCTCTACAGTTGTTCCTATCTAAAGTCCTGCAATCAATCAAACATCACAAGGCATATCAGAAAACAAGACTATGTGGCCAAAAACCAAGATAAATAAAACAAAAACAGACCCATAGAAGAAAAGATGTTGTTATTAGACATGTAATTTTAGAAATGCCTTACTCATATCCTGAAGAAATTAGATGAAGAGATGGAGAATTTTATTTTTAAAAATCAAATAAAAATCCCAGAACCGAGAAAATCACTAGCTAAACTTAAAACTGTAATAGGTAATTTAACAACAAAAATAGACACAAAGAAATTACTAGAGAAACTAAAGGTCAAAATAAAATATTCACACTGTTGTGCACAAGGCAAAAGGGTTGAAAACATAGGAGAGGGGAATGTAAAAGACATGGTATTTCAGAATGAATCCCAGAAGAAGAAGAAAGAGAGAATAGTTCAAAAGTAATTTTGAGAAAATAATGGCCTTAAAATTTTCAACATTGAAAGAAGCTATCAAGTCACAAAATTGAAAAGTAGTAAAGTCCTAATCAGAATAAATTTGAAAAAAAAAAAACTATACCTAATAATGAGAGTAAAACTCCTGGAAAACCAAAGCCAAAGAAAAATTTGAAGCAATCAGAGGGGGAAAAAAGAAATATTTCTTTTAAAAAAGTAAGACTGAGAGCTGACTACTTAGCAGAAACAATGGAATCCAAATGATAACGAAATTTACGTGCTGAAAGAATATAGCTAATTACTAAATTCCAACCCAGAATCTGTTTCCAACAAAAATATTTCTCAAAAGCTAAGGCAAAGAAGAGTAACAGGTTTCTCACCAGGAAAGGATTACAGATGAACAAGCAAAGAAGACTAAAATGAATCTGGAAGTATTGGATTAGAGTCAGAAATATCAGTATAGACTCATGTTTAGTGCATATGTATCTTTCTATCTAGATATATACATACATACATACATACATACATACATACATACATAGATGGATAGATACAGAACAGCTGCTGATGTTTATATTCATGGGTTGGTATTCAGAGATATAGAGAGATAAATATACTTGTGTATATATGTGTGTGTGTGTGCATGTGTGTTTACATATAAACATTATTTTTAGTACTATTCACTAAGAGGGCCTAGAAGCAAAGAAACCTAGGCCTTCATTGGTAACCATGAGTATAGCCAATGCCCAGGTCTTGGTTTCTAACTACCATTCTTCAATAAAAAGAACAGGGGCTCATTGGAGAACTGATTCTAGGACTGGGATGGGGAATACACAAGATGGACCTAGAGTATCTTTTAGTACCCAAAAGTAAGGAATTTCTTTAAAAACAAAATGATATGGACATCAAAGGGACACAAGGACCCCACCGAAAAATTTCCCCATGGCCAAAGCTGAGACAATTTGAGCAACAAAATAAACTGGTATTGGACTATAGCCTCAAATATAACAAACCTGAGTCCATACAGATATGAAGGAATGGATGAATGAATGAGTAAATAAAAGAGATAAATCTTTCTTACTGAAGAATTCAAAACAATATGTGAAGATAGTGCATCCTACAGGACGAGGTAGATAGAGGTTTGTATAACCCTCTCAGCACCACCCCCAGGGTGGGCCAGACTTAATGACTCACTTCCAGAGAATAGTGTCAGAAAAAAATGTATAACTTTAAAATGGAGAAACCTGGCAAACACTAACCAAGTGATGTGGTCTGTGGCAATTTCACGTGGATATCAAGTATTCCCTGACAGAATGTGATGAGACGTGAACTCAGGTGTATTATTTCCCCAAATCCCAGAATAATCATAAGAAAAACAATGAAAAAACTGAGATTAGAAACATTCTACAAAAAAAATTCATCAGCACTCCTTAATACTATCAAAATGTTGGTGAAAAATAAAGGCTGAGAAGCCATCATAGACCACAGGAAACTAGAGACGTGACAACTAAACATAATGTGGTATGCTGAATTGAATCCTAGAAAGAAAGAGGA
This sequence comes from Catagonus wagneri, assembly GCA_004024745.2. Lineage (NCBI taxonomy): Eukaryota > Metazoa > Chordata > Mammalia > Artiodactyla > Tayassuidae > Catagonus > Catagonus wagneri. The sequence continues at coordinate 2,368,585 of PVHT020000108.1, forward strand.
CATTAGTGGGAAAAACTAGTTAAATCCAAATAAAGTCTGGAGCTTAGTCAACAGTAATATATCACTGTCAGTTTCTTAGCTTTGATAAATGTACCCTAGTAATATAAGATGTTAATTCGAGAAACTGGATGAAGGTCATATGAGAATTCTATTATTTATGCAATTTTTGTAGGTAAAAAATTATTCCAGAGTTAAAAACTTTTTTAAAATATGCCAAAAGATATTTTTGCAAAAATTGACAAGATAATTCTAAAATGTACATGGAAGTGCTGGGGGCTAAGAATAGCCAAGACAGTCTTGAAGAAAATATGCCACAAGCCATGAAGACATTGCAAATCAATGGCTTTAAGACATCATGATAATCAAGAATATATTAACAGAACAACGAAATATAATAGAAAGTCCAGAAATAAATCTCTGTATATAAACTAATGAAAAATTGGAAACTGAAAAGATGTTCCTTTTGGGTGGGGGCTGCACCTGCAGCATGAAGAATTTCATGGGCTGGGCTCAAACTTGCGCCACAGCTGTAACCAGAATCACATCAGTGACAGTACAAGATCCTTAACCCACTGAGCCATGAGGGAACTCGTAAAAGATGTTTTTTTTAATAAAGGTTCCTGTTCAATTGGTTATGCACATAAAAAATAATCTGAACACTATCTCATACCATGCACATAAAATGACATCTATGAGTAATGTAAATGTGTTTTTTAAAAAAGGGAGGGAAATCTTCCGGAAGATAACAGACAAATATATCCTAATGACATGAAGGAGGCAACAATTTACTAAACTAGGACACAAAACAGCATTAATCATAAATGCAATGGGCTCTAAGTTAGATTGCAAATCAATAATAAAATACAGATAATTTCATGAAAATAGATGAAAAACATGAACAAGAATTTTACATGAGAGGATACTAAATGAAAAAACAACCTGTAATGAGTAATTTCTTAACCCTATTATTCAACATTAGGTAAATGCAAACTCAAATCACATGAGATATCTCTACACACTCAACAGAGTAGCTGGTATTCAGAAGACCGAGATTACCTAGTATTGATGATGATGTGGAGCAACAGAATTCTCATACAATGCTGGTGAGAATGTAAACTGGTCCAACCATTTGGAAAACTATTTTTGCATTATCTACTAAAGTTAAATATATACTTAAGCTGTCACAGCAATCTCCCTCCTTTGCTTATACTCAAATATCCAAAAACTGTTCAAGGCTCTTCATTTCAACTTGATTCATAATAGCAAAAGACAGGAAACAATCCAAATGTCCATTAACAATCAATTGGATAAATAAACAGTAATACATTTATGAAATAGAAAATGACACAGCAAGTAAAAATGAACACTTTACTTTTATACAAAACAAAGTAAATGAAGCTCATGTACCTAACTTGAGTAGATTAAGACCACACACATACATGCTTCAAAAAAAAAGACAAAATTAATAAAGCTAGTGGTTACCTTACTTCCAGAAGGGTACTCTCGAGAGGGTATTCTAAGATACAAGCACTATTCTGTTGCTTCATAAGGGTGATGGTTACACAGGTGTGTTCCCCAAAGTGTATATTTGTGATTTTTGTACCTTTCTGTATGTATATTTATACTTCAAATTAGAAGTTATTTTTAAGTTAAAAAAAAAGTATATGGCCCTACAATGTCTAAAGATCATATGGGGAAAGAAGTATAATAATTCTGGAGAGAAATTCAATATCTAACATTAATGAAACAGATGAGATTTGTTCCTAACATTTCAAAACCAATCTTATGTTTACCATAAGTGAAACCACTGGGAGGAGCGAAGAATGGTGAGGGTGGGAATAATAAATACTACTGTATAAAATAGATAATTAACGAGAACCTGCTGTATAGCACAAAAAAATCTACTCAATAGTTTGTAATAATCTATAAGGGAAAAAAGAATGGATATAATTATATGTATGACTGATTCACTTTTCGATACACCCACTTTTTTTTTTTTTTTGCCTTTTGTCATTTTATGGCCGCGGGTTTATGGCTGCACCCGCGGCATGTGGAGGTTCCCAGGCTAGGGGTCTAATCGGAGCTGTGGCCACTGGCCTGCGCCGCAGCCACAGCAACGCAGGATCCGAGCCACGTCTGCAACCTACACCACAGCTCACGGCAACGCCGGATCGTTAACCCACTGAGGAAGGGCAGGGATCGAACCCGCAACCTCATGGTTCCTAGTCGGATTTGTTAACCACTGCGCCACGACGGGAACTCCAGATACACCCACTTTTAATACAACATTGTAAGTCCAATTTTATTTATACTCCAATAAAATTAAATTTAAAAAAAATCAAAAAAAAAAAAGGAAAGCCTCAGGGCTATGCTGGGATTGAACTAAAAAATTATATTTTTATGAGGAAATATTGATTCCCCATTCCTAGTCTGCTCCAAAGGAAAGAAAAGCATATGACTCACCCTAGCAGCTTCTTCATCAACCTCTTGCAAAAGAAGCTTGACAGATTAATGAATTGGAAAGGAACAACTCACATTTTAAGCCCATCTGTCTCTTATGTCTTTCAAGGTTTGGAGCTTAAAAATGGGAAACAATTATTTAACAGGCCCCCTCCCACCTAAGTATACATCATTATGGGTAGTTTACAGGTAAGGAGAGTGAGATTTAGAGAAATTTAACTACCCACACCAAGACAGGACCTACAACTACCCAACCCCCAAATCCAAGCTCTTTCCAAGTATCATGCAGTTTCTAAAACAAATACTGTAAGAGTAAGTGGTAGATAGAGATTAATTCCAACTGGCAGGATCTGAGAAGGCTTCTTGGAAGAGCTGGGATTGGTTACCTGGATTTTAAAAAAATAAACATGTCTTTAAGAGTGATGATGAGCAGCCACTTTTTTCCTAACTCGAAAAATAGCCTCCCTTGTCTTTAAAACCACACAGTTTTCTAAATTTATCTGTGGGTAAGGACATCTGTTTACGTGGAAAGATGCAAGATGAAACATTCATTTAGCCAGTTCTGGTCCAATCAGGGTAGAACTTAACGGTAGACATAGTGGCGGTCTGGCAGCCTGTGCAGCCCAGGTCCAGGTGGCCATCTCTCTTCCTCTCAACAACCCAGAAACAGAAAATAACTATAAGGTGATTGTTCGTTCATTGCACAAAGCTCTATCTGCCACAGATAGAAAATGTTATCCAGCTGCCTTTAACTAGGTCACGCAATTCCATGCCTTAGTTATACGTCTAAACCCCATGAATTCCAGAGTGCAAGGCAGAACACAGAATTTCATTTGGAAATAGGCGTCTATTCATTCATCTTCTTGACAAATATTTCAGGGCATCTTCTGCATTTCAGACTCTGTATTGTGAGCCATGAAAAACACAGACACAAGTAGGATTTTTGTCCCTACTCTCCAAGAACTTTAAATCTTCCGTTTTCATATATTTCATTTATATACTAATTATTCTGAAACTTGGCCTTATATTCATACGTAAGTCAAGATTCATAAACACAAATGCCTACTGAAAATCTCCTCTTGAAAGCAAAATAGGCAGTTCAAATCCACTATGTCCAAAACTAAAATCACCTTCTTTCCTCAAAGCTACACAAATATCCATTGAAATATCCTTCCTGAAAACATGGGAATCATCCTTTCTGTCTCTCTAGGATTTTCTGTCTATAACCACTCCATAACCAAGGTCTTTTCTTTTCTAAAGATTTCTCAAACTGATTCTTACTTCTGTTCTCTACCCTTTAGATTCCTGTTCTCTTTCAGGTCCTCGTTATCACTGGTGAGCAACAGGACAAAGACCAGCTAAAACTATGGGTTTGATTTTGTTTTTGTACTCCATTTGCCACACTGAATCTAGTCTAATTCTCTCTCCCATCTTAAAATACATCAGGAGTTCCCTTTGCGGCTCAACAGGTTAAGAACCCAACTAATATTCCTGAGAATGTAGGCTTGATCCCTAGCCTCGCTCAATGATTTAAGGATCCAGTGTTGCCCCAAGCTGCAGCATAGGTTGCAGATGCGGCTGGTATTGCTATGGCTGTGGTGTAGGCTGACAGCTGCAACTCTGATTTGACCCCTACCCTGGGAACTTCCATATACTGCAGGTATGGCCCTAAAACAAACAAGGACTCCTTCATATGACAGTAATAAAGAACAAGCTCCTTCCAAGTATCCCAAGATCTGCCTACAACATATTTTCTTAGCCAACTTTGACATCTTAGGCAAGTCCTGAGCATTATCTATGCTATTGTATGTCTTCATGCCTTTATTCATGCTCCATTCCTCTTCTTGTCCTGCTTTTCTCCAGCTTTCTTTTCCAAGCTAATTTTATTCTCTTGAAAACCTCAATTTACTCTAAATGTCCCTCTTCTATACTCATAGAATATACCTCACTCCGTCCCAGCCTTATTATATTAACATCATCTGTTCATATAAAAATCTCAGAAGTATCAAGACTGTGTCTTAACTTTTTTACCCTCTGCACCTGTGACATGCCTTGTATAAGATAAATAGTCACCATATGTCTATAAGTAACAAGATTATTTTTAATGAAGATAAACAGCACTAAACAAATTGTGGTATATCCAAAAAAATGGAATATAACACAACTGTTAATAAAAGATTGACCACTTGACACACGTAATGACATGGATGATTTAAAAGCATTGTGCTGAGGAAAAGAAGCCAGAAATAAAAGACTAAAAATAGGAGTTCATGCTGTGGTGCAGTGAGTTAAGAATCAAACTGAAGCAGCTTGGGTCATTGCAGAGGTACAGGTTCAATCCCTGGTCCAGCACAGTGGGTTAAAGATCCAGCATTGCTGCAGAACTTCCATATGCCATGGATGCAGTCAAATTTTTTTAAAAAGACTAAAATTACTATAAGCTGTACAGTTTTATTTATAAGACATGCTATAAAAGGCAAAACTATAGGGACAGATTAATTCTCTTAACCTCTGTGTCAAACAGCACCTATGCAATGCTTCCTTCTTAAGACTTAAAAAATAAATAAATAAATAAAAACCTGTGAGGACAGAAAAAAGAGCACTGGTTGCTGGAATCTTGGGGTAGATGGAGGTGATTGGCTATAAAGGGGCTTGAGGAAGATAGAAATATTCTAACTTGACTGTAATAATAGATACATAAATGTTACATTTGTACCAAACTATGCACTTTAAAAGAGTGAATTTTATTGTATGTAAATTATGCCTCATAAAATGCTACAGTGAGTATATAAGCAACATATTGTGGGAAGTCTTATGAAAGGACAAAACATTCTGATTTGAGGAATCAGAAAAGGTCTCACCAAGGAAAATGAATAGCATTTTAGATAGTTGGATAATGGGAGGTAGGATACTCTATGCTGATATTGCAAATATTACCATTTGGTTAGGGAACAGTTATATTATGTGATAATAGCTCTGGTTTAGAAACATTTTGCATATAATCTCAGAGGTTGTCTACTACTTGTTATTTCCAACAGAAAACAGGCCAAGTTGTTAAAAAACCAAACTCAGTGGCCTATACCCTTTTCACTTCCTTCCCTTAAGATCAATTATGAACACATCCCTGCCCTGCACCTCCTCATACACACACACACTCCCACTCACTACCTTCAACTGATACTTCCGGATTCTTCCTGATGAGGCAAGCATTGGTTCCTTTCCAAAACAGTGTTCTTAGATCATTTTTTAACCTTTTCAGTAAATAGCAGACTGGTCAGGCAAGTCCTAGTTTCACCATAGATCTTATTAGCCGATTACAGAGATGCCTATAAAAGAAAAAAAAATGAAGTACAAATTTTCTGTTTACAGGAACCAGAATATACCATGATGGTCCCAAATCATGACTTTTTCATGAGTAAGTAGAATGTTTCATAAGAACTACATCTCTGTGGAATTAAAATCCTAATAATTAAAATTTAAACAAAAATGTATTGTGGAAGTAATATTGCCTATGCATCAAGTCCTATATAGGAGAACATTTCCTACGGTGAACACAAGGGTGAGAAATGTATGATTGCCCTTGGAATTTTCCAGGGACCTAATAGAGGCAGAGGAGAATGATGGATGCTGTCTGGTCCAGACTTCACTTCTCTCTTGGAACAAGAAACACGTTCCTATCAATCATATTAAATCTAAACTCTGAAGCCTAGGATTTGTGGAATGGGTTTGCCTGGTCCCTACAATATATTCAAGTTTATTGTTGCTCTAGTGGGTTTTTCTGATTTGCTAATTATGCATCAAGAAATAGATGAGACCCCATTTCTGCTCCTCCTGGACTAGGTTTCACTGAGACCTGCTTGCATCGAGCATCTCAGTTGCAAACCCATACAGGTCACCAGTCTAGAGGCCGAACTCTGAGGGACCTCTTGCTGGTGGGCCCACCACATGGTCTCTATTTTTTTTTTTTTTTTTGTCTTTTTGCCTTATCTAGGGCCTCACCCGTGGCATAGGGAGGTTCCCAGGCTAGGGGTCTAACAGGAGCTGTAGCCGCCGGCCTACACCACAGCCACAGCAAGGCGGGATCCGAGCCGCGTCTGCAACCTACACCACAGCTCACGGCAACGCCAGATCCTTAACCCACTGAGCAAGGCCAGGGATCAAACCCACAACCTCATGGTTCCTAGTCGGATTTGTTAAGCACTGAGCCACGACGGGAACTCCACATGGTCCCTATTTTTAACCAGCCCATCCCAAACAAGCAAAATTGGTGAAAGTATGTCCAGCCATCTTAAACCATTCAACTTAAATCAAAATCTTTAATTTTATTCATAGAGATTATTCCTCAAATTAGCCCCCTTTGCTCTAGCTGTCTAATGTAATTTTTTCACTTCTAACTCTAACATTATTTATAAACAGCTTCGATCTTTTTATTATATCTTCTTATACTTTTCTCCATTATACCCTGATATGGACTGCTTTAGGATCTAATAACACGAAACTTTTGAAGAAAAACTGAGGAGACAGTATTTCTAAAAGATATGAAATTTTCATATACTGCTATGAAAGAGTAAGCAGCTACTGTTTCATTCTTTAGATTGATTGACAAATACAGGTTGAAATATGTTATTTAAATTTTTTAAATAATCATTAGTTATGTAAATGTGGAGCTCATAACTTCCAAAGCAGTGGGACAAAAAAACTAAGAAAATCTGATCAATATAGTAAAGTTAGGAAAGAACAAAAGAGAGTGAAGCATGCAGACATAAAATAAGATGAAGAAATAAAGCTATACATACCAATTATGAAAAAAGTAAATGAATCAAACTCCTCCATAAAAGCCAAGCATTTTCTCTAGTTGTAAATAAATAAACAACACACACACACAGAAAAACAGAGCTGTGTTAGTTATTTACAAGACACACTAAATTAAGACAGCATAAAAATATTCAAAAAAAGAAAAGAAGCAGTCCCATTAATATCAGAAAGAGTAGAATTCAAGTCAAAAGCATTAAATGAAGAAAAGAGAGCTATTTTATGTCAATAAAAGTTATACTCTACAGTGAAGATATAACAGAACTAAAAGCCAAGTATCAAATGTCAAAATATATAATCAAAAATATTAGAAACACAAAAATAATTTTTAAGAATGCAATTGTCAGTGGGCTTATCTCTGACAGATTACATAGACAATAAAAAAGAATATAAGTTTTAGATAACATTAAAAGCCTTAGTAATAGATGTCCTAAACTCCGAAAACTGAAAATGTCCTTGAAATGTTTACCAAAGCAAAAAATGAAATGCTATATAAATAAAACTTCAAAAACTTCCGTAACATGGGCTTCATTGTGTGATTTTAAAAAATATTTTCATTTAATTTCAATCAAGAATGACTATATACCAATTTTCAAATACTCACAAGCAACTCAAACTAAACATTTTTAAAATTATTAATATAAACAAAAGAATAACAGTGGGAGCTAACTCTCAACAGGAATGGTAAAGTCTGTGCTTAGAAGAAAATTGTAGCCTTAAGTATGTTATTGTAAAAAGAATAAACGAAAATAAAGTATTTGCTTCAAAAGCTAAGATAATTAAATTAGGTATCTAATTTGTTCACCTCCAACATAAACAAATATTAAAAGAATTAGAATAATTATTATTGGCAAGTATTCGAGGAAAAAAAAAGACACTATTGGTAACTGTATAAATCAGTACAACCCCACTGAGTTACAGCATCAAAATCCCCAGGAATTGCACTTCTACCGATTTATTCTAATGACGGAGTTGCTCAAAGATCTAGGCTGGTATTTAAACCATAAAGTCAATACCTATGAGGACAAATATTTAACAGAGAATAAAGAAATCTAATACGCAAGAATAAAAGAATAAGGCAATACTGTTAAACGATTCAGGAACATATTATTATAGTTAATATGTACCATGGTTATTATACTGACCATTCTTCTAGGACCAGGTCTGCAGAAGGTAAGTTTTCACTCTTTATATCCATAAATTTTTTAAGATTAGTTCCTGCTCCCTGCATGCCCTGCTTATCTGACCTCTGTTTACCTCATGGTGACAGACACAAACGACAGAGTATTTATCCTTAGTACAGCCACCTTCCCATCTTAAAACCAAGGCTCCTCTGAGCAAAGAGGTCTCCAAACACCACATTAATTAATGGTAATCCACATTCCACTGAATGTACTTCCTCACACATATGAGGAGGCACATAAGATCATCTATCATTTAACAGTTTTCTTTATTCTCCTACAGGATAACTATGGCAATAGCTATTAACAAAATTATGAAGTGGACAATTAGACGCCAATTTCTATTTTGCTTACTCTTTTCCCCCTTGAAATCTAAGACTCCTGACAGGTAACTTTCTACCCTTCTCATTTTCAGTTCTATTCTCTAGAAGGTTCTAAATAAGTTATTTACAATACAGCAAAAATAATGACATTTATGCATTAGAACAGTGGTCAGCATTGCTGCTGGAATTTTAAGGGAGTAGGAGAAAATTTTCTAGGGTGCCTGAAAACCCAAAACACAGAATATGGCCTAATGTACACTAGTCTAAAGAAATGTCATGCCAGTTTACATTTGTTATAGGACAACTTTGACACCATCAAGTGTTCTAAATTCATAGCAGAAAATAAGTCAATAGATGATAGATGGATAGATGATAGATAGATGATAGAAAAAGAAAGGAAGGAAGGAAGGAAGGAAGGAAGGAAGGAAGGAAGGAAGGAAGGAAGGAAGGGGAAAGAAAGAAAAAGAAAGAAAAATCTTGGTTAAGACATCAAATTTGATCACTATTTATGTTCTCTTCTCAAATGTTCTAGCAGGTTCTATTATCTTCCTAAAATGAGAGTGCGGTCTAATAGACAATGACAATTTTAGTGAGTTTTCAAAAGGGCCTAATGGTTCAGGTTTATTTATAAGCGTTTCTGCCTGAGGATATAGAGGCAGATGTTTGAAGGACTCCACTGCATTCAGATATATTCATTTATATCTTGTAAAAGTCTTTTCTCTTTGGCATCACCTAATTCTGCACCTCCTTTGGACCCAGCAGTGTGCTCCTTAGTTATCCAAAACCATAGTCTTTTGATCTGCTGCATCACACTCTACTGGAAGGAAAACCCTAAGCAAAGCTTTTTAGCCATTCTTACAGTACACGTTTTATTTTGAAGGGGATGAAGTTTCCCACTCACTGGCTACCCATAATTCTACTCTTGTTGCTACAGCTTTTATTATTAAGCCTTCCCTACCCAGGAAATGGGGAATGGGGAGAAGTCAGTTGCTTATGCATTTCTTCCTGGCTAACTAGTATTTCTCAGAGAAACCCATGATAAATCTAGATCATTTGGAAGGTGTTAAGAAAACACGGGAAGCCCGACCACAAGAAGGAAGGTGTCTCTTCATGTGTTGGAGGCAGAAAAAAAAAAAAAGCAAGTCATGGCCCTGAATTCTTCCGTTCCTCCCCCAAATTATCAAATCTTATCCCAAGATTCCAGGTCAATGAATTAACGAAAGAATCACCATCATAAATTCTTTCTGAAGGAGATAGATTAGAGAAGGGAAAAAAAACAAGAAGAGAGGAAGGGAAGAAAGGGGGAGAAGAGAGGAATGAAATTTTGATCCCCTCCAATTCGCCTTTGGCCAGGACTTAGCTCCAAGTGGACTTCTAAAGTGACTCCAGGGCAAGGACCTTTACTTTCATGAAAGAGCAATGGCTGGAGTGGGGAGAAGAGGAAGTTTCTGAATGGAGGAAATGGTAAAGTGTGGGGAGGCATTTTGGGACCAGACAGGCTTTGTGGTCCTTCCAAAGCCATTGCCTCAGGACACTGCCAGCCTGACCGCTGACCAGACAACTGAGCCATCACAAGGCTTTCTGTACTCTTCTAAGACCTCTGTCTGCCTCCTCAAAGCAAACTACACAATTATGTGATGTACATAAGAAAGACACAAGATATATTTTGTATTTTCAAAGAGCTTAGAGTCGAATTTTCCATGGTGGAAATCTCTTTGAAACCTACTGATGTACAAAAAACTAAACCTCCCTCAACAAACGGCAGATTGAAAATCAATTTGTTCCTCTATTTGCTCTAGTATTTTGTTTTCCCCCACCTTTCAAGAAATTAAATATTGACCTGATCCAGAGGTAATCGGAAAATGAGCTCGAAATCTTCAGACCAATGTTTGAGAATCTGACTCATCCAAGCTTTTATAAAAAGTAATGGAAGTAGAATCTCAAATGATACACAAGGCATTTGTGGTCCCCACTCCTGCCTTTAAATCAGCTATAACTAGCGCTTAGGTAAGGATCTGAACAGCAGAAGTTTTAAAACAATGGGTCATTTAATTTCCAGTGTGTATGCTCTGTGATATGAAACCCTAACATTTAAAAAGTTACCATGTATTATAATATACAACTCAGCTTTTTTTTTTAATGTTTAAAACATTCCCCACATTCCAGAGTGCTAATTTGAGGCCAAATGCCTGGAAAATGTCTCCTTTAACTCCTTCATTGACACAAGCCCTTTGGATATTTCCTGTTGTCCGTCACTGCAACGTTTTGATCAGTGCCTCAGAAGCTCTAGGATGTAAATAAAGTCTTTAAAAATTAAAGAAATGGGATGAGGAAAGATAAGAAAGAGCTGGGCAGATTTTCAATCCCTTTCCCAAGGGCATATGACCCAGTCAACTGCTGCTGGGCTAGGCAGACTAGAAGTGGGAGGAAAGTAGTATTGAAAGGCAGATCCAATTTAGTGGAATTCCTGTGAAACCAACAGTAAGACCCCTGAGAGCCAAAAGGTGTAGCAGCAGCCAACAGGATAAAGACCAGACTGTCGGTTTCTGCGCGGAATCGCCACCGTAGAGGAGAACCTAAGAAACTGATTTGAAGTTACATTGCTAGATTTCCTGACTTTTCAAAGCTTAACGATGTTACCCTTCATTTTTAAGCAGCATGTTAAAGTTGTAATGGAGAGGTCATTTGCAAGAATTTTCCATTTTATCAAGCTCAAGAGGAGAGGAAAAGTAAAGTACTCCGGGAAATTTGCTTTCAAAAGTCAATGAACTCTTCTAGAAGACTGCTCCCTTAGTTAATTTAAGCAACTTGTTATTTGAAAACTATGTTATATTTTTGGAGGGGTAGTATTGCCTTTATTTTTTTTAGTCGTCTGTTGAGAGAAATTTAAGTGTGCAAACGTAATTGCCCCTTTTCTTCTCTCATCCCAAAGTAGATGTTTCTTCATACTATAAAGGAAATCACTAAATACTCAAAACAGTTTGAATAGCTTCTTGCAGTCCCCCATATAAACTCCATGGTGCTGGCTTGCTGTCGTCAGCCTAGGGTAAATAATACTTAAATGAATATCCACTTTCTCAGCCAAGAGGACTATTGCTCTACCAGAATCTCCTTCAGATTTGACTTAATTATGCTCTAAGAAGCTATCAGCAATGTTAAGTGTACTGTAAAATTGGAATTGTGTTGTACTTTGTGTTCATTAGTATTCCTCCTTTGCTTTCTGAGAAGCTTTAGAAAGACTTCACACTCTTGCGGTTTAAAGAAATACTTCACTACAGCTTCTGGAATAATCCTGAAGCCAGGAGTGTGCTGGGACTCTGCTCCTCTCCCCAACCGCGTCATTGTTCTAACTTGTTTCCAAAGAGTTCATTAAATCACACTTTCTCTCTCCATTAATGTCTCCTACTGTTCAGTCATTCTCATATATTTCACCCCATAGACTGTTTTCACCATCCAAAAACATCATGTCCCCAGAGATAGGCTTTTGAAAAAATAGAAACTAGAAAGACTTGAGTATATAAATCATACCACTGAGGGAAAAAAAAAAATCATAGATTGATGGAACCGAGGTGAGTTTTCTAAGGCAAGACAGGTTTGGAAACCCAAAAGAGAATGAATGTTTATTCATAAATCCAGATGAAATTAATTGGAACAATTTAGTGGCCTTTTAAAAAACAATGGTATCCATCACAGGACCTACAATTGTCTCTCACAGTGAATGCATTAGCCAGCGCTATATCTTTGAGTACCCTTCTTCAGGGACCAGCTTTAGTCAATTAAAAATGATTTACATTTCTGGGTCTAAAACGTACTCTTTTGGGGGAAAGTTCATCCATCCACATAGCAACATATCCATCTCACTTTGGATGGAAGTTTTGGGGGTTTTGTTTTTTCAAAATTCTGTAATCTGATTGGTTGACATCAATAGGGGAATGAGATTTAAGAGCTTGATACAATTAAAGTTAAATGTTCTACTGATTCTTAAAACCAGGAGTACATTCCTTGAAGTCAGGGCTGCAGAACCACAAGCATGCCACTCACTCCACACATTAGGATTTCCCCTGTGGGTCTGGTGCTGCTCAATCAATCTCCTGTTTGTTTGGTATCAGGGAGTAGTGACAGACCATTCTGGGATTTAAATTAATCATGTGCTTTTTAGTTAATGCCCAAGTGCTTCTGGATTACAACATGTTCTATATATCCTGCATCTTAAACCTGCCTTTTAAAATGAAATATGGAAGGAAAACGTAAAAAATTTTTAACTAAATATGTATATATATGTTTGTCTTTTTGTCTTTTTAGGGCCGCACTCGTGGCATATGGAGGTTCCCAGGCTAGGGGTCCAATCAGAGCTCTAGCCGCCAGCCTATGCTACAGGAACAGCACCGTGGGATCCTAGCCACGTCTGCGACTTTCACCACAGCTCACAGCAACGCCAGATCCTTAACCCACTGAGTGAGGTCAGGGATCAAACCAGCATTCTATTGGATGCTAGTCGGGTTCGTAAACCACTGAGTCATGATGGGAACTCCTAAAAAATATTTTGAACTAAAAAAAAAAAATTACTCTAAAAAAATGAATTAAATGGATGAAATTTTTTTAAAAAATTAGCAAATAGTCCTATGACTATTTTTTTTCACTTTCAAAGTTTTATCGGAGTAGAGTTGATTAACAATGTTGTGGTCATTTCTGCTATACAACAAAGTGTGAACACGCATCCATTCTTTTTAGATTATTTTCCCATATAGGTTATCACAGAATACCAGGTAGATTTCCCTGTGCTGTACGGCAGGTCCCCCACCACCACCACCTGTCCTCTTTGGTAACCATAAGTTTGTTACTCTTGACATTTCATATTTTTAATGAAAAAATATTCTTGGATGAAATATTCACCCTCTCTCCTTTTGTCATTCTTCTCTGTCAACCATTTATCCTTTGCTTAATTCTTCCTTCACATCCACCTCCTGCTCTGTTCCTATCACCTAGAACAGGTCTTCATTAAAGCTTGGGGTCCCACAGAGGCCTTGTGATTGGTTGTCATCTGCCTACTCTGTCTTCCTTGCATCTTGCATATCAGTTCGGAAGAGACCCTATTCTATTCTCTATTGTAGAGAATACCCCATTCAATGGAACACTGGTCAATTCAAAAACTCCAGCATTCCCCTTGCATAGAGCCATTGCTGTCAACCTGGACCCTGGGAGTACCACAGATGAGGCTCCTGGACCACAGCAGAGAGCACAGCTGAGTAGATGGGGTTTGTGTGCTCACCCACTTCAGCCAGAGCATGTGCACTTGGATCTGTTAAATAGTCTGTGTCTCTGCTTTTAGTGTATTAGCACTGTTACTTTTACCGGTTTTATATATTGGCAAAATGTAATGTGAAAGAGCATTGCACAGCCTCTAAAATGTTTCCAAATCATTGGTCTACAAAGAGAATAAAGGGTAAATAAGTAAGTCTAACGTTCAAAGCCCTCCATGATCTGGACTTATGCTACCAGTAGAGGTAGCTGAAGCTGGTAGTTGAGTTCAGTCCCAGGTAGAATTGCTGGGGCTCAAAGCCAGGGTCCACGCTTGCTAGTATGGTGGCCTTTACTTAAGCCATTACTTATCCTCTTTGGGCCTTTAAAATGCAGACAGGTACCTAATAGTCTTGTTATAAGGATGAATTAAAATTATATAAGCCAAGCACTTAGAACAGCACCAGGCACAAAGTCAAGGATCAGTGGTAGCCATCAGGATTTCCTTTCAAGATTTCAATCCCATTAATCCCTCATATGAACTCTGCTAGAAATGAACAGCACTAACATCATGCCACAGACACTCCCTGAGCTTCATACCTCCCCTCTCCCAAGCCCATGTCCCCAAGCTAGAAACACCACTTCTGGAGCCTGCTGCTTTACAAGCAAGAGTGGGAAGGAAGGCGATAGGTTATTGAGGAAATACCCACTGAAGGACCTTATAAGTACAGCCTTATCTTTGAATGTCCTATTCTCCCCCAGTCACTGTTCACTGAAGTGTAATATTGAGAAATGAGTGCTCTGCTGCAAAGGTGAGTGGGGAGAAAACAAACCTGGAAGATGTTCATTTTTACCGATAGAATGCCAGTTGCTTAAGAAATCCTGAGCATGTATTAACAGACACCACCCCCAAAGTTAAGTGCTTACAAAGCCAGTCGGATCTGAAATGTAATTTAGATTTTTAAGTGAATGCTCCTTTTGGCCTGTTTTAAACCTTCAGTATCTCCTGGCCCATTTCAAAGAACGGGAGTTGAGTTTCATTTTCTGAGCCAACTTTCTTGTCTCCGCTTCATCTACTCTGTGTTGCTTTCCTTCATAAGGTAATGTGCTTTAATATTTTTATATGCTTCCCAGAACACTTTGAGAAGGAAGGTACCTTATGAGCATAAAATAATATAGTGCAGCAAAGACATTCTGCTTGTAATTATACCCATGCAACTTTCTTTACCCTGCATGAAAGCATTCTGCATTTTGATCACCAGGAGAAGTATAATGAAGCACATGACATATGGGGAATTTCCTTATCTCTGGAATTGCATCAGGTATGATTTAGGGTTGGTGAATGGGGGGAGGTGCTTAATCTTGTCAAGTTGCAAGTACCACCCTTAATGCATTTCTGTTTCATGGTGATCAGTTTTACGAAAGTCTCAATCCTACATGCCATGCCAGCTTTCTTATTAGATTTTCAATGTTTTTACCATTTGTGGTTAATCAGCTAATTATAACCCTAGATTTAATATTTTCTAGTTTTCCATTCTTTAGTAACCATAGACATGCCCTATTATATGTCTGCCAATTTCAAATTCCAGTGCTTAGAGGAAAGGCAAGGATCTTTCTCTTTGGCTCCTCAAGTTGTAACAAGAGCACCATGGATTTCCCACAAATACACATCTGGCTTTTTGCCTTTGTTGTCCAGGACAAGTCAGTTCCAGGAGACTATCCATCTCCTTGAAATTGTTGGCTGCGTACAGAACACCAACTGGGTTGGAGCCTACTTAGCCCGTTCCTTTCTCAGGCAAAGAATCCAGGTAGGACACTTTGCTATATTTGTCTTTAGATCTTTCTTGAGACCTCATGCAAATGAAGGGAGAAAAAAGGTTATGGAGTTTACCGATCGCCTGCAATTGTGTACCAGACACCATGCCACCTGAAAGTGCCTTTTTCTTCCATGATTATACCATTTATTGAGGGAGACACCCTCATAAATACACAGATAAACGCACCATCTTGGTCACTAACTGAGGCAAAACACACTGGAGGAGACATTTACTACACGGTCAGCAGGAGTTAGAGCACCTCCAGGACCCACAGGAAGGGGCTCCAGACACACTGTGTATTTAGTTTCATGGATCTGGGAGTCGAGGGACGGGGTGGAAAGTCAGCATTCATAGTTTACCAGGTTATCTGAGCCAGTCCTAGAGATAATCCCAAACCCATTTACTAGTACAGACTCAGAGATGTCCCACTCCTAACAAAACCAAGTGAGCCACTGGTAAGAAATGCTCCTTGTCCTCAAGGGGTTATACTCCAAAAGAAAGCACTCTGAGTTCCCTGCTGTGAAATGTAACATGCATACTACAGACATGAAAGACCCATCACAGCAGGTCATAACGGGCCACTGCTGAGGAGGCCTGGCATCATGTCTTTAACTTTCCTCAGAGGCATTCCAGATGCTTCCCTAAACAAACAAATAAATAAAAAGTAAGACCTGCCCTTCGCTTTCTTTTTCCTTTTTTCTTTTTATGGCTACACCTGCAGCATGTGGAAGTTCCCAGGGTAGGGATCGAGTTGGAACTTCAGCTGCCTGCCTATGCCACAGGTACAGCCAAGCCAGGTCCAAGCCGTATCTGCAAACTACACTGCAGCTTGCAGTAATGCCAGATACTTAACCCGCTGAGAGAGGCCAGGTTTCAAACCAGCATCCTCATAGACACTATGTTGGGTTCTTAACCTGCTGAGCCACAATGGCAACTCTACTGTCCTTTGATTTCACAAACACTTTCTATTTAGCTGTGATTTCTTTCACATGTGGGGTTAGAGATAAACAAAGTCAAGAATTTTTGAAACTTCAACTGAGAAAGGTGTCTACCTCTATTTGAATTCTTTAAACTGCATCCTGATGATAACAAGTCTGTGGATGAACATTGTTGGTCACTGATAGGTATTTCCAAGAGAGGGGAGAACTCTCCAGGGAGGGTCCCAAACCCACTCACAGCTCTCATTGGCCATTTTGCACTGGGATCTGTAGATGTGCTTAAAGATGTGTAAAATGTCATGTGGTTTGACAGTCCCCTGAGGGCTCTCGTATGTGTTGTTTATTCCACTCCGTATGTGATAGAACATTCCCTCACAATGTTCTTCCTGGACATCTTTAGAGGTTTGGAGAAACTGTAAATATTTAGTTCTGCAAGTCAAAACTATCCGCATTTGTTCAAAATACCTCTGTTTGGGAAAGTCTCAAACATCTGTTTAGAAAATCTTATAGCCAGTTTCTAACCTAAGAAAAACTGTAAAGAAAAGTACAATGTGATCTCACCTAGAAGAGGATAAATGTGGATGTGGGAGGGGGACGTGGTCTGGAACCCAGATGTATCAATTAGGATGTTTTGAACTACCAAAAACAAAAAGGAAAGAAAGAAAACTCAGCTCAAAATGGCTTAATCAGTGGGCTCACTTATTTTGTCCAAAGTAAGAAGTTTAGAGGCAAAGAGATTCTAGGAGTAATTAATGCCTCAGCTTAATGACATCTTCAAGGACTCAAGTTCTTTCTGCCATCCCCAATGGACTGTCTTCTTCAATCTTTTGTCTTCATGTCTCAAGCTGGTTGCAGCTTCTCCAGGCTGCACATTCCACTCATCAATCTTAATTAAGAATGGAGGACTAGAGTTCCCTAGTGGTTTAGCATGTTAAAAATCTGGCATTGTCACTTCTGTGGCTTGGGTCACTGCTGTGGTGCAAGTTCAGTCCCTGACCTGGGAACTTCCATATGCCATGGGTATGGCCAACAAAAAAAAAAAAAAAAAGAGTGGAAGTCAGAGTGCATTTCTTTCTTATCCCATTTTCAGAGCCAAGTACACTTTTCCAGATGCCATCATGTAGAATTATCTTATGTCTTATTAACAAGAATTCTGTCACAAGACCGTTCATTCCTAAGTCAACTAAAAGTAAAACAATGGAATTATCAGTCTTGGCTTAGACTAATCACTATTTAACTTCCTGAGACTGGGACAGTGCTTGGCTGCCCAACACCTGAACAAAACTGGAGGGAAGTAGAAATGACTGCTGGGTCAACAACAAAGTGTTTATCACACCACAGCATACAAGTTCTTTAACTTTGTTTGTGACCCAGTATCTCTAAAATGACTGCCTGATTGGTCAGGAATGAAGGCCTTATCAAGCCACAGTTATGAACATGACTCTACCTAGCTAGGTTCATTGGCCAAGGTCCAGATCCCAACTCTTCCCTTTACTAGCTGCAAGACTTTAAGTAAATCACTTAACCTTTCTGTGCCCAAATTTCGTCATATGTACAAGATCAGAAAAAATAGTACCTACCCCATAGGGTCGCTCTGTGGATTAAATTAAATCGTGTTCATACAATGATTTGCAGACTATCAGCACCTAGTATCAATAAAAATTAGCAATTATTATTAGCATAATCTAACTCCAAAAATTAGATTTCAATGCCTGGAAGGATTTAAGAATCCTCCTTTTTTCATTCTGCATTACAAAAAGAAAAAAGAAAACAACCTGCGTTTTAAAAAAACCTGAAAAATGTAAGGCCATCAAAAATCCCTGGAGGTGAGTAAGGGAAGAGGGCATAGTTTAATTGTATCAATAAAATCACACCAGTGCCTAAGTAACCACTTAACTTTTAATTTCATGTTTGACCCTTGGACACATAAGCATTTCATTTATTTCAGGAGACCAAAGAAAAGCATATTTAGCAATTCTAAAGTATTACGTATGAGTTCAAGAATAACTTTGCTATCTCTTCAGAAAATATAGGGGCACAATCACATTTAAAATCACATGTACTGACTTCACAGTCCACCTCCCCAATATACTCCTTCTTGGGCTGTAATTCCTTTTCTTTATTCATTGAGCAATGGCGCCTTATAAAAATGCTCAAGATCAAAATCCTTGTGTCTCCCCCTCTTTCCTTCTCACAAACACATTTGCCAAGAGACTTCAACAGTGAGTGGAAATTTATAAACTCAGCACTAAAACCAGTTACGCCTAAGACATCCAAAGACTCAAACCTTGTCTTCATCCCAGCTTTGTTAATTCTCAAAAGGAAGGGTCCCCGGAGATGCATTGAGATGGCGTTAGACCATCATCTTTCCAGTCTTGGCCATACACCAGATGTAATTATTTATTATGAAACATGTCTAATTTACTTGGCTAAATGTTTCTGTTCTGATCTGAAATGGCTTTGGCACCCTTGGAAAGAGAACTAAAATGGTCAGCCAATCAAAATAAAAAGATGAATAGCTTCAATAAGCACTGCTCAACAATTGCTCTTTGCTCTAAGAGCAGTACTCTGTCACCTCTGTGTTGTGTGACCAACACGAATTAGAATTTGAAATGACAGTCATAAATTTTATTTGTAGCCTTATTTGAAATCTGCTTTGAGAAACTTTCAGTCCAACCCTAAACTATTAGAACTTTAGTGTATTTCTGGTTTGAATATGACAAATGAAAGAGCAAATCTCCCCTCACGTTTTTATAAATCCCTGATGTAATTTTTGAAGCTTGAAAAAAAATGATTTGGGAGTTTTTCATAAGCTCCTTATGAATCTTATTCTCCAACTTTCCTTAGTACCAAAAAAGGCTCTTAAGCCAGATGGATAGAAAGAAAATCTAGAAAGAAAGCATACAAAATCTAAAACAAAAGTACAAATCTCTGACTCATAGACAACAACATCGTTTTCCTTTGAGCTGTAAGTTTGCCATATGGAGATAATAAGGGGAAAATTCCTAATATGATCTCCATGGATTCTTTCTCTATGGGGGCCAAAATGTTAGTACATCCCTTCAAAAAGAAAAACTCAAAGGATAACTAGTATCATGCATAAAGTGAGCTGTTAATCAAACTCAGAAGACAATTTAATATTTTGTATATAAGTAGGCCGTTAAGAAACCTTAGCTGTTTCACATAGAAGTAGGGTTCATCCAATATACAAAGTTCGGTAAAAATTCAGGACAATCTGAAAAAAAAAAAATCAAGCAATACCAGTTAGGGCAAGAATTGAACATGACACCATCTAGGCCTGTTCTTGTTTAGGAATGTCAAAAGAAAAGATCTATAATAATTTTTTGGCTTTTCTTTAAAAGACATTTTTTCTTACTTCTTTGTTCTGCAAGGAAAAAAAAACAATAATTAGCAAACCACAAATGAGAGTGAATTCTCTCATTTAACACAACAAAATATGCCACCCAGGACCACAAACTGCTGCCACCTTCACTTAGCAAGCCCGTTTTTTTCCCTTGAATTTTATAAGCTGCAAACTTCAAGGAAGGAGAAGTGAGTTGTCACTTGAAGTACAAAACTAACTAAATGGGCTGAGATAAGATTTCAAGAAACATGAGTTCCCACTGTGCCACGGTGGGTTAAGAATCTGACTGAAGTGGCTCGGATCACTGCAGAGGTGTGGGTTCGATCCCTGGCCCAGTGCAGTATGTTAAAGGATCAAGATTGCGGTATAGGTTGAAGCTATGGCTCAGATGCATTCTTTGTCCCAGGAACTTCCATATGCCACAGGTGTGTTATAAAATAAAAAGAAAAAAAAATGTTTGAGGGACAACAAGTACTTGCAGAGCAAGCGTCCTGGCTATGCTCGAAAGAATAAAAAGTATATGAGCTAAGTGCTTGTTTCCATCAGAAATTAGAAACTAGTAGAAGAATCATGAATATTTTTTTAATTCTGTGCCTTAATGCTATCACAAAGTTATACAGAATTGATAAGTTTCAGCAAGATATATTTTCTTAATGAAAATAGTTCATTTCCATTTGGTTTTAACTCTCCACTCTCCCAAACACTGACATCGAAGGAGAAGGAAAATGCTGCCTGGGAGATGGTTGAGGGCCTGAAGACCTGAACAATCCCACTGCTAATAGAAGACCCTGGAAAAGTGTTGAAGACTTACTTCCCCAACAGTGTTGGCCTCCGCAAAAAATACAAGCTCCTCGAGGATAGACAGCATGTCTGCAGTATTCATAACTCTTTCCCTAGAACCTAGACACATTCCTAGAACCTCACAAGTGCTCAATAAAAACTGTTACCATTACTGTTAAGTCATTTTGTGGAGGCGTTTGGGAAAACCACAGAGGGTGAGATAGAGCTGTTCAAGTTCACCCTGCACTTTCCATTGTCTAGATGGGTTGTGGGGTGTGGAGGGGAGGACAGGGTTCTGAAGAGCTGAGGCTGGTGGAAGCCGAGGGGGTAGACAGAGGTGAGACTGGGATATAGAATCCTAATTGGTTACCTAAGCAAAACAGAGCACCAGAGCCAGGATGTGGATAAGGCAGGGAACGGCGATTAGGAAAGATTACAGGGGGAAAGGAGGAAGCCTGGGAAAATGTCTGTGATGTGGGTGCAGCTGTCTGTGTGATGTGTAGGTTCACCACTATTGTGAGAGGGCTACGGACCATGAGGGTATTGACAGTAATCATGTAAGTCATCTTGCATTAGACTTCATTGCATTCTGTAAAAATCAAAGGGCTCCCAATGCATCATCTGGAAAATGTTAAGAAAAATTAAGGTGTGAATGAAGGTGACTGATTACAATATAAACCTATGAAAATCAATAGTATTCACTGGAATAAACAATTAGAAAGTGCATTTTAAAAGTCCAATTCCTAAAATAAATAAATAAATAAATAAATAAAAGTCCAATTCCTGAGTTCCTGTTCTGGCTCAGTAGGTTAAGAACCAGACATAGTATGCTTGAGGATGTGGATTTGGTCCCTGGCCTCACTCAGTAGGTTAAAGATCTGGTGTTGTCACAAGCTGCAGCGTGGGTCAACCTGCGGCTTGGATACCACGTTGCTGTGTCTGTGGCTTAGGCCCACATCTGCAGCTCCAATTTGACTCCTACCCTAGGAACTTCTATATGCCACAGGTACAGTCATAAAAAGAAAAAAAAATCCAATTCACAATAGCAACAAAAAGTATAAAACTTCAAAAATATTCAATATCTATTTGAAGGAAATTTTAGTAAGAGAAAAGACCAGAATAATCTACAGAGGGAGAGAGTAGATTCCTGGTTAAGTAAACATAGTGTTTTGTAAATCAATTACTTCATTGTAATCTATATTTTTAATATAGTTTTCATTTATATTCAACCAAACATTTTTCATACCCGACAAATTCTAACCTTCATCTGGAAACAAAATGTAGAAAAGAGCCAAGAAACAACTTTAAAAAGAACAGCGGGTAATATAACATACTTTAAATCAATTAAAATACTTTGCTATTGGTATAATAATTAATAACTAAATAAGCAAAATACAGAGTTCAGAGGTTGACCGATTACATACAGAAATTTAACAAGTGAGAAATGTGGCATCTGATCTCAATAGGAAATGATGAATTATTCAAAAAGTGATCTTAAAAAAACAGACTGTGTATGTAGGAAAAATAGAGTCAGATTCTTACCATATGTGGAAGCAATGTCTAAACAAAAAAATTTAATGTAAAATACTTTCTTAAAATAATATTTTCAAAATATTATGGTGAAGAAGGCCTTCCTAAGCAAAACACAATAGCCTAAAGTCATATAGGAATAGAATGAGAGATTTGAGTACTTAAATATTTGCTTCTGCACAATTAAAGAAACCGTAAAGCTGGAAGGTAAACTACAGACTCTACTACCATATATATAACACAAGCAACTGGAAGAATAGGATTCAGGAAACAGTTTCTGAAAAATCAGTATAAAAAGTTAAACAATCGGGAAGGAGAAAATAAACTAAGCATTCGAAAAAACAATCCACAACAGAAATATAAATGGCTAGTACATATTTGACAAGATGATAAATATCACCAATGATCAAGAAAACTAAGTGAAAATAACAAAATACCATTTTTACCTACTTCATGAGCAGAAATTAAATTGATTATGAATAACCAGTTTGAGTCAGGGTGTTAGTATAGGAAAGACTCATACCATTGGTAGAATTTTAAGTTAGAGCCCTCTTTAAGAATGATAACTTAGCAGTCTGTATCAAAGTTGAAATGTATATACCTTAGACCCTCAAGTTCTACTCCTCAGAATCTATCCTGAAGACGTATTGAGTCCCCATAGGGAAAACTTTTGCTGTATCATTTGAAATAATAAATTTTGTGAGACTAAATTATCCGACAAGACTTCAAATTATGACTGGGTTGGATTTATGGAAAGATGAAAATAATCTTCACCTAGCTGCTTCATAGGACATTTTCGAGAGAAAATTTTACTCTATAAATTTCTCTTTCCCACTGACCTGAGAAACTACCTAATCTCCACGGAAAGTGTAAATCCAGCTGTATCAAAGGTGAAAGTTTAAACACATGCGAGGATCAAAGCGGAGAGTTAATTTGCTCTAACTCGGGAATGGTAGCCCTTGGGGAGACAAAACCTATGTTAGAACAGAGTCTCACCGTGAACTTAACAGAATAAACTGGGAGAGAGGAGACAAGGTGGATGGACGTGGTTGACACCGGCAGTCAGAGAAAGTCCATTGCGGGAGTTAGCACAGACTCAGAGCACATAGTATCTGGTGAGAATTTATCATCAAACTAGGAGTCTGCTGGTAAATGGACAACGGTGGGTCACAAGGACGGATACACAGTGGTGAGGAGTTCAGACCTAGGAAATATGCGGGGACCCCAGCAAGTGGCATGATGGGAGTTGTGATATGAAGAGGTCCCCAGGCATGGGATTAAGGCTCAGGGCTAGGCACCCAACAAGACAGTCACAGTCTGGGCAGGACAGAGTCATCAGCAGGCCACCCAGTCAGGGGAGTAGCTCTAAGAGAGATTTCCAACCAGGGGCAGTTTTCCCCACTGGGAACACTTGACAGTGTCGGGAGACCCTTTGGTTTTCCTGCTTGAGGAGTGTACCAGTGGCATCTGAAGGGCAGAACCCAAGGAAGCTGCCACACATCAAAAGTCTGTAAAACAGTCTCACACAGCAAAGAATTCTCTGCCCAAAATGGTGCCACCATTGAGAAACTAAGAAGTTCTCCTGCAGTGAGGCGAGGTGAAGGATTCAGCCTTGCACAGCTGTGGTGTAGGTCTCAACTGTGGCACAGGTTGGATCCCTGGCCTGGGAACTTCCACATGCCACAGGTGTGGCCAAAAAAAAAAAAAAAAAGAGAGACAGAGAGAGGGAGCAAGAGAGAAAGAAACCCTAGGACATGGAATAAAATAAAGGCAGTTATAGACACAAAATCAAGGACTAGGAGTTAATTAATGAACAAAGCATAAGTGTGGAACTGAACTAGGACTGATACTGCAATGTTGAGTTAGAACTGAGTCACCTGACTGTCAGACTAGGTTCTTTCATTTCCTCCTAATTAGGGACCACATTATTCTTAGGATCTTGAGTGAAAAGTTCTCTGGGAGTTGATCCCTGTGCCACCACTTACTCTGAGAGACCTTGGGCAATTCATTTAATCTTTTACACCTCAATTTCCTTCTCTAAAGAATAGGGACAAGAATAGCATCTGCACTCAGAATTACTATAAAGCAAAAATAGGATTATGCATGATAAGTGCCCCTAACACTTTGGTAAGTGGATATTACATGATTGATAATTAATAGTTGTAGATGGGAGTCAAATAGGTAAACTTGGGTAGAATATTTTTTTAAAAGGAGAAGACAGAAATTCCCATTGTAGCTCAGCAGGATAAGAACCCAACTAGTATCCATGAAGATGTGGGTTCAATCCCTGGCCTCACTCAGGGTGTAAAGGATCCAGCATTGCCATAAACTGTGGCATGGGTTGCAAATGCGGCTCAGATCCAATATTGCTGTGGCTGTAGTATAGGCCAGCAGCTGCAGCTCGGATTCAACCCCTAGCCTGGAAACTTTCACATGCCGTAGGCACAGCAATTAAAAAAAAATTAAGAAAAATAAATAGAAAGAAGACAGAAAAGAAGCGAAGCAGAGCATGACTGACCCAATCCACTCCAAAATTATCTGGCAGAGAGTTTTCAGGAAAAAAACTCAGGAATTTGATTTACTTAAAGCCAGGGTTTTATCATGGGTTAGTGAAAACTTAGAAATGTGAACACAGAAATGAAAGTTCTCTGATTTATTTGTTTAAAGTGTTTCAGTCTTTAGACTCCAATGAAAAGACTAATGCTCCTCTTTTCTAAAGTGACTAATTGCGGCATTCACTTCTCGGCCCTGTATTCTGAAACATTCTGGGCCTGACATTTTTCCTTTACTAAATCAAAGATATTCTGGAATATATTCAATCTCCCTTCTTCTCAAGACATACAATGCTGGACCATGTGCTTGAGCATCTACCACAGAGGAATCAAGGACTGTGAACCAAAAAGACCCTGCTTGTCCTATTCTAATGCATGATTAATTTTCTGGAATTTACATAATGAGAAACAAAAAGGAAAACAAAAGGAGAGGAAGTGGAAAATCATTCTATTGTATATTTGTTCCTAAAAGTAGCTTGACTGAGCCTTCCAACCATCTCCTAAAGCCCCAGATAGATCAACAAAAACCACCAGCGTGTGCCAAAACCTCATCATAAAGATGCTAACAGAGGAAAAGTCACATCAAGGTCTGGTGCCTCAGATCCCATCTATGGAAGAAGACTGAGCAAGATTCCTCTCTAGAAAATGTTTTCTCCAAAGCTCCCCTTCAGCCTGGACGCTAAAGATGGCATTTAGAAAGGCTCCCATTGGGGTTCCCGTTGCAGCTTGGCAGAAACAACCTGACAGGTATCCATGAGGATACAAGTACGATCCCCGGGTTTGCTTAGTAGGTGAGCTGTGGAGTAGGCTGCAGACGTGGCTCGGTTCCCAGGTTGCTGTGGCTATGGTGTAGGCTGGCAGCTGAAGCTTCAATTTGACCCCTAACCTGGGAACTTCCATATGCCACAAGGGAGGCCATAAAAAGGGGTGGGGGGCGCTTCCCATGTGGTGTCTCCTGAGTTAGAGAAAAGAAATATTGCCATTCACCGGAGATGGAAGCCTTTATGTATTTGAGTTGATGTGGATATTGGGGAAAGTAAGCCAGTTCCCTCAACTGGCATTTATATGTAGCTTTAACCACAAAGATTTAAAACTCAAGGAAACCAGAGCCATAGCTGAGCTTCATGGTCACTTTATGAGCTCAATTGCTCCAGGTGTTCGTTCTACCTTCCTGAGAATGTTAAGGGTGAAAGAAACAGGCTCCTTGGTCTACTAATTATTTCCCCAGAAAAGAGGAAATGAGCTTAATGTTGGATAATATCTTTGATAATAGCAGGTAGACTTTGTCGCTTTACCACCTGCTTTCATATATATTACAGCATTTGAACTCAATGTGCCCATTTAGCAACTCTGAGAAGATTAAGGCTAAGAAAATTTGAGCAACGCATCCCAAGGTCACACAGCTAGAAAGTAATGAAAAGGAGACTCACACCCAGATCCAAATGATTTTACGTCTCATCCTTATAATTTCACACATCGTGCTACTTCCCAGTACCCTCTTCTCCAGTTAAGAAACTCAGAGGGAGGAGTTCCCATTGTGGCTCAGAGGGTTAGGGACCCAACGTTGTCTCTGTGAGGATGCAGGTTTGATCTCTGGCCTCGATCTGTGGGTTAAGGATCTGGTGTTGCCACAAGCTGCAGTGTAGGTTGTAGATGTGGCTCTGACACAGTGTTGCTGTGGCTGTGGTATAGGCCTGCACCTGCAGCTCTGATTCAAGCCCTGGCCCAGCAACTTCCACATGCCGCATGTGTGGCCATAAAAAGAAATAAGAAATTAAAAGGCAGAGGGAAAGGAGCCCTATCTTACCTGGAAGGCTGTCCTTCACCCTTTCTACTGTACCTTCAGGAAGAGGACATTTCCCAGCTTTCTGCATTTCATCATCATTGTGGGAGGACTTTACCACATCATCTAGCTATCTCCTTCCTGAATATTCTCTTCAATTTCATTCAGAGAACGCTGCCTTCTGAGGGTGATCTGTGGAATTATCTATATCACCCATTAAGCCATATCTAGTTCATAATGTTATGCCCCAAAATGAAATGACTTAGGTTCCCTTGTTTTTGTGTGTGTATCTTTTTTGTCTTTTTAGGGTTGCACACATGGCATATGGAGGTTCCCAGGCTAGGGGTCGAATCAGAGCTGTAGCCTCTGGCCTACGCCACAGTCACAGCAATGCCAGATCTGAGCCACGTCTGCACACTACACCACAGCTTAACTGGATCCTTTACCCACTGAGTAAGGCCAGGGATTGAATGTGTGTCCTCATGGATGCTAGTCAGATTCGTTTCTGCTGAGTCATGATGGGAATTCCTAGGTTTCCTTATTTTTATTAGTCTTCATCTCTACCCTCAGATCAAATTGAGGAAGGAAAACTTTGAATTGCGTCGTGCAGTTATTTTATTTCGAAAAACAACTCTAGATATTCCTCTGTATATGAAAGAATTCAACTTTTGGCAGAAACAACTGTATGCATATGCACGTGTGTGTGTGTGTGTGCCCACGTCTGTGTGCATGTATGGAGGGGTAATTCAAGCTACTTTCATGATGCAAAAAAGAATTCAGAATATAAACATAAATTCCAAATTTCAAAGTGAAAAATCAATTGCTTTTAATCAGGGTAGTAATTGCAAAACTTCGACATACTAACTATCACAGATAATTGTTTAAGAACTTACCATTACCATGTATATTTATTTAAAATAACTTTTCTTTATTGAATTTATACTTAAATCTTCAAGGATTCTTCTAAGTTTTCTTTGGTGCTAAATGATGAAATAAATATGTGTAATTGTAAGCAATAGCAGAGTTGCCGATTATAATTGTTATGGGCAATGACAGATTCATAATCTTTGACATATTTTTGTAACTTAATATAGTAACACTCATCTTCAAACATTAGCTAATTAATGCTTAAAAATATCCTCACAAATCATACGAATGAATAAAGTTCTCATGCTCTATTGACACTTTATATACTTTCCATTAGCTGATGAATTTCTATTTAAAAACAATTAGAAGTCATCTAACATGAAAATAAAATCTGATTTTTTTTTTCTGGGTTTAGGAAGATGACATCTTTGTCATTCTTGTTTAAATTGCTTCGATTATTTGGAATGCATACATTCCAGACCCACCCTTCATCCTCTTCATTGGCTGGGCTTATGTTATGTAATAGACGTCAACAGCCAAGGTAAGAGTGAATTGCCTTAGCTACATAGGACACAAGCTACTTGTCCAATTACTCCTAAACCTACATCCCCACAAAATGTACCCATGTGTTTTAAAAGGAACAAGGAGGCTTTGTACCCATATCTTGATAAATTCAAAATGCCTCAGCCAGAGTTCCCATCGTGTCACAGTGGAAATGAATCCATAAGCTGTGGATTTGATCCCTGGCCTCGCTCAGTGGGTTAAGGATCTGGCATTGCTGTGAGGTGTGGTGTAGGTCACAGAGGCGGCTCAGAGCCTGCGTTGCTATGGCTGTGGCGTAGGCCAGCAGCTGTAGCTCTGATTTGACCCCTAGCCTAGGAACCTCCATATGCCACTTGTGCAGCCCTGAAAAGCAAAAAATAAAAATAAAAATAAAGCCTCAGCCACCTTTCCCTTTCTTCTCCATTTGTGTGATATAACAGTAATTATTTATTAAACACTTAATATCCACCAGACAATGTCTTAAGGGCTCTAGCTCACTTCATAATCATAAAAACCTATGAGCATTCTCTTTATTGTTTGTATCACCAGCAATATATATATGTGTGTGTACATAAGCATGTAAATAAATAAGGTATTGAGACTCAGGGCCATTCAATAATTTGCAAAAGAAGAGATGCGGCCAAGGGAGAAAGCCAGACCCACCCAAATACAAAGTGCATTACCTACCTGTGTACCAGGTGCTTTCAAACTTCTGCAGGCATCAGAATCACTGGTAAAAACACAGATCCCTGGGCCTCACTCCATAGTTTCCGATTCAGTAAGTCGGGTAAGGGGTAGGGGTCTCAAGCATTTGCATTTGTAACAAATTCCAGGTGACAATAACCACATTATAGTTCACTAATTGATGTAAAATAGTGGTACTTCCTCCCACGGATGTCCCTGTCAAATAAATAATTTGAAATAGGTATGTTTAATGGTGTTGGCCAGTGTTCTGAGGGGAAAAACAAAAGAGATGCTGGTACTCCAATAGACATGTTTTATCACAAAAAAAAAAAATGCCAGTCCTCTGTAAGTTTTTTTTTCAGAGAGCCTCCTCTCCTAATTTATCAAATCCATAGGGGACACACTCCCTCAAATTATGTCATTCTTATTCTTTCTTTGAGAAGTCTTTAGCCACTTCTTTACTCTGCTGAGGACAATAGCATCATCTATGTATCCATTTTCTGGATCCCACTCTGGACTTACCCAGTAAGGTCTGTCACTGATGCTGCAAGGCTTGTGCACAAAACTAGCAATAGCAAGGATGCTACCACCTTCTCCCAAACCTGTGGGAGAACCATCATTCTTCCTGATCACTTAACAGGAGTTTGTTCTTCATCCCATAGGTTCAAGAACTGAGCTCATGATTTATTGCTATAGCAAATTTGCTTATACTAAAATTTGTGCCAAGTCTAAGCTTGGAACAAGATTTTATGGGCCAAGTAGTAAACCCCCTAAAATCAGGGTTTAAAATGGAAAATGTTATTCAGACTAATTATGGGTCATGAAATTGGGCATTGCTATAGCATGCTTTTCTTAAACATTATCCCAAATGAAGCTATCAGAAGAACATATGGGTTGCAGACCCAGGCCAAGTTCTTGGTCAGTAAGTGGAATAAGCAGGCAGTAGCAAAAGGGAGTGACTGTCACCACCATTCCTAGGCGAGTCCTCTTTAGACAGCCATCCCATAGGCCTTCTTACACCACACAGGACAGAGAGTAACAGACTTTCATTTTAAAATGAGGGGGGCGAAGAGAGGAAAATGGGATAAGATAGAAGAAATGACTCCTAAATCAGGAAAAAAGAATGTCTGATAGAAAATCTTTTCAAAACCATTTTGAATAAAAATAAACTTGCCATGCATTCAAGAGTTGAAAAGATTTAATTCCTGGAATGCAAACAAATTAAATGTATGAAAACTGTTTACTAAAATGGCTAAAACTGGTATAAGGATGGACCATTGCTTTTGTTCAACTTTATTTCAACTGAAATACACACTGAGAGTCCACATGGGGCAAAGCTGCCCTGAAATGTGACTCCAAACACGGCAGCTGTGGCAAGGGCTCAGCTACAGGAGATAGCTCAGGTCTCTGTTTGTGACCAACACAAGCCCAGAGCCCAAAGGGGCTCCCCTTGCTTCACACTACCTCCCTCTAGGGCAAGGGTCCTGGTGTTGGGAGAGGGAAAAGCATATACTTAAAGGGAACAAAGCCAGCTTGGGCACAATGCTCAAGACTTCTCCTCCAGCAACTTGGATGAGAACCCACCCCCAACTGGGTGGTGACAGCCACTGAGCAGAGGGTAAACCCTACCCTACACCCAGTTCCAGCTCTAGGCCTCTACCTCTAGCCCCACCTCCTACCAAGTTGATAGCTACAAAAACACCCTGAGGAAAGACATAACTTGCACTGATGTCAAATCCAGCTCTCCCATGAAATGTACTATTTGTCCCACACAAATAATCTGTATAGGGACATTCCTGCATAAGAAAACCCATCAAGAGCAAGACAGGTAATTCTTTCACCTAAACTCATACAGGTAGAGAACGTTAAGCAAAATGAAAAGGCATAAGAACTGGTCTCAGTTGAAAGTGCAAGAGAAAACCTCTTAAAAATAAATAATGAAACACAAACGAACAATATACCAGGTAAAGAATTCAAAACTTTAGGAATAAGAATGCTAACTGAATTAGGGAAAAGGATAAATAAACACAGTGAGCAAATGCTCACAAGGAACTAAAAAAATCACAAGGCAAATAACTAAAATAGCAAAAATTAAAGACAGTTCTAAAGGCAGCAAGAGAAAAACAGAGTTACAAAGGAATCTTTGCAAGACTATCTGCTGATTTCTCTGCAAAAACTTTACAGGTCAGAAGGACGTGGCATGATGTGTTCAAAGTGCTGAAAAGGAAAAACCTGCAACCTAAGATACTCTACCAAACAAATTTATTATAGGGAAGAGGAGAGACAAAGAACTTCTCAGAGAAGCAAAAACTAAAAGAACTCAGCAATACTAAACCTATCCTAAAAGAAAGATTAAAGGGTCTTCTCTAAATGGAAAGAGAGTAAGACTCTATAAGAAAGGGAAAATCCCACTAGGAAAGGCAAATATATAATAACGGCTAAGTGTCAACCACTGAAATAAGCTAGTATGAAGAATAAAAGACAAATTATAAAAGCAACTATGACTACTATAAAGAGTTTTTTAAAAACATGGAGATATAAAATATGACATCAAAAACACAAAATGCAAGGCAGGGGAATAAAAAGTGTAAACCTTTCAGAATGTTTTTTTTTTTTTTTTGCCTTAACTATGGCCATACCCATGGCATATGGAGGTTCCCAGGCTAGGGGTCTAACAGGAGCTATAGCTGCCGGTCTTCACCAAAGCCACAGCAATGTGGGATCCGAGCCGTGTCTGCAACCTACACCACAGCTCACCACAACACCGGATCCTTAACCCACTGAGCAAGGCCAGGGATCGAACCCACAACCTCATGGTTCCTAGTCGGATTTGTTAACCACTGAGCCACAATGGGAACTCCTAGAATTAATTTAAACTTAAGAGACTACCAGTTTAGAACAAGTGGCTGTAGTTTAGGTAAACATATATGACCCTCAGGGAAACAACAATTCAAAAACCTGTAATAGTTTCACAAAAACCAAAAAGAAAGGAACTCAATCATACTGCAAAAGAAAATCATCAAAGTACAAGGGAAGAAACAAAAAGGAGAAAATGAACAGAAAACTATGAAAACCACTAGAAAAATAATAAAATATTGATAAGTACATATATATCAACAATCAATTTAAATGGCAATGGACAAATTCCCCTAATCAAAAGACACAGGATGGCCAATTGGATAAAAATAAATAAGACCCATTGATGTGTTGCCTACAAGGGATTCACTTCAGGGCTAAAGACATAAACAATCTGAAAGTGAGGGGAATAGAAAAGATATTTCATTCAAATGGAAACAACAGAAAATGGGGTAGCAATACTCACAACAGAAAAAGGAGACTTTCAAATAAAGGCTATAACAAAAGACAAAGAAGGGCGTTTTATGACAAAAGAGGGATCAATACAAGAAGATGATCTTAAACATATTAACACATGCACCCAAAACAGGAGCACCTGAATATACAAAGCAAATATTAACAGACATAGAGAGAGAAGTTGACAGTAATACGATGATGGTAGAAGATTTTAACACACCACTAACATCAATGGACAGATCATCCAGAGAGAAAATTAATAAGGCAACAGTGGTTTTAAACGATAGACCAGTTGGACTTAATACAACATTCCATTCAGAAACAGCAGAATGCACATTTTTTTCAAGTGCACATGAACAATCTTCAAAGTAGATCACAGGCTAGGTCACAAAACAAGACCCACCAAATTTTGGGAAATAGAAATTATATCAAGCATTTTTCCAACCACAATGGTATGAAATTATAACTCAGTTTCAGAAAGAAAGAAATGAAAAGCACAAACACATGAAGACTAAGCCTCATGCTATCAGAAAATCAATGGATTAGTGAAAAAGTCAAAGAAATCAGAAAAAAACTCAAGTCCAAAAAAATGAAAACAGAAATTTCTAAAATCTTGGTAGGCAGCAAAAGCAGTTCTAAAAGGGAAGTTTACAGCAAAACAGCCTTCCTTAAAAACAAGAAAAATCTTAAATAAAGTCTAACCTACAATTTTTATAAATTAGAAAAAGAACAAGCACTGCCCAAAGTCAGCAAAAGTAGATAAATAATAAATATCTGAAAGGAAATAAATAAAAGACCAAAAAATAGGGAAAAATCAGTGAAAGTAAGACTGTTTCTAATGATAAATAAAATTGATAAGCCAGGCTCATGAAGAAGAAAAGAGGATTCAAATAAACAGAATAAGAAAAAAACAGAGGAGAAATAACAACTCATACCACAGAGATACATAAAAGAACACTATGAACAATTATGTGTCAAAAAATTGGACAACCTAGAAGAAATGGACAAATTTCTACAAACTTACAACATGCTAAAACTGAATCAAGAAGAAACACTCAGTTTGAACAGATAGGTAACTAATGGTGAAATTAAATTTGTAATTCAAAATGTCCCAACAAGCAAAAGTCCAGGACTTGATGTCTTCAAAGGGAAATTCTA
This sequence comes from Catagonus wagneri, assembly GCA_004024745.2. Classification (NCBI taxonomy): domain Eukaryota; kingdom Metazoa; phylum Chordata; class Mammalia; order Artiodactyla; family Tayassuidae; genus Catagonus; species Catagonus wagneri. The sequence goes on from PVHT020000108.1 coordinate 2,401,927, forward strand.
TTAAACATATAAAGTAAAGCTAATACCTATCCTTCTCAAACTACTCCAAAAATTGAAGAGGAGAAAACACTCCCAAATTCATTTCACAAGGCCACCATTACTCTGACACCAAAACTAGATATACCCCCCCAAAAAATTATAGGCCAATATTTTTGATAACTATAGCTATAAAAATCTTCAACAAAATATTAGCAAACTGAATCTAACAATATATTAAAAGGATTATATACTATGAGATCAAGTCTTATTTACTCCAGATATATGAGTGGTTCAATATTCACAAATCAACCAATGTGACACACTACATTAATAAAAGTAAAGATAAAAATAACATGATCATCTCAATAGATATCAATAAAGCATTTGACAAAATTCAACATCCACTCTAATCAAAGTGGGTTTAAAGGGAATACATCTCCATATAATAAAGGCCACTTATGACAACATAACTAACACTATACTCAATGGTGTAAAGCTGAAGCCCTGTCCTCTAAATTAAGAAACAAGACAAAGATGGCCACTTTTGCCACTGCTACTTAACATAGTATTAGGAGGCATAGCCACAATCAGACAAGGAAATAAAATCATCCGTATTGAAAGAGAAATAAAACTGTCACTAACCCTAACCCTAACCCTAACCCTAACCCTAACCCTAACCTCTCCTTTTTCTCCTCTCTTTCACATCGATTCCACCTCTTAGTGTCCTAATAAGACTTTGTCACAATCACCTATATCTAAATCTGCAGCGTCTTGTGCCCTCTGTGCTTTGCAAAGCAGCACACCGTTCTTCCATTTATTATCCAGCTCTCCCACTTTGTCACCAGTTTGATAACTAGCATAACAGCAAACATCCACGTGTCCTCTAACTTAAAATCTTTTTCCAACTTTCTAATTGGAGCTGTAGCCCCTCTAGTTGGACATCAGTGTCCACCTGCCCACGGTATATGCCAGCCTACTGCCACAGTCATTCATTTCCCTGATTTGCCACAGTGCCCTCTGTGCAGTTTCTCAGACAAATGTATTAAACTAGCCTTTGTTTTCAGGCTGTATCCATGTTCACATGATTGTCCACAAGCCCCTAACATATGGATCACCCTTCTCTACACAGAGTTCAGTGGCCAATTTGCAATTTCCCAGTGGATGCCTCTTTTCCAAGACCCATTTCTACTGCCTCCTGGCTGGCTCACCGATTTTTGGTTCAAAACCTTGAGAGTTTCTGGGGTGAAATTGTAAGAGGTCCCTGTATACAGAGAGCAAGGAGAAATTGAAGAAAAGAGGCAGATCACTCCAGATTGGTGGGCGGTAGGTCTAATAAGGAAGAGAATTTACAGAATTCATAAGGCTTGTCTTGGGCAGCCATAAGACAAGTAGATCTCTGCATCCACCCATGAGAATCTTAAAAACTTATATAGAGAGAGGCCCTATCTGGTTAATTCTCAACAATCTTATAACTGAGGTCAGCAGATATGCCGCAATATATTCTCTTTATTTTTTTTTTCAACAAATTCGTGTGACCACTACTAGATGGTGGGCACCTTGCACAATGAATAAGACATTATATTTGTTCTTAAGAAATTTACAGGAGTTCCCATCGTGGCTCAGTGGTTAACAAATCCAACTAGGAACCATGAGGTTGTGGGTTCAATCCCTGGCCTCACTCAGTGGATTAAGGATCTGGTATTGCTGTGAGCTGTGGTGTAGGTTGCAGATGCAGCTTGGATCTGGCGTTGATGTGGCTGTTGTGTAGGCCGGCGGCTACAGCTCCAATTAGACCCTTAGCCTGGGAACCTCCATATGCTTTGGGTGTGGCCCTAGATAAGGTGAAAAAAAAAAAGAAACTTAGTCTTGTGAAGAGATAGAGTGACACACACAAACAAAAGAAATGAAATGATATAGTTGCTACTTGTGCAGTGAACTATAAAGAAGGGAATAATTAGTTCCTCCAGTTAATGGATGAGGAACTTGAAGGAAAATTACAGGAATGTTCATCTTCACATAGAAGGTGGTGATTGAGCTTAGCAAGGAAAGATGCTCCCACATAAGCACGGATATTCTCCAGGTAAAGAGGTAGAGGAGGGTTGATGAGGATCCTAAAAAAGACAGAAAGCATGAAATGGTATGATTTGTTCAAGTAATTATGAATAGTTCAATGCAACTACTTTATGATATACTAAAAAGAACATATCAAGAGATGAGACTGGAGAGACTGGGGCCAGATTAAAAAGCAGTTCACAACAGGGATTTGGGTCTTTATCTTAAGAACAGTTGCGGTTTTTGAAATGCTTTAAATAATGGAGAGACTAGATTTGGATTTGAGAAAGATCTTCTAGTAGCTTGTTGAGAATGGGTTGGAGGGATCAAACCTAGAGACAAGCAGGCCGGAGAAGGATTGGAACAAGCCATGTTGGAGATAACAAGAGTCAAACCAGGGCAGTAGCTCCAAAGTGGGCTCTGGAAGAAAGTAGGAGCAATTGATTTCAGTGCTTGACTGACTGAAGGAATGAGGAATAAGGAAAGGCAGGGGTCACAAAGGTCTCTCAAATTCCTGGGATGATAGTGGTTCCATTCCTAAGATGGAGAATTCACCCACAAGTTTGTTGTAAAATACAATGGATTTCATTTTGACCATTCTAAATCTGAGGAAACTGTGGTAGACCCAGGTGAATATGAGGGAATGGGGGTAGAGAGACCAACACACTAGAAAGCTGAGACTGTGTATCAGCACTTCCAGGCCTCACTCTGTATCAAAATATCAGGAGAAATCATTTCACAGATAAGATGGCAGGGCACGGCTTGTCAGTCCACCCCTACTAACACCAAAGCTGCTTTAATATTTAAAGAAAAGGGATAGCTAGAGTTCCTGTCATGGCTCAGCAGAAACGAATCTGACTAGCATTCATGAGGACACAGGTTCGATCTCTGGCCTTGCTCATTGGGATAAGGATCCAGCATTGCTGTGGCTGTGGTGTAGGCCAGCAGCTATTATCTCCAATTTGACCCCTGGCCTGGGAACCTCCATATACCATGGGTCTTGTCCTTAAAAAGACAAAAAAAAAAAAAAAAGGGATAGCTAAGTTCATTGAAACTCAAGAGTACGGTGGCCTTGCTTAAGTGCAGGTCAAGCAGGAGGGAAAACGTGGCAGAAACATTCTGAGAACAGACCCACACTCCAATATTCCTCCCTCCCTGCTATAGTCACTTAATGTCAAGTCACTAGAAGGCCCACATCACCTTATATCATGGGACTAGACTGTGCTTTGGACCTTCGGTAAGCCAGTCTTTTTTCAGTATGTAGTTCACACTATGATGCTCTGATCAATGGAGACTTGACTTACCTTTTTCACCTTTTTTCATCTATCTCTCTTTTAGACCCTGTCACTGTCTTTGCATATAGAAGCATTTCTAGTCCTCTGTATAAATCCTCTGAGTTCCCACCTCATGCTTTCGCTGGGTAACTTGACTTTCCTAAATCAGTCATCTTCCCAGTAAATCCCTTTCTCTTGTGCCACCCACAAGCTTAACACAGTCAGCACATTTTATACCTAAAAACACATACTAAACAGCCATAGCAAAAGACAGTTCTCAGTCTATAAAAAAGCAAACTAATTCTGATACTGTACATTAGAAATTCGTAAGCAGACATAGGACACAGACAAGCAAAGTGGCACTGACCAAACATATACATTAAATGTGGAAAATAAAAATTGCTAAGGAGACCACCTATATCCAAAGACTACCTTCTGAAAGAGCTCAGAGCTTTGAGCATATAGTTTATTTCCCATCAGAGTAATGTGTTATGAATCTACCTTCAGAGACCACCTGCCTAACATAAATGCAGGCCCTTTTCCCAGTACATTAGGCTATTAAAAAAAATTTTTTTTTAGAAAAGGAGTTAAACAAAATGCATTGCCTAGCCAGCTCCAGATTCACACATGCCTCTCTCTATAAGCAATGCTTTTCTTAAAACCACCCCACTTGAGGTTTTAAGCTTCCCTGCTGAGCTCTCAGACCCTCATACAAATCAATGGCCCTACTTAATGGTTCACAACAATGATCAAACTAGTCGCAGATTTCCTGGGGTCAAGTATGGGGACCCCACTCACACAGGGTCACATAGAAAATCCTTGGGATAATTTGGGGGATGTTTAGGGCCATCTACACTGACTCTACTATAATTATAGGTTATGAAGCCCTGAAAAATCACTCCATGTGTATTAGAAGCATAAACTATAGGGAGCATTGTTAAACTGATGGCCACCTGCCAGGAAGACTGCTTAATTTTAGAACGCAGGGTGGTCTCCACATGCAGATTTCATAGTTTAACATTATGAGCAACAAAAGGGTCAATACATTGTGCCAGGTGGTAAGTGAAGCATGAGCACATTGGGTAAAAGTAGAGTCAGAGAGTATAGCACAGGGAACTCTACCCAATATTCTGTGATAATCTATGTGAGAAAAGAGTCTGAAAAGAAAATGGATGTGTGTACGTGTATAACTCAATCACTTTGTGGTACAGCAGAAATCATCACAACATTGTAAATCAACTACACTTCAACAAAACTTTCTAAAATTTTTTTTGAAAAAGTAGAGTCAGGAAAAAAATTACTGCGTTTCACCATATTATTTAGGAAAGCAACTTCAGACAATGCACAGCAGCAAATGCAAGCAGTAAACAAAACTGCCTACCGTCAGAAATCAGAGTTGCTCTAGAGGGGCTGAATTAGGGGAGAAAGGAGGAGCAAGTTGTAGGTCAACAAACAGGGCAGGCCTTCAGTGTGCAAGGGCTACTGTCTGAAAAGCCCAGCTCCACATGAGGAGGATCTCTGACGAATAACCCTTTGGACAATTCTCTCGCAAGCCCTATTGGCCAATGGAATGCAGTAGAAATGCATAGGTCAATGCTTAACAGGTTGTAACTGTCAAGACAAAGGTAAATATGACCATGGATACATATACACCATCATAAACCATAATAAGGAAAGTTAAATTAAAAACAGGCGGGGAGGGGGGTGATTTCTGGTGGTCCTCTTATATCTGGAATGTGCACACTTATTTTAAAAAATGAATAATCTCACCGTGTCCTTAACAAGGCTTGCTTTCCTCATTCCTTTCAGAGGTTACCAACACATAAAGTCAGAGTTCCCTTCTGGCGCAGTTAGTCAAGGATCCGGCCTTATCGCTGCAGTGGTTTGGGTCACCAGATTCAATCCCTGGCTTGGTGGGGGAATTTCCACATGTCAGCCCCAATTAAAAAAAAATTTTTTTAATAAAAAAAAAACTTATATAAAGTCTCCACCAAAAGTGTTAAGGAAGCCATTCCTGCCAGGCTCTCAGAAGAAAAGGAGCAAAATTTTCCACTACAGGTTGCTAGAAGGTGGGTTTAACCTCGCTCCTTTATTCACACTGCACACGAGCTCTGTAATGAGCATACGGTAAAAACCGTTTCATCCGGGCTGAGATGTCATACTGACTTGGTCCAACACATTAGGTTTTATAGCTGATCTTTGCACATTGTTAACAAATACTGTGAAATCCGGGAACCCTGCTTTTAAACAGCTGTGAGAATTCACTGACTTCTAATATCTCAGCCTGAAAGAGGAGAATGGTTAATGAGATCCAATCTGAGCACTTTCTGAAAACTTAATTTCGAAGTTATGGGCCCTAATAAAGATATATTAGCACCTAGTTGATACACTCTCAAAATTTTACTTTCAACAGTTGAAATCATTGCATCTTACTTTCCACCTGGGACCAGGTGGCTTCTGTTGGTAAACTGATGTTTTCAAAGAGTTTTAAAACATACTGTAGCCTTTTTTGTTTTATTCAGGATGTCCTTTGTTCAGTCTTAATTGGCTAATAAAGCTCAATCTTTCGAATTCACCTTTTTAAAAACAGCCCCATTTTTGGAAGGAAATGATGAGCCACTATTAAAGGCTTACAGTACATTGTCCTATAGATATAAGGTTTTCTGATTTCTGTTCTCTCTGAAAACAATCACAATCACAAATACACACATACCACCCCACACCACACCCCCACACAGCAAAAATCTGAATTATCTGTGAAGTACATCCTAATTGATCATTGTCCCAAACATTGGAAGGCAAAAGACATATTATAGGGTCCATGAAACCAGTGATGATGCTGAATTAACAGTTCCCGTTTCTGAAGCATCACATAATTCTTTCATACATCATCCTAATGGTGGTTTGGCTTTTTAGAAGTCCTTGGACATTCTGAATCAAATTTCAAAGTCTATAAAATTTTAGTTTAAGTTTAATGTTCTCGTATCAGGGATAAGAAAAACCAGGATCTAACAAGATTAAATCACTTGCCTAAAATCAAACTAATATCTGTAAGTAAGTAATGCTTTCTGTGTTTACTGTGTGTCAGGCGCTATGCTAAATATTTCACATGGATTATCTCATGTGTACCTCAAAACAACCTGGGGAAAAATGTAATTATCAGTCAGTATGAGTTTGGCATTGTTGCTTAACAAGTCACCACAAACTTAGTGGTTTAAAACAATACAGATTTATTATTTTAAAGTCTCCATGGGTTAGAGATATGGCACATTTGGCTAGAGTCTCTGCTCAGGATTCCGTAAAGCTGGAATCAAAGTGTCAGCTGGCTGTATTCTCATCCAGAGGCTCAGCTAAGGGGGAAAAAAATCTGCTTTCGAGATTTGTGATTAAGGTCCTGCTTTCTTGCCAACTGTTTTCACCTTGGGAAGAAACTGGAAATTTTTGAAAGTCTCAATTTCATCTTTATTTTTTAGAAATTCAAGAACTCATAGCTCACACAAACTCTAAGCTAAGGTATTTGTCTCTGAATTTGCGCATGTGAGTTTCTTTTACTTTTAAACATTCACTCCCTATTGTTTAAGTTATTTCTGTTTCCTATTTGTGCTGCTATTATTTAGTTGCATATACTTTTATATTTTAATGGAAAGATCAGCCTCATCATTTAGTAAGCACCCATTTCTCTGAAGAACTAAATAGGCTAGACCAGCGAGAGTTTATGGATGTATAAAACATACATTAAAAAAGCAAAAGAGCAAACTTGTAAAATCATCCTGTGAATTAACACTTTTAATACATAAATACTACTTTTAATGTGTACTTTTAGCATAATGCATTCTTTTAATTACATAAGAACAAGAATAAAAGCATTTTAAGGATGAGAGGTAAAGAGAGTTCCCTAAAGGTTTGGGATATGCTCTATTGCTTTTATTCTGGAACACTCTTGCCTGCTCCTTACCCACTGACCCCAAACCCTGGAATCAAACTCTATTCATCTTTCAGATCCCGTTCCAGCTTAGATTCCACAAAGATTTCCCTTAGCCTAATTCTAGGTTAAATGTTCCTCCTAAGTAACTATAAATCGTCCTAGCATAGCACTTATTGTATTGTGTCATAACCTGTTTTCAAATTTTTCATATATGTAGGCTACAAAAATTCCTTCTTGGTGGGGAGGGGGGTAGGAGCATCTTATCTTATTCTCCATTATATCCTCAGAACCTAGTGCCATATCTGGTATCTAGTAACACAAATCAAATGTGTATTAAATAACTGGATTAATTGGAGCCTGGTACCCAAAAGAATCCCATAAGCTGACAGAGCTAAAAAGAAATCATCAGTTCTTTGATCAATCCAGAACCCCTAAGGGTAAAGGTGGGATTCCAGAAATTGGCAACAGCAGGGTTCTGTTTAATTAATACTTTCAAATCATTTGACCAGCAGTATTGGGCACTCTCCACCTAATGGCAGGACTGGCGCCAAACAATGGAGCTCAGCAGAGGCGGTGTGGGGCCTTTGGTGCTGCTGGTGAGACCATACCTCAACCTGGCCTCCACTGACATCATCCCCCTGGTGCTCCCTGAGATCCTCTCTCCCCCAGAAGAGAAGAGAGAAGGTGCTGCAGGAGATTCAAAGAGGAAAGTACAGCATCTGCTCTTGACACGCAGCCCTCAGAAGACACAGTTCGAGAGATAAAGGACAACACTGAACAAAGCATTCATTAGGGTTATCGGATCGACTAAAAACATCAACAGTTTGATTTAAAAGCTATGTATTTGATGACAGAAACTTGTAACAGCCAAAGGTTAAGTGTAGCTTGACACCCATAATTTACCAACTGAAATTATCTTGTCTTTTTATATTTTCTTTTAAAGAACTTCAAGGGAATAATATTTGGCTTGGGTTTAAACTCTGGTCAACTCTAAATATTGCTCTACAGTATTTATAAATTGTTCTAATGTTATTTTTTTCACCTTATGTTCTCCTAGACAGATGACAATATACATACAACCAAGTAAAATCAAGTTATTCAGTAAGATTTGGTCTAAACCTTAAAGAATCCAACAATTCAAGTTATCTCTGGAAGCCAGTTACCAGCAGGGCATAGAGGACAGGTTTGCGTTGTGTCAAATTCATCCAAAAGCTCAGCAACTATTAGTAGCTAAGAGCATTTTGCAAACATTCTTTAAATATTTTGTTAATATTGGAATTTCTTTTGTGACTCAGCTGGTTAAGGGCCCAGCATTGCCTCTGCAAGGACGTGGGTTCAATCCCTGGCCTCGCTCGGTGGGTTAAGGATCCAGTGTTGCCCTAAGCTGTGGCGTAGGTCACAGATGCAACGTGGATCCAGTGTTGCCATGGCTGTGGCATAGGTTACAGCTGCAGCTAAAATTTAACCCCTATCCCAGGAACTTCCAATGCCCCAGGTACAGCCGTATATTTAATATCATTTGGGAGTAACATGTGAATAGAGAACCATTTTTTAGAGATTCAGTTCAGGGGAAGTACAATAAGGAAAAATCCAATGCTTTGACTTCATGGTGGGACATCCTTCATAAATTTAGATAGTTGGGTCAGGAATGATTTATCTTACAGATCATCTAGGTCCTTGGTCCATGGATTTTGCAAACCAGATTGTGTTGGAGACATCATCCTGCTTATGAAAAATGTGGAGATTAGAGGGGCCCATTGGTCCAACAGCAATGCACATTTTAATTTTAAAAATGGTTTAAAGAATTACGGTAGAGGGTATGTGTTACTTAGCAGAACCTAAGTATTTACTCAAAACTAGATGTATCTCTCATTACTTTTCCTTAACAGAAGTAGAAAACAGAAAGAAACTGAGGAGCAGGACAGATCTTTTTCAAAGAGAGAGGAGTTTGCTTACATTGCCCACATACATAAATCTCTACAGCTGTGGTTCTGGAGGAAGTGTTCAAAAAAGTCTACTAATAGATTTCAACTAAAACATTGGTAGTTCCCATCATGGCTCAGCAGTAACAAAGCCAGCTAGTATCCCTGAAGACTCGGGTTGGACCCCTGGCCTTGCTCAGTGGGTTAAGGATCCAGCATTGCTGTGGCTATAGTGCAGGCCGGCAGCTGTAGTTCCAATTTGACCCCTAGCCTGGGAACTTCCATATGCTGTGGGTACAGCCCTAAAAAGATAAATAAATAAATAAATAAATAAATAAATAAATAAATAAATAGAACATTGCCAGTGTCTATATCAAACAATGTGCTGAGAAACACGTGCCATATTTGCCATTGCAGAACTAGGTATAGGGCTTTCTTAAACCCATACAATCTTTGAATCAAGTCAACATTTAATAATGGAAAGCACCTTGGCCCCTTGGCTCCAAGGTGCCACTAGGCAGGAGGAACATTCTGGGGCCCAGTGTCTTACTTTTGGTCTCCCCTCCTCTGCTTTCTGCCTGTTTATCTTTCTTCCATGTTCATCTTTTAAGGTCCAACCCAAACTCTAACGTCTTCAAAAACCTTCCTCACAATTCCAGCCCCTACCCATTATTCTCTCTTCAGAACCTACGTTACATGTAAAATGCATGTCACACAAGTTTGCATTTTATTAGTTATTGTATTGTTTTCTAGCAAAAGCCTAACTTCAGTAAAATGACTAGGCTATGTATTTCTCTCATCATACTTTACAAAGCTCAGTGCCCTGTTAGTCACACAATAGGTGCTGTGTAAACTCTTGATCTTATATTAAAAAGAAGGTTGTGAATGCCAAGCTGTTGTGTGACTGCTCTCAGAATTATCAAGATCTGTTTTTGTTTGTTTGTTTGTTTTTGTTTTTTTGTCTTTTTAGGCCCCCACATGCAGCATATGGAAGTTCCCAGGCTAGGGGTCAAATCAGAGCTGCAGTTGCCAGCCTACACCACAGCCACCGCAACTGGGATCCAAGCTTATCTGTGACCTATGCCACAGTTCACAGCAATGCTGGATCTTTAACCCACTGAGCAAGGCCAGGAATCAAAGCCACATCTTCATGGATACTAGTCACCTTCCCAAGCTTCTGAGCCACAGTTGGAAACTCCGGAGATCCAGTTTATCTTAATATGATCATTCATAAAGCAACCTACAGACAAGTTGCAATAAAAAGAATAACATGGCCTCTCTTGTCAAAGGAATTGATTTGGCAAATCAAACAAACTGACTTTTAAGTTAGGACCATATCTTCCAAATGACATCAAAGACTTTGGTTATAGACTCTTGCTTTTTCTCCTAATACCTCTGGTCTCACAGAGACCCCTACAACCTGCTGACCACATGCTTCATGCCAAGTTTCAGTCCTAAATATTTCCAGCTGTTATTGATGGATATAAACAAGACTCGCCTTAAGGCTCATGGAATCCAGTTATTAGGGCTAAGGTTTATCTCCTCAACTGGGAGAAGGCAAGTCCTCTTCAGGACTGGAATTCTATGCATTATGTGGGGAATAACGTCTAACCCACAGGGCTACTTTTAGAGGTTTAACCATGGTGATGGGTGATGGAGTGTCCCTAAGTGGACCCGTAATATCACTGGGTAGGTACTCAATAAATGGAGAAAGTGTTGGGATCGTTATAATCTTGATTTATTTGCCCCTTTCTAACCTTAGCACTGACATCTTAGGAATCCAATTTGTTCTGCTAGTTCTCAGCACTTTTTATTACAGAGTTTTTTCTTGTCAGTGCCATTCCCCAGCCCTCTTCCAGGTGATCTGGTGTCCATCCTATCAGTCATCCCAGGCTGAGATCATGGAATACAATGACCAAGAATGACCTTTTCCAATTAACTAGTTCATATCTAACAGAGGCCACTCTTAGTCAAATTTTCACATCCTTAATTGTCCTTCTTTCTGGCAAGCTGTTTCTGTGTCTCTTTGGACTTTTTAAAAACCATATCATTTTGAGAAATCAAAGCAATGTGCTTGAGCTGTTTTTGTTATTCTGTGTAAGACCAGATGGCATGGAGGCAGAAATTTAAATTCATGGATGAAATGAATTAATGAGGCTTGGAAAGGACCTGTTGATACCAATTCTACAATCATCCCTCAGTATTCATGAGGTTGCAGGATCCCAGTGGATACCAAAATCTGAAGATGTACAAGTCCCTTTATTAAATGGCATAGAATTTACATATAATCCACACACTTCCTTCCATACATACTTTAAAGCATCTTTAGATTACTTATAATACCTAATACAATGTATTGCTACATATATAGTTTTAAAGACAATGTAAATAGTTGTCGTGGTACAGCAAGTTCTAGTTTTGCTTTTTGGAACTTTCTAAAAATTTTTGCCCCAAGTATTTTCAATCCATGGTTGATTGATTCTGAGGATGCCAAACCCAAGGATATGGAGGGCCGACTGTATTCTTTCATGTTCTCCTCCCCACTCATTTTCTTTTTCCCATTACTATGAACCATTGAGAAATGAAATATGCAAATTCAGTGTTTCTAATTTGAAAAAGAAGAGTTGTACTAAGAAGTTATATTATGACAAGGAGGGAAAATGTCCTGAGGCATTATTTTCTCACTCTAGAATATCATCATTTCTTATCCAGATTCTCTGTCAAGAAAGACATTTTTCCTGTGTCTGACATATCAATATATGTGCCACTTAAGGATGAAGGAATATTTACTTAAGGCTAATTTTATGTCTAATTTTAATACTAACTTTTTCTTATACCAAATAAGAACAGAACTTCAATTTAAAAAATAAAAAACTTCTATCTTGTAATTAAGATGATTTAAATTTTAATTCTTATGGCCTGATTCCACTTTCTAAGATTTGTGTAGTCTTCACATAATTTCCCAGCCAGTCCTACTTTATTTCTCTTTGCTCCTTTCAATTGCCTAATAACCTAAGGAACACAATATTCTGAACAGAAATCCTACAGCATTTAAACATAAGATATCGTCTTGATAATGTTTTTTGTTGTGTTGAATTTGGTCTTCTCCAGAGAATAAAACAAATGAACAAACACTGCTGGTAGGCTGGAGTTTACTAAACTTCATTAAAGTTTGGTTTATGATGTCTACTTAGCCCCTCTCTCATTCAGTGGCATCCAACAAGAATTTGTGAGATCCTGCTCTATGCCTCAAGCATATGTAAGAAAAAGTAAGACATAATTCCTAACCATCAGGACCAGATAGTCTACCTGGGATTTATTTCATTTCTTTCCTGTGCAAAGCACAATATTAAGGTGTGTTCACAGAGTAACAGCTGAATAACAGTCCACAACAGAATCATAGGGCTTAAGAGAAATGACTTTGGATTCAGTCCTGTCTAGGTTCAATGACAGTAATCAGCCACTTGGTCTGTTAGACCCACTATCCTCTTCTAATTTTCTAAGTTAACCAATTACAACCATGTCCCATGGAAGGCATAGCCCTAATTTACAGCATGACCCTACCTGCCCCCAACAAGAACTACTTGAGTCCATTGTGGATGCTTGACCATTCTTGTGCTCTCCCTCTCTCCTCTCTCTGTCTCTCTCTCTCTCTCTGTCTCTCTCTCTGTCTCTCTCTGTCTCTGTCTCTCTCTGTCTCTCACTCTCTCTCTCACACACACACACATTTTTAAACTAGATATAAAAAGACCACAGTCAAATTTCAGTGCGCACTGGCCCTGTGAAGTCACTTATAGACAGGGCAAAGTCGGGTGTGAGGAGGAGGTGAAATCAGAATGAACATCACGGTACATTGCAGAAATGTCTAAGATTTTTCCAATCTCTCCAAGGATCAAAGAATGAACATTGTGGTTGTGGCTGTTTCACGTTCATTCTATTTCCTTTCCGTACTGAACATTCTTTCCCTAAGTTCCAGAGATCTTACTTCTGGACACAGTCTAAGGAATGTGCACATGACCCAAGCTAAGTCACATACTCCACTTGGGAATTTGAATACTGAACAAGAAGATTAAAACTGTTTATTTCTTCATTTTGGCAGCTTCCTCTTGACAAAATCTTCAGGTACTTTCTGCAACTTCACCCAGAAATATTCCAATTGGCTCTTTGAGCAACCTAATCACCTCCTAAAAATTCATCTTTGTTACTGAAGGTCACCAGTTAGTTTCTATTGTTTTCACTAAGCATATTCTAGCAAAGCATGCAAATTCCCCTTCTGTGTTCTCCTTCCGAGTTCTAAGTTGCTTCTGAGAGATGCTGCTAGCCTGGACTCCATTTCCAAGTACCTGCTGCCCTTGTATGTTTGTGTAACTAGTTCTCATTTAGAGAATCTGAATGGCAGTGATTTGTGACATTTTCAGAATGTCACCAAGTGGTTAAGAAGTAGGTGTGCTTTCTCCACCTTCTCTTTCTTCCTGTGTGGATAGAGAAGGTGTTGACAAGGTAGGACAACCTTGGACACCATGTGTTGAAGTGGTAGAGCCTGCATCAGCTTGGATCCCTGAATAACTGTGTGGAACAGAATGCTACTTCCTCCTGCTCCTTCTCATGACCCTTCCTCCAAGAGGGTACCTCCTTACCTTTTTGGACTTCATGAGAAACGTCCATTGTGTTAAGCCCCAGAGATTTCAAATTTTATCTATTGCAGCAGCTGCTGGCATTACCTTAACTGATAGAAGCCCCAGCCAGTACAAATGGAAATGTGGAAGTGTTTTTATTAGCATTTTGAAGACTCTGCAACAACTGGGGAAAGACTATTTGGCAGGGACTAGAGTCATCTGACACTTCTCAGTGATCCAGCTGTCAGGAAGCCAGACACTGACCCTCCCACTAGCTCTACCCCCACTCCATTCTCTCCTTACCAGCAGAAAATGATATTTTCTCTCCTCAGCGACAAGCTGTTCAAGATGAATTGAGTTCTGAGGTCAGTGTTGCCTTACTAATGATATCATGGAGCAATCCTAGCACTTCTGTCTTCCGCCTAATTTCAGAGCCTTCAAAGGGACTCTGAGTCAGAAAGATGCAGGTTAAACAGACCGAAACAAAAAAGCAAAAATATATCCTCTAAGAGGAAAAAGCTTGGGAAGAGACTGGAGATCTCTGATTTCTATTAGTGTGTATGCTTACACAAGACTAAGAACTTAGGACATATTCTTCAAAAGTTCTAAATTTTCCACACGTGATTACATTAACTATATTAAGTGAAATGTTTGCCCTAATTATTTTTGGCCTATAGTTCCTTCAATAAAATAAATCACCCTATAGTAATTTGTAGTGTTGAGTTGTGTGTGTTTATGTGTGTATGTGTACAGAATCAAAATGAGTAAGAAACGTTTATCAAAAGACTTCCCCTGTGGCGTCACTACAGGGGAAATGGTTAAGGATCCTGCATTGTCTCTGCAGTGCACAGGTACAATCCTCAGCCTGGCACAGTGGGTTAGGGATCTGGCATTGCTGTGGCTGCGGTGTAGGTTGCAGGTGAAGCTCAGATTCAAGGCCTGGCCCAGGAGCGTCCATATCCTGCAGGTACAGCTGTAAAATTAAGTAAATAAGGACCCGTTGAGTGTTGTCTGGGCACCTGTTCAGTACCCCTCCCTCAGCCTGACCCTCTGGCCCTGGGCCTCACTACTTGGCATTCTTTGGAGGTCATCTGTATGAGAGAAGGGAGTGGGATCTGTGTTAGCCCAAGCCCATTCAAACCCCAGCTCTGCCATTAGCGTGTATAAAATCCATAACCTCCCTGTGACCACTTCCCTGGCTGAAATGTGGAGCAGAGCTACTCTCCTGACCTCCCCAAAACAGAGATGAGGAAAGACTATCCCAAAATGAAGTAGTGAAAACTCATCCTGCTGCAGAGATCAGGGCCACGCAGGGCTGGAAATCAAGGTGCTCCAACTCCTCTCACTTTGTATGGCCATGTGGTCGTTACCCTAACGCTCCTGTCTTCTTACCAACTTTCAGCTGAGAAAGGAATCCAAAAGTGAGTCTACTTCTCCCAGTTTCCTAAACCATAATACACAGAAACAAGGTTGGTTGTTGTGCTCACTGTACCCAAGCTACTTTGCGCCAGGTAATCTACATAGCGGACCCTCAGTATTGGATCTGTGACAAATATTATGCTTTGCCTGAGACCAAGCAACTTCTTCATGAAGTCTTAATGCAGATTACATCCATATTTCTGAAAAGCCTTTTCCACTGTCTTGTTGACTCCAGTTTCAGCTATCAACCCTCATATGTCAAGGTTTTGTGGGGGCTCTCTTAGAACTCAGTTGGGGAAATTACAAACACAGCCCCATTATCTTCCCTCCAGATAGGAAAGTACTCTCCTTTTAAGTCCAAATTAACCAAGTCAAATACCCTTGGGTTTCTGGAATAACCACTTCATGATTGCAATTGTCCTCTCTCAAGTGTAGTTTACCTTTACAAAGTTTTTGCAAACATCCTTCTCTTTAGAGCATAGGAGCCTACAGTGGTCTTTTTATTTTTGCACTGATTTTTTTCCTGCCCTTTCCATAATGTGGACCTGAACTATATAGAGCAAGGTCCGTTACTATATTCCATTACTAGGGACTTGTAAGTTTCTGGCCTTATGTAGATATAGATATAAATACAGATGATATAGATAGATAGATAGATAGATAGATAGATAGATAGATAGATAGATAGATAGTTATCTTCCATTTCTATCAGTGAGGAAAACGGTATTTGCAAAATTATTACTTGTGAGGTTGGTATTTAGAGTTAAGGCATCAAGGAAAAGATTATTAACAAAAAGTAAAGTGATCTACACTAAATATGTGTTTGATTTTTGTATAGATCTTAAGATATCAGGTTCTTAAAAGAGCTTAAGAAATATTATCTGATGATAACTTTGATGATTTTGAGGCAAATTACACATTCTAGAACAAGATATAAATTCCTGTCCCCTGAATGCTGTAATGTCTCCTTTTAAGCCGCCCTGTCAAGATCCATTTATAACCTTCTTTGTGGGTTCATAATTCTTTGTTCTTACTTAGAGATTTCCTACCCATTAGGGACTATAAATTAGAGCACACCAAGATAACCATTTGAGGAACATAGTTCCATTATGAAAGCTTCTTGGATAATACCCAGTATCCTTGTTTCCAATTCTTATAAAGAGTTCTTTTCTTTCTCCAAAACCTCAAAGCCCCGGTTCACCTAATTGGTCAATGCCCCATACATTTTCCATTTTCTAACACAAATATCCTTTGAAGTGATAAGATTAAAAGTCACATGTACATTTTTCCCCTTCAACCTAAAGGGTTACAGTTCCATATGAAGTTTAATATTATGTAAGGTTTTAACACAAATCATCGCCAAGCTGTAAAATCAATACCTGGAAAGCGCCAAGATTTAACTTTAAAGAATTTACTTTGAATTTAAGGTACAAACCTCAGAAGAAAAATACTTTGAAAGACTGCTATAGAATACATACCCTATTCAGTCTGATCTTTTTGCCTTATTTCTATCAGTACTGTGTGGAAAAGTACCTAGAGAAAGGAAAAAAGAAGGAATGAAAGAAGAAAAGGAAGGAAGGGGGACAAGGAAGGTGGAAGGAGAAGGGAGGGAGGAGGGGAAAGGGAGAGAAGAGAAAGAAAGAAGAGAAGGAAGGAAAAAGGGAAAGAAGGAAAAGTGAGAGGGAGGGGGAGGAAGAGAAGGAAGGAGATGACAATTGTCTAAGTTGTCAGAAAATTGACTTGCCTCGTCTTTCCTTAAGCGAAGAAGGAGACAAGCCCTTTGCCTCCTCCCATGATTTCCCAGTGTGGCCCAGCACCTTAGAGACCACAGAGAAATGTCCCAGCAGCAATGCAGTATCCTCTGAATCACTACATTTTGGAGCAGAAAAAAATTAACTCTTTTGTTCTACAGGGGGAAAAAATGGATGTTGTGGGCATCCGCAAGCCTATTCTTCTCTCCATGTATATGGAATATGACTCTCCAGCCCAGATCAGAGATTCTGGATGTTCTGATTCAACAGTATAAAATGTATGAAACTTGCCATATTATACTCTGAGTTTGAACAATCAGTGTTCTACCGTTTTTGTGCTTCTGTCTACCTATGACTGGCCCTCCACATCTGAGGTTGGTTGATCCACAGACATAGGAGCCTCGGACACACAGCGCAGACTGTACTTGGCCACTCTTTGTAAGGCTTGAGAATCCACGCTTTGGGCATATACTGGGGTCCTAGAACCAGTCCGCCACGTATACAGAGGGAGGACGGTGCACAATTGCATTCACACAGTGGAATTTAGCTAAACAAAATCTTTTGTCTGAGTGGTGATCATGCAATAAGCTCAATTTCCATAAACCAGACAAGAAAATGAATCTCACAGCTTAGCTCTTCTATTGCACATAGATATCATGTAAGTGGTTTAGGCTGAATTTTACAGTTTTGAACTTGTAACCCATCCCTTGTAATTCTGCCTGGAGTACCTTTGTTCCAACGCATAAACATAGCAAGGACATGAACATATCTTCATGGAAAAGACTATATGCTACATTACTGAGTTCCATTTCTTCACATCCCCAGAGCAAGGGGAAACAGGGCCCTGCAAGTAGGCTAATATTGCTTATCAGGGTGTGTAGGAAAGGATTTGCTGAGAGGTCACTGACTTTTCCATTCCTACTCACCAGACTGACTAAAGCAACGAATTGCTCTCCTTCAAATGCATTCCTCCTGTTGCCTGGACTTTGAAAAGTCACTGAATATTAATATGTTTGGCCCTATTTTCCTGGCAAAACAGACTCTCTGAGCTCCACTCCGGAAGAAATCTTTTTTTCTTGCCTTCTGGCAGTCTGTAAATAGGTTAAATCAACGTATACACTTTTTAAAAGTCAATGTTTAACTGTTATACTGAAATTCTTGTGTTCAGAGATGATGTGGAACATGTCCTGACTTTTGAATTCAAAAATAGGTAATTTTGTTTTACATTTCAAGAAATTCTTTTAAAATACAATTCAAGCATAATTTCAGCTATGTTGCTTTAGCTTTTTGGCTACATTACTTTTATGAGAAATAAAATTTAAAAGCCTCATCGAAGCAGAGGATGAATTTTTAATGGGAAAAAAGAGAACAGTAATCTAAGAATATACATAGAGTCTGTAAACATCAATAATTACAAATACTACAAGAGCTATTCTTTTTTTTTATTTTTTGTCTTATCTAGGGCTGCACCTGCAGCATACGGGGTCTAACAGGAGCTGTAGCTTCCGGCCTTTGCCGCAACCACAGCAACGCAGGATCCGAGCGCATCTGTGACCTACACCACAGCTCACGGCAATGCCAGATACTTAACCCACTGAGCAAGGCCAGGGATCGAACCCTCAACCTCAAGGTTCCTAGTCGGATTCGTTAATCACTGAGCCACGACGGGAACTCCCCAAGAGCTATTCTTTTAATCACTAAAAACAAGCTAATCATTCAACATCTTCAAAATTATTAACTTTTTCTTTTTTCCATCTGTAACACAGCATCACATCTACTCCTTTCCTCCCAGTCTGTATTTTCTATCTGTCCTCTGAGTTATGGATACCAACCTCTTCACAATGGAAGCAACTACATCTTCAACCTGGTCCAGTGCTAATAGAGCCTTGCCTCTAAGCTTTCAGGGAATGCAGGAAGTGTGAGCCACAGGAACTCAGGTTGGACCACTATTCTCATCACTGGGGCTGGAAGAGAAAATTCATAACAATGCTAGGAAACAGAGATGTCAGACTGTCTGTACCCTTTCTGCTCACTTCCATAAAGTATCTTTTCACTCTAGGATTTAGAGGCGAGTGGTTTTTTGTTTGTTTGTTTGACTGGTTGTTTGGTTGCTTTTGGGTTTTGGATTTTTTTTCACCTAAATCAGTTGTGCAACTTCATGACTTGGCTTGGCTTGAAATTTTTCCTCACCCCCAAAACCCAGCCACAATTCACCTAGGTTCTCCTTTGCCTTCCTTAAGTCTAAATCTTGATGTCTCTCTCTAAAAAGCTTTCCCGATTTTTCAGAACTAGACTAGGTATTCCATTCAGTGCTCCCAAGGCCCTCATCCCTTTGTTGCTCAATTGTCTGCGTGGAGAATCCTTGAGTTCTGTGACACAGGATGGCATGGGGAGGGGAGAGCAGAGGAAGAGTGTTTGATATATAGTTACTAAATGAATGAATAAACCACAATTTTACCTCCCCATTTTGCTCCACTCTTCTCTCATCATCCATTCCTTGTCTTTCCCAGCTAACTTTATGGTTGTAAAGATAAGAGCATTGTAGAGAAAAAAAAAAAAAACCACTATATTTGGTTTTAGTAGCCCCAGAAGTCTTAACTCTATTATTGTACTATTTGTGCTGCTTGGACTCAGTCTCCTCTTAAGCATCTTTCAGATTTATTGGGCATGTAAAAATATAATATGCTAGGAAACAGCTTGTACACTTTAAAGCGTCACTCAAATGAAAAGTAGTGTTAGAATGATTATTTTTCCATACCCTCCAGTTGACTATAACACCTTCTATGGTTGGATGAAATTTATCACCAAAACCATTTACAGCTATGACATTCAACCTACTGAATGCATTGGTTGAGAACATAGGAATAGGTGGAAGAGAACATGAGTTGGTGCCACAAATATCTGGATATCTGAAATCAAATTCAGTGGAGTTCCTGCTGTAGCACAATGGGATCTACGGTATCTTGGGAGTGATGGGACACAGCTTCAATGCCCAGCCCAGCACAGTGGTTTAAGGATCCAGCATTGCCACAGCTGCAGGACAGATTGCAACTGCAGCTTGATCTGATCTCTGACCTGGGAACTCCATATGCCAGGTGGATGACCAAAAAGGGAAGAAAAACAAAAGAAATGAAATTCAACTCAAGAATCAAAGAATCAAGCACGTGTAAAAAAGTACAAATAACAAATGCCAGAGAGGATGTGGAGAAAAGGATCCATCCTACACTGTTGGTGGGAATGTAAGAAGCTACAGCCACTATGGAAAATAGTATGGCAGTTTCTCAGAAAACTAAAAATAGAGTTACCATATAATCCAGCAATCCCACCCCTGGGCATCTATCCAGACAAAACTGTAATTCAAAAAGATGTATGCACCCCTATGTTCACAGCAGCACTATTCACAATAGCCAAGACATGGAAACCTAAATGTCCATCAACAGAAGAATGGCTAAAGAAGATGTGGTACATATATACAATGTAATACTATTCAGCCATAAAAAGAACAAAATAATGCTATTTTCAGCAACATGGATGGAACTAGAGACTCTCGTGCTAAGTAAATCAGAAAGAGAAAGACAAATACCATTTGATATCACAATTATGTGGAATCTAAAATATAACCTAACTACAAAACAGAAACAGACTCATAGACAAGGAGACCAGACTCATGGTTGCCAATGGGGAGGGGTTTAGGGGAGGGATGGAGGGGGAGGTTGGGGTTAGTAGATGTTACCTATTATAGATGGAGTGGATAAACAACAATGTCCTACTGTGTAGCACAGAGAACTATATTCAATGTCCTGAAATAAACTGTAATGGAAAAGAATATTTTTTTTAAAAAGTGTAGGGAAATAAACAACCAAGAATGTGGCTCAACTGGGCCCAAAGCCAGATTCCTCAGTCGTACTCAAAGCCCCCTGGACTCTAAACCTACCTGTTAGTCAGACTTATACCTTTATTGCTCTCTACGTAAACACCATTGCCTTCTCTGAGCAATGCATACTGTTCCTGTATCCCTCCCCATGGACTGTCCTTCCGCTTATCTAATACCATTAATCCCAAGTACACATTTTAAACTTCCTCCACTGAGTCACACATAAGTCCATCCACTGTGGAAAATATATTCATTCTTTCATTCATTCCATAAGCATTTACTGGTCTCCTACTATGTGCAAAGCACTGCTCTGGACATTGTGGGGGAAACCAAAATGAATGAGACCAGCTCCTTAGTCAAAGGAACTTACATTCAGTGAAGGAAGACACAGACTAAACAAAGAACTACTATTTGATGTTGGGGGAGGCCAGGGGTGGGGAGAGAAAAGTATTCTGCAGAGATTCAATTCATGCACTGTGGCGGTATGAGAGAAGTAAGTGGTGATACTTTCTAATCAGAGCCACTAGGGAAGGCTTCACAGAGAAAGATCATTTGAGCTGGGCCTCGAAGAAGAGAAACAAAGAGAGATTGCTATTCTAGGCAAAGGGAAAATATGAGGAAAGGAACAGGGCCCATTTGGAGAACTAGGAATGGCTTAGCAGAGGGTATTTCAGAAGGATGTAGTAGGACTTTAACCTGGAAAAGTTGAATTGAAGTCCAACAGAAGTTTCTTGTGTTTACGCGATATATACAATTATTTTAGACAAGGTAAACATAGCCCTAAAGTAAACCAAAGGGATAGTAAATGA
Organism: Catagonus wagneri; assembly: GCA_004024745.2. Lineage (NCBI taxonomy): Eukaryota > Metazoa > Chordata > Mammalia > Artiodactyla > Tayassuidae > Catagonus > Catagonus wagneri. The sequence continues at coordinate 2,423,548 of PVHT020000108.1, forward strand.
ACAGTCATTCATCCAATAAGAACATGTAGAACAACTTTAGTTGGGACTATGCCAGGGGCTGAAAACAGAACAGGAAGGCTGAAAGAGGTTCTGTCCTTAAGGAGATCAGCAGCCTGGTGAAGAGACTGGATGATAAACAAGTACTTACAATCCAGTGAAGCAGTGGAAATACAGAGTGCTAGTCCAGGGGGAGGTTGGCGGGGCAGGGATTGTTGTTCAGACATTATGCTTCATAATCACTCTATCCATCGTGATTAAACAGGACCCCAGTTCAGAGTAGATGTTTGATAAATATGTTGATTGAGTAAACAAATTAACTAATTAACATAGTATAGACTCCCACCTAGGTACAAATCAAGAATTAATATGCAAATCCTGCTATGGTATTGCAAAAAGGTAGCCTATTTAAAATTTTCAGAAATAGAGACAAAGGTGACTTTTTCATCCCAAATTCTCTCATTTTCTGTTTACCAACACACATTTACTCTTGTAATTTGCTAAACTTCCATTGCTGCCAATGGATCTAATTCAATACCTTCTCTTCTCTAAGACATAGGTCCTAACACTGGACTTAATACAAAGTAGATATTCAATAAAAATGTATTGGATGAATCAGTGGGTGGATGGATGAATGGATGGACAGATGGATGAATGGATGAATGGCTAGATGAAGGACTGAGTGAGTCATACATCTATAAGAAGCCTAGATATATTAAATTATTCCTACATAATTTTACCTTACTACATCGATTTTTCTGGTCCATTGAGGTGACTGGGAAAATGTCAACAAAATTTAAACACCATTTTTAACAAAGATGTATAAATATTAATGAGTAGAATTATTGTTCTCGTTAAAAGAACAAAAATTCAACCTCCACAATTAAAATACTACCCAATGTATCATATGATAGTTTCATAGAGGGAGAATGTTGAATAATTCAAGCACCATTAGGAAAGAATTGCCCACTAAAAACTAACTTTTAAAACTATGTGAGAGATTTTTTTCTCTTAAACATATGCTTCCTTTTTTAAAAAAATCCACATAGTCTCAAAGATATTGGTCTTATCCTCATGGTTCAACATCCTAAATGCAAAACCTAATTCTTATCAATACAAAGCATCTGCTTTCCATACATGCCATTTTTTCAAAACTTCTTCAGATATCATATTTCAATGATATCTAAGCTTACCAAATATTCACAACTTAGAGAGACCAACAATGAAATGCATGACATTCAATTAGATCTCTAAAAAACTCAGATCTTAATGGTAATAACAATTTAATAACAGCATATACCGTGTATTGACATCTACTCTGTTTCACTCTTTGCTAACCACACAGAAAACATTGTTTCGAACATTCACAATTTTTAATGCACTCGCTGTTGTCACCAAAAATAATTGCTCAGACTTTCCAAGCTAACCTTTGCTTGGAAATAACAATAGTCATAGTGTAAACTGGTAAACCTCTCTGGAGGGTCCTACAGACTATTTCAAAAGTTTCCAAGTATTCCCTTTAATCCAGAAATTACAAAAATAAGAACTCAACCTAAGAAAATAATTAGGGATAAGTGCAAAGTTTTTCTAAAAGGAAAAGTTATCCAAGGGTTTCACAGACACAAAGTATCCAAAACAATCTTAAATGTCCAATGTCAGCCATGGAAAATTGTCATATAAAAATATTTATGGATATTAACATCATAATCATGGTTTACAAGGAAATGAAAGAAGTATGTTATCAAACAGTATGTAAAATGAGCCAAGTGTGTGCATAACACACGGTTATGGAGGGCCAGCAAGGACAAACGCCAAGGTATTAACAGTGACTATTCTAGGTGATAAGACTGTAACTGTCTCCTCTTTTTCACTTATCTGTACTTTCTATTTTATTCCTTCACAATCAACATTGCTTTTGAAACTTTTTTAAAAAGTTATTTTAATAACTTTTAAATTGTACTTTTAGCTTTTCAGAAATTTGCTCACACTTCCAAAAGTGTAGCCTACAATTTAGGTCTGCTGCCAGAGGTGGTGGAATGCCTTAGCCATTTTATCTTAACACAGATGCCCTTCATTTCCAATTTAACATTTTATACCCTTGCAAATTCATAATGTAAGCCATTTTAAAAGTTCAAAATCTTCATATCTTGAAAAATTACAATATCCCCCCTCATGCTTTTCATTTTTTCTTGGTCCTCTCTCTCTTGCATTTGTAATTAACTTGAGAGTTGGGTTAACTGAACACTGAAAGCTATCAATGCTCCAAACCTTAGACAGCTACACACACACACACACACACACACACAATTTGTCCAATATATTATTTAACAAAATCACCTTACTAATATTTTTAACTCAATTTACAATATCTAACTATTGGTTTCTAAGGTGACATTTTGCCATCTAACACCATTAAAAATCTAAGCCTTGGAGTTCCCATTGTGGCTCAGGGGGTTAGGAACCCACATCCTCATGGATGTGGGTTCGATCCCCGGCCTCATTCAGTGCGTTAAATTTCTAGGGTTGCCACAAGCTGTGGTGTAGGTCTCAAATGTGGCTTGGATCTGGTGTTGCTATGGCTGTGGCATTGGCCAGAAATTACAGCTCCGAGTCAGCCCCAGCCTGGGAACTTTCACATGACACACCTGTGGCCCTAAAAAGAAAAAAAAAAAAAAACTAACGCTTAAATTGTACTTTTCTTATTCATCTGTAATTATTGCCTACCATCCAAAAGAAATAGCTGCTCCTCTAATGAATATACATGTAAGTCCATTTTTAGGAACGAAGTTTTCAAGTAACAGAAACTTCTATAGACATCCATTCCATCCTTGTTTTTAGTTAAATGGTTCATGTTTTCCAGAAAATGAAGAATATTGGAAAAAGCCCAAGAAAGACTGGGGAAGGGTTACCATACATCATGAACTTTCAAAGAGAGTTCCACTTTCAACTATTTTAACTTTCAGCCTTTTAGTCTGGAAAAAGTTATCTTCTGAAGAATTTAACTAAGATCTCCAAACAACACCCAGTGAGAGAGGCACTTTGATCTGTTTGCAGGGAGGACAATCAGCCTCACTATTAAAATCTCAATTTTTTTTAGATCTTTTGCCGAAAGCTGGGATGAAAATTATAGCCACACACAGATTTAATCTACAAAAATACTGAAATAACAGAATTGAGTGGAAAATATCAGCATGAGTGTGCAGGAATTTGGCATCACAGAGTGGCCTTCTAGCAGTGTCAACATGGGCTCAGTACTTAACCCCTGAAAATTCTCACCATCCTCATCGTTAAAAAGAACCCAACAAGGTCATCATGAGGATCGAATGAGATGATCCCTGGGAAACTCTTCATGGAGTACCTGACACATAGCAAGCTCTCAGACATCACCCTCTGTTCTATGGTCCAGTTATTAGTAATATATACCAGACAGAGATCGTAAGACACCAAATAGATGGTGACTCCTCTGAATAGCGATTTTCAGTGGTAATGAAGTGCTGTTCTGCCCTCTGTATACCACAGTCTGACCTTGAAAGTATTTTCCAGACTCTGGTGAAAGTCACAGGAGCTCAGGTCTGCAATCACAAAAGGAATGTGGCTCTTAAAAGCTTATGCGGACCGCAGATATGGCGTAGTTAACTTATCAAAAGGAAATGGGCTCTGGTTTTCTTTGCAGGCCTCAGATCCAGGAGCTGCAAGGTTGAGTCACCAGCTTGCTATCTGACCCCAGGCTGGCCACTTAACCTCTCTCTGACCCCATTTCCTTACTTTAAATCAACTCTCTGCTCATGTTCCATTCAAGTCATTATCTCTACCCACAAAAATGGGTAGTTACTAAGGTGTCTCGTAGGTTTTTGAAAATTGATTCATTGTGTTGGGTTTACAAAATAGAACCGTGAAAAGTCTGAAGATGAATAAGTTCCAGCTCTCCTTTTTGGTGTTTTGGTATTTTAAGACCTCTCTTCCTGGAATAAAAACACTAACCCAGACAATACGCTTTGTCTGACACTGTGACCCTCATTGCTGATGAAGCTTTCTTGTGCTGGTATTTCTGGGAGGGACAGAAAGGAAGAAAACAGGAGCCCCTTTGTCAGAAGGTAGTCAAGAGGGAAATAAATTGTAGTTATTTAAAGAGAGCTTAGGACAAGCTAGGCAGTGTCATTTGTTAGAGAACCAAACCAGGAGCTAGGATTATTGGGTTTCACACTTGGCCACCTTCTCCCCAATTGACCTGGGACAACTTATATAACTATGGGTAGCCCGAGGAGCATTCTCGGAACTAACAAGCTGTCCCAGCCACCCACTCACACAAAATAAATGTCCATCCACACCCCCGAACACTCACTCAGACAATGACTCACCTTCCAGGAGTCTACTGTGAACGGCTTGAAGGCAGAGCATTCTGTGTTTCTTTTCTGGCCTCATTCACACAATGGCTAGCTCCATCAATGTCCTTACAAAAAGGGAAATGAGAGGAAATGAGAGTCTAAAGTGTCAAATCTAAAAGTAACTGAAGTTTATACTCTCTGTCAGAGATTTTTTTAAACATCAGCCATCTTCAACAACAACAACAAATCGTGGAATATTCTACCTCTTTTCCTGTCTTCTTGCCCCGTTGACGTCAGCCACATCCCCATTAATTGATTTCCTGGCCTAGAATAATTTTTCTGTTTCCTCACTTGCTACAGGAAGCAGCGCTTCCTGCTTCTAATTTGGTCTTTTTAGGCTGCTGAGAAACCAAAATGACAAGGTGTATCAGTTAAAGCTAGTTTCAGCTGTGAGGAAGAGAAACCTGCCGGCAGTGGCTTAAATGCACAGGTGTATTCACTCCTGTAAAGGGAGCCTAGAGGCAAGCGCTCTCCACAATTAGGAGAACTCCACAATTGCTCTCAGAGGCCTCTGTCTTTGCTCTGTGCGACTTGCTAAAAAGGCTCTGGAGTTCTAGCCACTACAGCCCTATTCCAAGAACTGGAAAGAAGGGAAGGAAGAAGAATCAAAGGATACCACTCTTCTGTTTACAGAACTGTCCTGAAAGTTCTAGCATCGTTTCTGTTACAGTTTACGGACCAAAACCTGGCCATAGGACTGTACCTAACCAAAATGGAAGCATGGTTCTCCAGCCCAGCATATTATATATACACTCAAAGTCTCTAAAAGTTTGTTTGTTTATTATTTCCTCGTTCCTTTTTGGCTGCATCCATGGCATGCAGAATTTCCCAAGCCAGGGATCAAGCTTACGCCACAACAGCTAAACAAGCCACAGCAGTGACAATGCCCAGTCCTTAACCTATTGGGCCACCAGGAACTCCCCATTTCCTTGTCCTTAAGATGTACAGATTACTGGAAATCTGACCTTCTGATGAGCAGCAATTATCCCGAATTCTCAGGAATGGAGCAGTAAAAATAGAGTGTTATTGTGTGCAGAGCTGGATATATGGGAAGCAGGCAAGATCTCATCCTCCCTCTAAATTCCAAGGCCGTGTTTTATAATCTCTTAAAATTCCCACCTTCTTTTAAAAACATAAAATCATCTGCTTTCCTTTGCTGTTATTTGAAAAAAATTTAAATTAGGTGATAAGGTTTGAAATAACTCGTCATGATAATTTTAGAATATACTTCAAAATATACAAATACAAAAAAAATATATATATACAAATACACATACCAGTGGAGATCCTAAATTCACACCTGCCACACTACCACCAACTGCTTTGAGAATCACTGCTCAAAGGCAAAGTCAAGCAAATGATAGACACAAGGTGATGGTAGATGGTTTCATAAGAGGCTTGGGAAGACCAAGAAGATAAATGGGCTCATGTCTTTGGTTATTAGGTCTGCTGATTTTACTGGTTGCCAAATTGGAAAGGTAATCTGGAGAACTAATCCAAATTAATTACAGGGCTTTATTGATTCAGTCTAACTAAAACAGAGACATTAAAGCTAAAGATCCCACGTTAAATAGACAAACGCATTTAAACCAAAGGAGATATCATACTTAATAGAGAAAAGAGTTGCAGGAAAGCATATTTAAAGCATACAATTACACGTAGAAGGCTCCTTGCATGTCAGGGGCCCAGCCAACTTTGTAGAATGAATGAGAGAACTCCACACTCACTGGTAGGCAGTGACCAGGAGATGATGAGAATGAGATGATCAGATGAAAGGAACTTCAGCTATTCTGGTGGTTTACAACCTGTAGACAGAAAATCCCAGAGGGGGGCCTAGTAACTACTGCAAACGTCTTCAGCTCCTTATCTGCAATAAATACTTTGCTCTAAATTGAACAACGAAAAGTGCCATCACAGTCAAGCAGGGGTGATAGGAAGTGACAGGATATATGCAAGAACCCACAAAGCTATCACAAGGGAATCTCACAAAGGAAAGTTTTCTCAGTCTCCCAGGCAAATTCTCAGAATCTGGTAGGAAGAGGACAACTTCAGGCTTCTAGCTCTTTGGAGCATTTCCCACGCACAGTGCTTTCCAAAGGTTTCCACCAAAGTAGCCCTTGAAGACAGAGAAAGGCCAATGCCAGAGCCTGGGAGGTTCCCTAGCACATCCCAAAGTGGTATGCAGCACCAAGCCTGGAATTTCTTTGAGGTTTTCTCTTTAATAAGCATGCACATTGTATTCTATCCGATAGCCTTTTTTTACGTTCTAATTTTCGCCAACATTAAAACATGATTGCCTTGTGCCCTCCATTCTTCCAAGTTCCCTGGGAATACATACAGGCTGGGGGCAGGGGGGCATCCCACCCATGGCATGTGGAAGTTCCCAGGCCAGGGATCAAATCCACACCACCACAGCGGCAACCCAAGCCACTGCAGTGACAATGCTGGAACCTTAACCCACTGGGCCACAAGGAAACTCCCACATAGCCCATTAAAAAAAAACTAAAACACAACCTGCAAATTACCTAGAGGGTTACTGGGTTTAACATTGCTTGAATGTTTTTATGTGCCATTTAGATAATTGTTAAAGGGAGTTTAAAAAAAAAAAAAAAAAAACTCTCAGCCCTTGGGGTATTTTTAAATCATATTCTGCTATCGCATATAGCTGGGCCTCCCCTTACTTCAGCAGCTGAGAGTGGAAATAGGGAAAATTGTAAGCTGGCAGTCAATAGTTACCACCCACTTAAAGGGAATGAAGAAAAGGGATTTTCATGGAAGAGCATCCCTGAAAGATCACTGACATAAAACCAGAATTATGTTTTTTGAACATAAGCAATGTAGGCACTCCTTTCAAAGGAAAATTACCCTATAATTTTAAGTTCAGGCCCATCCATTTTGACTTATATGTAGTCTATCAGAATGCTACTAAATGTTAATAATAAAAACATAAACCTTAGTATTAACTGTTTCTGCTTATGTTCTTATCAACTATATAATTAAAAAAATACATATTAAGTAAAATAAAAGCCAACAAATTATGATTAATAGCTTTAATTTTATATAACCAACAATGTTGTTGTATGCAAAATAAATCTTACAATGTGAATAAAATTCTGTGTATTACAACTGATTTTTTGTCAAATAACTGTAAATACATGTGGGCACAAACATTGAATAATATCACTCCATTATAAACTAGTCATCCAGATAACCAAGAATACGCTTAAATTTTTTTTAGTGATCAACAAAGTGAATTTAAAATTTTTAATATCACAGAAAATACCTAGATTTCTAAGAGTATGTTCATAGACTACCACTCCCCTACCTCAAGTTTAGATGGCTTTGATTCCATAGAGGAACAAAAGAAATATAAATATGGTGAGAGTGTTACCAGGCTGATGCCCCAGAATCAGACTCCTTCATCTCCCTCAAATGGAAGACAACTGCTCTAATCTGAGCTGCAAAGAGATAAGCAAGAACTGGTTAGAATCAGTTAGGCCCAAGATGTTGGAAAATCATTTCCTGTGGAACTTGAGATTCATTAAACGCTCATTGTAATATATTTGCATGCTAAGCGACCCACCCACCAGCACCTCACAGTTGACAACTGCCATAACAATAGCCAGAAGAGCCCATACAAAGACTGAAAAGGAGTATTGTCACAGTTCCAGGTCCAAAACACACCCCTGTTCTCATATGTCATGAATATTTCTCCCTCTCTTTATTCGATTCCCTCCCTTTTACTTCAACATATGATATTTCAGCACAAATCGGGTTGAGAAGGTGATTTGCCAGTGAAGTTCTTGCTTCTCTGTTCTTTAGCCATTAAATAAAGCATATGCTGTTTCAGTCTCATCGCTTTCACTATTGGCCGTGCAAATTTGAGTGGGAAAAGAACCTCTGCAGCTGAGAAAAAGGGTCTTGGCCTTGGCTAGGACCCTGGCATAGGTCCAAGCAACCAATTAAGTAATAAGAGTTCTTATCATGCTTTATTGTCTTATATATTTACCTGTCTCCAGCACAAAAGAGAATGTACCATAAAGAAATGCAGTCCAGTTCATCATGGTATTCCTAGGACCTAGTGCAATGTCTGGCGTATGGGAGACCTAAAAAATATATTTAGTGAATGAATAAATGAATTTCGTAGAATTCTGTGAAAGGGTTTCAGTCTAGATACTGATCAACAGAATAAGGAAAAGCTACTCTGAAAGTCAAGAAAAGATGATAAAACCTTGAGTATCATCAAGAAAGACTTATCTCTCATCTAGAAGGATGATCTGTCACTAGATGATCACAGCAGCTCTTAGGATGTAGGAAGCGTCTGGGAAATAACTGGAATTAATTGTGTTGCCAGAAACTTTGGAGGAAATTAACATCCTGAAGGCTGAGGTTACCAGTGACTTGGATTGGTTTATATTTTGTTTTCTTAAAAGGCTATTTCAGGAACTGAAGGAGATATCAAGGAATGTTTGCTAAATAATTTTCAATTTATATAGATATTAAACTTAAAAAGCACATGGAGCCAGTCATTTAAATTTATCTTTTAAGTATAAACAGTAGCATAATTGTGAAGTATGAGGTTTATATAGGGCTTATTACACTACCAGTTGAAGAGAAGCTGGGAAAGGCGTTAATTAACCAAGATAAGCCAAATTTCTTGTTTTTTTTGGTTTTTTGTTTTTTCGTTTTTGGTTTTTTTGCCTTTTGGCCTTTTTTTTATGTAGAGCCACACCCACGACATATGGAGGTTCCCAGGTTAGGGGTCTAACAGGAGCTGTAGCCGCCAGCCTTCACCACAGCCACAGCAACGTGGGATCCGAGTCGCGTCTGCAACCTTCACCACAGCTCACAGCAACGCCGGATCCTTAACCCACTGAGCAAGGCCAGGGATTGAACCTGCAACCTCATAGTTCTTAGTCGGATTCGTTAACCACTGAGCCACGAAGTGAACTCCCCAAATTTCTTGTTTTTGACCAAAATTTCTTGAATATAAAAATAATCTCACATTTCCTAGGTACGGATTATAAAAGTAAATAAGTGAAATGAAAAACTGATCTCCTTTTAAAGAAGGCAGAAGACAAGTTTTTGTGTACAAAAAAAAAATTAGAATTCAGTATGTATTTTGCAATCTTTTCCCCATCTCTGAAGATAAATAGTAATATATTCTCTAAGGTCTAACAACTGAAAACACTACTAGTTTTATCTGTCCTAAGGGACAGGTATGACAAGAGAAATAAATCATATGGTCTGCTAAGAATGGAGGAAATTGCATAAAAATAATTTTTTTCCTTGTGTAATTTAAGATACAAAGGAGAATTTGCTTTAACTAAAGGTTAAATTAGTTAAATTTGCTTTAACTAAAAGCTCCATAGTGAGAGTTTATGGTTTAAATATTACTTTCTTTTCATGTTAACTTTTTCAAATTCCTTTTTATATCTTAAAGCATAAACTAATTTCAATGGTAGATTCCTAAAGTGTAAATCCTAGCTCTCGGAGCAAAATTTTCTTTCTGGGTTGCCTCTTGGTCAATCAAAAATTGTCTGGAGAATTTACCATGTGACTAACATATGTTCTTATCTATATCTTCCTTGATTCTAAAATTTATTTTTTGCTTTTTAGGGCCGCACTCAGAGCATATGGAGGTTCCCAGGCTAGGAGTCAAATCAGAGCTACAGCTGCTGGCCTGCACCACAGCAACGTGGGATCCAAGCCACATCTACGACCTACACCACGGCTTACTGAGCAATGCCAGGGATCAAACCCACAACCTCGTGGTGCCTAATCAGATTCGTTTCCACTTCACCACGATGGGAACTCCTGAAATTTTTCTTTTTTAATTTAACATTTCAATATAGTATTACCTGTAAGTTCCCTGACATTCTTGCAGGAATAATGTGGAGGGGTGAATGGAGGGATGATGGATACACGCATGCACAGATGGATAGATGGGCAGATGGACAAGTGGGTGAATGCATATACAGAAAGATATAAAAGCTACTAGCACATAAAGCAATAAGGAATATAAGACAACATTGATATTCATCAGTGATAGTGGCCTGTAATTTTCCCTTTCTTTTGTAATACCTTTGGTTTTTTTATCAGAGTGATGCTGGCCTCATAGAATGAATTTGGGAGTGTTCCTTTCTCTGCAGTATTTTGGATTCAGTTGAGAAGGAACAGGATTAACTCTTCTCTAAACTTTTGGTAGAATCCACCTGCGAAGCCGTCTGGCCCTGGACTTCTGTTTATTGGGAGTTTATAAATTACTGATTCAATTTCATTACTGGCAATTGTTCTACTCATATTTTGTATTTCTTCCTGGTTCTGTCTTGGGAAATTATACCTTTCTACAAATTTGTCTATTTCTTCTAAGCGGTCCATTTTATTGTTTTATAGTTCCTTGTAGTGATCTCTTATGATCCTTTGTATTACTGTGATGTCCATTGTAACTTCCTCATTTATAATTTTATTTATTTGGACCCTCTCCCTTTTCTCCTTGATGAGAATAGCCGAAGGTTTATCAATTGTATTTATCTTTTCAAAGAACAAGTTTTCAGTTTTATTGGTCTTTTCTATTGTTTTTAGTACCTATTTCATTTATTTCTGCCCTTATCTTTATTATTTCTTTCCTTCAAATAGCTTTGAGTTTTATTTATTCTTCTTTCTCTAGTTCCTTTAGGTATAATGGTAGGTTGTTTACTTGAGATTTTTCTTATTTCCTGAGGTAAATTTGTGTCACTGTTATATTTCCCACTTAGAACTGCTTTCACTGCATCCCATATGTTTTGAATTGTTGTGTTTTTATTTTTATTTGTCTTTAGATATTTTTTATATCCTCTTTAATTTTTTTTCAGTGATCCAACCAAAAGACATAGACTTGCTAAATATGGGTCTTGCGAAAACAAGACCATATATATGCTGCATGCAAAAGACTCACTTCAGAGCTAAAGACACATACAGACTGAAAATGAGGGAATGAAAAAAGTTGTTCTATGTAAATGGAAATCAAAATAGTGATACTTAGACAAAATAGACTTTAAAATAAAGACTATTACAAGAGAAAAAGAAGGACACCACATAATGATTAAGAGATTAAACTAAGAAGAAGCTATAATAATTCAGCTTCAGACTGTGTTTTAACTGGACTTGAGCCAAGGTTGCAAGTTGTGTTCATCTATTCTGCCTTGTTTATTCTGAGCCCAGTTTAAAAGGACAAGCGCAACTGGGGGCATGTTTCTCTCATAGCAGATAACCAGAATATAAAAGAGGAAACCCAACTGCAAAAATTCCAAGCTTCTGCTCACATAATATCCATCAGCCAAAGAAAGTAATACAGCCCAGCCCAACGTCAAGTTACGGCTGTATCATCCAACCACCATGAAGCCACTGCAAGGGAGTGGATATACAATTCAGTTACTAGGAAGTAAATAATTCAGAGCATCTATTCAATTTTGTTTTCCAAGGTCCTTTTCTCAGCCCTTTTACCTTCTCATTTCCTCCTGGGCTCTTATGTATAGCTGTTATATGTTAATAATCTCTAAATCTGTATAGATTCAATCCAGAGTTTCTCCTAATCTCCAGATATATATAACAGTGGCTAGTAGGAAGTCCAACAGACATCTGAAACCTTGGGTAACACGTGTCCTGTGACCAGCACTAACCAAAAACATTGTAGGGAAGGGAGTTCCAGAAAATGCAGTTCTGGATAGCTAACTGGACACAGTACAAAGCCATCACCATGTGTTAAAAAAAAAACTATATATATATACATATATATATATATATATATAGCCATAATATGACTTAAATGCAACCTGAATGGTGTATAAAATTTGTATAAACCTAGAATTGAAAGAATTCACCCAAAAGAAAAAAAATAAGTAATAATTTATTCTGGTAAGCAGTTTGGCCTAACTTTAGAGGCTTACCTTTCAGAAAAACATTTGGTTAATAATGCAGTTGCCTGTTTAAAGATGTTGCAAAGATTTTTATGGAAGCCAATTAAAAGATGCTGGTAAATCAATATACAAGTCCAAAGTGTTAAATTTTGTTTTTGGGGTTTTTTTGTTTGTTTTTTTTTAGGGCCTCACCTGCGGCATGTGGAGGTTCCCAGGCTAGGGGTCAGATTGGAGCTAGAGCTGCTGGCCTACGCCCCAACCACAGCAACATAGGATCTGAGCCACATCTGCAACATACACCACAGCTCACAGCAACGCCAGATCTTTAACCCAGTGAGCGAGGCCAGGGACTGAACCACAACCTCATGGTTCCTAGTCAGATTCATTTCTGCTGTGCCAAGATGGGAACTCTCAGAAGTGTTAAGTATTTTAACTATTTGATGGAAAAATATTTCATAGAGACAAGAGATCCTACTCTTCACGTGTATAAGAATTTCAGGCCACTCTGTGGCCGTTTACTACTCTTCAGAAGTAATTTGTTGGTGACCTAGAAACCTGAATGCAACAACCCCTAATGCTTGCTGACTAACTTACATCCAGGGAGTAATTCACTCTCTGGGAAACATCTGGCTCATCACTTTTACTATGGTTTCCACACATATTCAGAAGAAGGTGTCAATCACTTGACTATTTAGGTAAAACTGACATAATTTAAAACAGATGTCACCCTCCAGAATGGAAAGAAGTTTCTGTGTGGAGAATTGCTGAAGGGTACAGGAAATGCTTGCAGCTGGCAGGCCTGGATGCAGAGCCCACAGGCATGACTATTGCTCCTATTTCTCAGCAAAGGTTTCAAGTAGAAGATGACCTACAGTATAACCAAACATCCACTTTCTTACCCTTTTTCCCTTTGCCCTCTCTCTCATCATCTGTTCATCATTCTCTCTGGATTTAAGGAAAGAAGCCCAATAAACTAATTCACACTAAGGTGTAAAAAACCTGATAAGCCAGCTATGGGATATTAACAAGGTCAGAAGCCAAAGGAAAAAAACCCTAGCAGTGAGATTTGAGGGAATCTTGAGCCAAGAAGGGAGGAAATAATCTAGCTCAGATTCCCTCAAACTAATCCATCTCCTCATTTCGAGCCTGCCTTATCCCCTGTCTGTCACAGTGGATTCACAGATGGTAAGAATGAGGACTGGTTTTCTTCAGCCTAGACTGTCCCCACGGACTCCAGCTGTAGGGAAAACTTCAGCCCACCATTTGTGCTTGTTACTTACGAACGTTCTAACTAATAACAGGCCAGCACTATCCTGTCCTGTATACTGCTTTTTCCACTGACTGAAACTCCTAAGCAGTATGCTCGAAGTGGCTTTCTTGACATCTTTCTCTCTCTACTGAAATCTCTCTCTGAAACTAAATGACAGAATGGATGGATAGATTGATAAATAGACTAGATAGATAGATAGATAGATAGATAGATAGATAAAAACCTACCATTAAAGGGGAAATAGGAATTTTCAAACAAGAAAACAAAAGGAAATGAAATACAAAGTAGCCTGAAAATGTTTCCTTTACTGAGAATATTGGACAGGCTTTCAAACCAATGCTGGCATTTACACACTGCAGAACTGCACTTGCAGCCCTGCAGATTCCTAAAGAAGCATCCTTAATGCTCTAGCCTTGAATGGTCCTACCTTGCTGTCTGCTCTCCCCGCTGTGCCAACCCTCCATATCCCCAGCCCTTAAGCAGCTCAGACCCATTTCATTGCCAAGAGAGAACTCTATGGGGGCCCCAATTTACTGGAGCCAAGGGCAAAAATAAAGCTATGAGTTTGTTTGTGAGAGCTTAAAATAACTAGTCTGGCAATGCTAAGCTACACTTTGAAAGAGACAGCAGAGGAGCAGAAGAGACAATTCTAACCATCCCGCTGCCCATAAATGACGCCCCTGCTCTGCCCAGCAGTGCACTTCCTCCCTATGAGAACATCTCCCCCAAGGCAGTGACCGTCATTCAGCTTTTTATCTTTCACCCACATATCATCTTTCCAAATGTCTACTGAATACTAAAAGACCAGTGGCAGTGAGAGAAGGGTTCTTAATGTAATTTAATATTACTTCAGAAACCACAGCCAGGAGACAAATACATCATAGACGTATTTTTCTTTTAGAATGACCAAAATTTACTCATCATGAAATCCTCTGTTGTAAGCATGTCCCAAAGGATTGCAAAACAAAAGCTAGATTCACCGACTTCTTCCTTGCTCAACAAGACTCACCCTGTCCCTTGGGGCAACCAGCAACCAAAAAGAATTTGCAACCCTGCCCCATAGGGAAAGCAGTTGAGAGCAAGAAGAAGCCTAAAAAGAGGAAGGGTGAGCAGAGGAGGTACTGATCTCACTGCACCAGCCAGGGCACTGGACCACATCATTTGGATGGAAGTCCAGTAATTGCATGCATGTTAATGAACAGCAACCTTGGAGTCTCTCTGTAGCAGGCCCAGAGCCAACACGATGCACCAGCAGGCACACAGACACTTGCCTTCTTGCCAAACCCTCGAGCAAGCTGGATCCGGTCTCCATTATCTAATTTGATTCTGGGCCCCTGGCTACAATGATGGATGAGGTCCAAGCCCTAGTAAATCCTCATGCCCGGAATGGTTCCCAGGAACTCAGGTCAGTCCTGGCACCTCCTTGAGGTTGATGCTCAGACAGCATACCCTCCCCTTCTCCTCCACTAGCACACAAGCAGCTTCCCTGGAGATCTGCAAACTGGAGGGAGCCAGGAATCAGACACAAAATTCTCAAGCAAATATTAGCAGAAACTGGCCTTAACATCAAGCCAGGATTTCTGAAGTTCAAGGAGTCACAGCAGGTTCCTGAAAATGCTGACTTCCAGATTGATGAACAAAGTTTCAAAGTTTATATCTTCCTCAAATGTCATTATTAAAGATGAAACATGTCCTAAATACATAAATTTCATCTGTAGCAATCACAAGTTACAAGATATTTTTTATCATAACTCTGGCTATCTGATAAATTGAAGGGGGCTTAGAATCAATTTTTAGTTCATGTTAGTATCCCTAGAATCCAGCATTGAGTCTGGCACACAATGTGTAAGCAGCAAGATTTTGCTGAACTGAATTACCTTCACTGGTAATGCGGTACATACTACAGATCACATACCCCCTTGGGTTCAACTTACTTGTGGAATACATCGAATTTATTTGTATACCATCTCATAAGCTTGCAGAGGACTGGAGGCCTCATAGCTGTCCAATAAATATGTGCTCATCAAATAAATAAAAGCAGAGAAATTGTGAATTTCTCAAAACCATGATTTTAAAAAAATAGGGCTTATTATTTCAAAACTATCTAGTATGACTTTTTTTAACCCCCATTGCTGAAATGTTGCAGAGTGATATGTGCGATATGTGTTGGCTTTAACCACTTTGTCTAATCAATACTCTAATGGGCACAGAGAAGAAAGGAGAGACATCCCCTCAAAGTCAAAGGTTTAAAGAGAAGAATACTTATCGCCTGGTGAGCTGAGTATTTTCTGTACTAGCAGAGCTACCCAGTAAGCTCACAGCAAAGGGGAAGGTTTTGGTGGTTTCGGTGGTCTCTGCGTGTCAGCACCTGGTCTCTGGGCTTGCTGCCCAGCACTTTGGAGCTGGGGGCAGACACGTCTCAAAGCAACTTTTTCTCTCTCAAACACATTAAACATTTAGCTAAGCTGGGCCAAATGGTTCCCATGGATACTCCTCATATCAAGAATTGTCAGATATCTATATGCTATTTGGTTAATGCATTTTCAGTGTTAATAAATTCAAATTGGTAAACCTTTCTAGAAAGTAGGAAATTCCTAAGTGAAGGTAAAAATTTAATGCAAATCCAATTTCTGTGTTACAGATTATAACATAATTCATTAAATGAAATACTACATTTCAGAGGGTCTAGAAAAATAGAACCCAGATGACATGTTAAATATACACCATTCTAATTTTACCCAAGCTAAATAATTATATGTTATTATAATAATACACAGTATTACTAGGTAATAATAGGGTTGCATTCATATACTAAGCACTTTACAAACTACAAGTACAATGGTATTTGCAGTAGTGATTACCATCAGGTTTGCTAAAAGCTTGCTTCCTCCATTTTCACATGCTCCACATGTACGACTGAATTTTCCAAAATCCTTAGAAAAGTCACAGAAGGATGTGATAACTAATGAGGAGAGAAAGGTGAGGGAGGTTTGATGTTTGCAACAGAATCATGGTTTATGAAAAAGAGCATGGCTTTAGGAGTCACGTTGATCTAGATTTGAATCCTGGCTCTTTACAAGCTCTGTGACCTTGAGCAAGTGATTTAACTGCTCTTTTCTAATCACTAACAATGGTGATAATAATACCCTTAAGAAAAATGATGCAAAGATTAAGTCAGAATAATGCATATGAAAATACCTCACATCACACTCAGAAGATAGTACCTGCTCATAAATATCTAGTTTTCTTCTTCCAGAAGAGTGAATTCTTTGCTTAAAATGCATAGCTGACACTGGGGAGCTTGGTTTGCTCTGCACCTTTCCCCACGGTTCCCACCTTCTCCCGATGAACCAGGCTCATTCTCATATTTCTGCCCTCTGTTCTCTTATTCTTTGGGTCCGATAAAAATTTGATCTCAGATAACAGAGATTTTAGGAATTAAAAGAATATCTTTCTACAGATTGGCAGCTTTTTTAGGAGAGTCTAGATTTTTAGGTTTAGTCTAGGTTTCACCCTGGTATTCTAAAGCAAATTCAGGTAGAAGAAGTGATCTATGAGGTATTTAACCTAGAAAAAATAAAACACAAGCTGAAAAATGTGTTTCTCTGCTCTGGAGACAGGAAAATGTTGTCTGATAACCTAACGAAATAATTGCAAAGGTGCCTTCCTTGCCGGGAACCCAGAGCCCTTTAATACTGAAAGTTCCACTTGTGCTGAAAATATATTTGCCCTACTTTAGAAGCTCTGGAACTCTCTCAGGCCACTCAAGGGAACACAGTCTTTAAAACTGAAAGCTCCTCATATGATTTCCTTTTAGGGGAATTTATTTAGTTCAATAAATGAAATGTAATTTACCTAGAAGATTTATTATGCATTACCAAAACATAGGCATTTACTCTCTCCTCATCAGCAGGATTAGGCACAATCATGTCATTAACCTTCTAAACATTCCTTTTGGATGGTGGTGAATTTCCTAATAACCATTATGGTCAAGCTGAGGTCAGAGGTAAACAAAAGGTTAAGTATCACAGAGTCTAGGGTCATATAACTTCAGAGGCAAAAGCCATGACTGGAATCTAGGTTCTCTGGCTAATTACCTCACTGCGTCCTGGCTGGTGGGTTTCTTCTGAGGTCTACAGAGGCCTTTAGTTCCTGATGTTTACAGACCAAGAGGAAAACTCAAAAGAGATGGAAACATGGTCAAGTGACCATGGGCAGAAGGAAAGTCTCCTTAGACCGTTTCATCGTGGTTATGGCCTGCCTATCAGGGACACAGCGTACACAGCCAGAGATTCCTAGAGAAAAGTCTAATCAAACGAGTGGGTATATTTAACATGGCAACCAATGTGAAGACAAGCATCATCAACCAGCGCAGAGAAAAAGAGGGGTTCTTGTGGCCGAACTTTTTCCTGCTCTCTACTTAGGAAATGAGCAGAAAATTCCTTTCCTCTCATTACAGGAATTACCCAGTTTACAGCTCAGATCCAAAGTTTACAAACTTGAAATAAGTGAAATTTTCTGAGACTCTCTTGCACATGATATACTCTGGTGGACGTTTTATATCCATGTTTAATTCAATCTTTGTATTAAAGAAAATGGTCAAACTGTGCCTCTCTCTTGCTAGACCATTCACCTATAACGTCTGACAACCACCTACAGCTGGAATTGATGTTTTTGCCATGAAACCATTTCTGCTTCGGAAAATCATTGGCCTCTTCCCATGTATGCCAAGGAAGGACTGTACCTGGATAATGAACCACAATTCTTGGTGGGTCACAGGATCCCCAGGGTATACCCAAATTGTAAACTTCCATGAAAGGAAAATGGTAGGTTGTAGCGCTACATGGAAAGGCCATAAATTCCAGTGCTACCTGGAAGAGTAGCATTTAATGTTATACTTGCTAGAAACCCTCTACAATCTAAAGAATCTAGAGCAGAGCTTCTCAGCCTCTCTGTTATTGACATTTGGGGCTGTATAATTCTTTTTCGGAGTAAAGGGAAGTCGTCCTATCGTGAAACATTTGGCAGCATTCCTGGTCTCTACACAATAGATGTAGTAGCCTCATCCCTCTCTTGTCATGAAAATCAAACATGCCTCAAGGTACTTCTATATGTGCCCTAGATGATAAAAGTGCCCCAATTAAGAATCACTGGTCTCAATTATGCACCTAATTACCCCAAAACTCCAGGAAGCTCTAAGTAGAGTGTTATTATACATCTTGAGATCATTTTCAGGAAACTACAGTGCTTGCTCATCTTAAAGGCTGATATTCTAAACTCAAAAGAAAAGTGTCATCGGCAGAATAAAGATGTTCTGAACTTAGAGAATTTTACAGGAAGTAGCCATCTATCCATTTTCCAGGTAAGTGGACAAAAAAATAAAACAAAAAAAGCTCTAGGATGAAAAGGATCATCATGTACATTAAAATATGTGTTTATGTATGTGCACTTTCAGTTGAATCTTGGCACAGAATAAGTTATGGGAGTGAGAAAAACACAATTACCTGTTTCTACTCATAAGGGATTTTTTTTTGATGCAAATAAATCAGAGAAAAAAAAAACTTGAAGATATTCAGATGGTTTCCCAAAGAAACAACATAAGAAACAACTTTCTGAAAAGTGTGAAGGAAATATCTGTTGAGTCTTACAAAATGGTTTTAACTCTGCAAAGTTTTTGCTTGTATTACTTGGCTTTAATAAAATTATAAAGTGAGGAGATAGCCACAAAATATAGCAATATTGATTTAGGCATGTTTGATCTTATTTTTCACCTTTGCCCATTTTAATTTTTTTTAATCTAGCTTGAGTCAATTACACCAGGGATTAAACAATGAAGTCTTTGTTTGTGTGTTAAATGTGTCTGTAACTAAACATGATGTTATGGGTGAAATACAAGCAAATATCTCCATGCATTTTAATGCAGAGCCAGAGATGGGAGAGAAGGAGTGGGAGGGGCTGGAAATGGAATGATTTAAGGTAATAGGGCACACCAACAATTTAACCAATGAAGAGAGAATGTTCTAAATTCTTGGAAAGGGTTCAGAGGAAAGCAATGTATATAGATATAAATATACATGTACATAGTGGTTAAATCCTCACAAAAACCCCAGGAGATAGATACTGTAATTATCCATATTTTTTCTGATGAGAAACTGAGACACAAAAAGATGACCTAGTTCAAAGTCAGTTAGTATGTGTCAGAGCTGGGATTTGAACCCTAGCAGTTTGACTGCCAAACTCACACTCAACTATTACACAGAACTGCCTCTTTAAGGGAACTATACCTAACATCTTGGGAAAGAACATGACGGAAGATAGTATGAGAAAATTAATGGGTATATATATATATATATATGACTGGGTCACTATGCTGTACTACAGAAATTGGCACAACACTGTAAATCAACTATAGTTTAATTAAAAAAAAAAATGGAAGCAAGAATCTGGGAAGGAAATAGTTGTCCCAAAGAAGTGATAGATCATTTGAAGGCTGCCACATTGAGGGAAGACCTGGCAATTACCCAGTTAATTTTCTATCCACAGACAGAAGTTCCTTTGGAGATGAGGAGAAAGGGGACTGAAACGTCCCCTCTGCTATCTATGTGCATCAAATTAATCATGTAATTGTCAAATGCCAAACCCACTTGGTACACAGAGACATTCTTTAAAGATAAACAGTTTTGTAAATAAGCATCTTCCCACTCCCACCCCACTGATGACTAAAAAGCACCTCTGTGTGGGAGGCTAAGTGACCACCTAGGATCTGGAGTGAGGGACTCCAAACCCATGAGGAGACTCATGCTGGTTACCTCAGAAGTACTGCCAGGCATTGGAAAAGGCTTGCCCCCACCTGCTGCTACCATTTCTCTTTCCCCTAGTCTTGGAAGTGGCCTTGCTCCCCCACTTTCTCCCCAGTCTCCCCTGCTTCCACCTGCCCTCTCAACATAGACATTCCCAAGGCTCTGACCCTCAGCCATCACGGATCCATCCATCTCTTACAAAGTAGTTCTAAGTCTAGACTTCCCACCAGAACCCTCCACTGACTTCCAGACCCCTCTTCCTCACTTCCTACTGGACAGTTCCTTCATTTGTCCAAAACAGGACTCGTATGCTTCCCTGCCTCAAAGAAAGAAAAGTCCGCATGTCAATGGCTGTAGCTAATAGCCATCATCTCTGTCACCCAGTCCTCCCCAGGACTATCTAGCACATCCCAGCATTTCCCTAGTGCTGATTTCAAGGTTGGTCACTTTTGCTCACTACTTCCCTTCATATTTGCAGCCTGCTTAGACCTCTAGCTCCCAGCAAGTCACCTTACCTTTAAAACTGTGCTGAGCAATGCTGCAGCAATGAACCACACACGGCCATAGCATTCTTGAAACGTGCCTCACCTGAAATGAGGTATGCTGTTACTACAAAGGCACACGGTATTCAAAGACTCCATAGGAGAGAAGAAAAAAGATCTCATGAATAACTTGTGTATGTAACTTGTACATTGATCGCATGCAGAAATTATTAGTAATATGTTGGGTTAAAATATCACATTATTTCACTAGTTTCATTTTCTATATTGTAATGTAGCCTCCTAAAGATATCGACATTCCTGGAATTTGTATTTACCTAACAGAGCAAAAGGGGCTTTGGGGATGTGATTAAGTTCAGGGTCTTGATGTGGGAAGATTATCCTGGATTATCCGAGAAGAACTAATGTAATGACAGAGGTCCTTATTAGAGGGAGCTAGAGGGAGAGCTGACTATGAAAGATGTTACAGTGCTAGCTTTGAAGATAGAGGAAGGGGCCATGACCCAAAGGATGTAGGTGGTCTCTAAAGGCCAGAGTTGTCAGGGCAACAGATCCTCACTCAAAGACTCCAGAAGGAAAACTGCCCAGCCAGCACCTACAGACCTGAATAACTTTAAGAGAATAAATTTGTGTTGCTTGAGGCCACAAAGTGTATGGTAACTTGTTACAGTAGCAATAGAATATAAATACATGTGGCTACAAGGACATTTAAAATTACATGTGAGGGGCTTCCAGTTGTGGCCAAGGGGAAACGAATCAACTAGGATCCATGAGGATGCAGGTCCGATCCCTGGCCTCACTCAGTAGGTTGGGGATCCGCATTGCCATCAGCTATGGTGTAAGTCACAGACGCGACTTGGATCTGGTGTTGCTGTTGGTGTGGTGTAGGCCGGCAGCTGTAGTTCTGATTCGACTTCTAGCCTGGGAAATTTCATAAGCCACGGATGTGGCCCTAAAAAGCAAAATAGATAGATAAATAAATAAATAAATAAATAAATAAAATTACATGTGACTTTGTAGCTCACATTGTATTTTCATAGGGGAGCACTGCTCTAGAATCTTCTCCCAGTCAGTCTTTTCCCCTGCTGCAGTGATCTTGTGCTGTAACTCCTCCGCTCAGATGCTGTCAAAGGCAACACAGCTGAATGAAATGAAACCCAAATTTCTTGTTTGTCTTTCAAACATCTCTCCTTCACATTTTCAACACAGTGCAGTTGCATTAGCACTACACCTGCTAAACATATTTTTCAACCAATCTGGCCTACTTGGAGACAGGTTTTCCTAGTTTTCATGTTTTGTCTCCTTTTCCTAGATGTTGACTCTATTTTAAATGCATTTTATTGTCATTTACACCCATTGAAATCCCTTCCCTCCTTCAAATTTTGGTTGAAATCCCAATTCTTCTAGGTAGCCAGGCTTCCATAGCTCCAAAAGGAGGTAATTTAACTCTGAGCTTTGTCTCCTGTTGCATGTTATCACCTGGATTGGAGCATTACTGAAATCTGACTTGGAGTAGAAGTGATCCTGCACTGGGCCGCTTCCCAAGGAAGGGGCCCGCTTTACCCACCCAGGCTCTGCGTTCATTCATGGTGTCCTCTCTGTGCCAATGACATCAGTGCAGAAGTTTCAGGATTGAGTCTCAGGGAGTAACTGCTAGTTTCAACTCCACTGCCTGTCTGGGAGCTAATGATTGATTTCCAGGCACTATGAACTATCTGAAGAGGGGCTCCCAGGAAAAAAATGAGAGTGCTCTGTGAACTGGTGGAGACTCAAAGCTGGTCATATTTGAAATTAATGCCTCATTAGTACTCAAAGGCCAATGAAATCTAGGATATACTGCAGACCATAGATAGCCAAAAGAATCTGTGATACCAAATAAAACACTAAACAGAAAAGATGTGCTTCCAGAAGAGCTAATATTTCTGCCAACCTCCTCATTTATGTTAGAACCACAGCCACAGTCAGGTCTTGAGGTTCCTTGTTCATCATCTATCCCAGCAGTCACCTCGCACAGTCATTTTTCTAGAGTGAGACCTTTGAAGAGATGTTTTCATTTCCATAAACAAAATATTTCAACAAGCATTCATTTCAATCTTTGTTCACTTAAAAATACATGCTAGGGGAAAAGGGCC
This sequence comes from Catagonus wagneri, assembly GCA_004024745.2. NCBI lineage: Eukaryota > Metazoa > Chordata > Mammalia > Artiodactyla > Tayassuidae > Catagonus > Catagonus wagneri. The sequence continues at coordinate 2,446,530 of PVHT020000108.1, forward strand.
AGAGAAAAACTACAAGTCCAACAATAAAGGTCCTAGAATTTCTTTGTAGGTGATAACAGTTTCTCTGTTCTTAGTTACTTGAGTGACACCACCGTGTGAATTCTGAAACATTTCCCCCAAAAATCGAAGTGTTAAATTATGCCACTTTCACCACCTTGTGAGGTCACCCAGGGTTCGCGACCTAAAATGTCTGCCTTCAGATGGATCAGGATGAAATTGTGCACCAACTTAAGAAAAGTATCTCACATCCACAGAGTGACATACAGGCTGTATTATTTTGTCTGACCCACACGGTAACTTTGGAATGCTGGTAAAACATATAATCCATCCCTATTTTATAGCAGAGGAAGTTTAAAGCTGGGTTGTAGTGGAGGGGAAATTCAAACTCATGTTCTCACACATGATCACAAGACATAGCTTCAAATGTAAACAATTCAGGGACTGTTAGAAAAAGAACTCAAGGAATTGTCTTATACAATACCTTGGTTTTACTGGTAGAGGTGAGACTGGGAAATACTTGTTTCCTCGCATCACAGTGCTTTTGGTCTTGCTGATCCCACTTCATACAAACACTCCACCAGCTGTCCCCAGCTCCAATGCAAATCCTTTCAGAGAGGCTTATTCTCAACCAGGAAGCCTTCCTGATCTCTCTGCTAAGCCACATTCTCCTATTCCAGGCTCTGCCAGAGCCACTGCCTTCTCTGCAGCACTTATCACTCCAATAAGTTTACATGTATTCAAGTAGCTTTTTATTACTCAAGATTGTGCAATCGGTTTTACTGTCTATCTTCCCCATTAGTTTACAAACTTCATGAAGGCACCACTGCATCCTCAACATCCCACAGAATGCTCAATTTGAATAAATATTTGCTAGAGAGATTCATTTATCTTGAACTCACATCTCCTGACTCTAGTCCAAATCTTGTTATCTATTTCACTATGGAAACCTGAGTTAATTCTTCTCTATTTACATTCATGAATTGGTCAGAATCTTAAGGGGGGATTCTGTTCTAAGTAGACTTTCTTAAATGAGAGAAAGTAAAAATTCCACAGGCAAACTGAAAGATAATGTATCTCCTATCCTACAGCCCTAGGCCCCTATACATAACAGCACCTGCCTATTGAGACAATCTGGTTCATCAATCTTGTTATCCTAGATGTAGCTCAAGATCTCCGCCTTCACTAAATGGTAAATACAGGTAGATCCATGCCAGTATTAATAGCAATTGTCTTTGACTCCAAAAGCTGTGGAAGCTTTTAGAAAACATCCCTTCAGCCACAAATATGTGAGAAAATCTTCAGAACAAATATACCTGGCTATAGCTACCCATCACTAGCAGGTGACCCAGGGTCACACAAAGGCACATAGAAGCCAACTCTGGGTCAGAGATTCTGCTTCTGTGATATTTCTCCCTGAAAATTCCACCCGTGAAACTGGCATATCATCTGACAGCTGGGTGAGAACCTAGTCTCTGTACCAACTTCAGTTCAGGTCCAGGCTACTTGGTTTGACCTAGGTCTTCCTATCCATGGGCTGACTCTTTCCCAGGGCACTTGGGTTAGAATGAGCTCCATGACAGTCCACCGGCATAATTCTCCCCTCTGATCTCCAGGCCAGGGCTGGGTCTGGACCTCTGAGCCAACCTCCTGGACCACTTTGTTGAGCTCTCTCTCCCCAGAGGACTTCTTGGTCTCTGAATGGCCCAGGAGAAAACTCCAGTTTGGTTATCCTAGTCCAACAGATTTTATCAGTCTGGCCATGTTCACAGTCCTCCCCAGTGTGTCATTAGACCCCTTGTAAACCAAATCAGGAAAATGTAGCCACAAGGAGAACTGCCACGTCAACTCCAATCACTCCAGCTTCCACCCTGTTTGGGTCAGAGTGGAGAACTAACACTCCAGGCTTTAGAGACACTTGAAAAGCTAACTAGAATAGTAAGAAATATCACAAGACCTGCAACAAGAGAGACCTTTATTTAAATTCCAGCTGCATCATTTACTATCTAAATTACCTGGGGAAATTTCTTAACTTGAGGCCTCGATTTCCTTATCCATTAAAGAGGGATCCAAATACCTGTTTCAAATGGTTGGTGAGAATATTAAAAACAAAATACTATATGTAAAATGGTCCAGCACAGAAAGGGAAACAGATGTTACTGTCCTACCACCTTCCTTCCACAGGCACTGAGACTAGAACAAACAGAGAGAAAGGATGGATGTAAAAGAACAGGAGTAAGAGTCTAGGACACAGTACTAGTGTCCATAGATTTACACAGTACAAGACTTAGTTTCCAAAATGTATTCATGCCTCCCTAGGGATTGGTTGATATAACTACTGCTATCAACACATTCTTAAGAAAATTGAGGCACAAAAGAAGTGACCTTCCAGGTTCTCCCAGGAAGTCATTAGAAGTGTGAAGTCAAATCAAGTCACCCATAAAGTAAGAGAGAAACACATCAACAGGAGCTACATTTTTCAGGAGTTCCAGTTGTGGCTCAGTGAATTAAGAACCAAACATAGTATCCATGAAGATGCAGGTTCAATCCCTGGCTTCACTATGCGCGTTAAGAATCTGCGGTTGCCTCAAGCTGTGGTGTAGGTCATAGACTCAGCTTGGATCCCATGTTGCTGTGGTTGTGGCATAGACTGCAATGGCAGCTCTGAGTCGACCCCTGGCCCAGGAAATTTCACATGCCGTGGGTGTAGCCCTGAAAAGAAAAAAACATAAATAAATAAACAGGAGCTATATTTTCAGACTTCCTGGTATTTCACAAGGCCAGTCTAATAGCTTCTCTTTACTTATGGTCTACTGCATATCAGCCACTCTGCTACATGAGTTAGACAATTTTTTTTTCAACAAATATTTGTGGAGCATTACCGAATAAGCAAGATACTTTACTGCATACAAACGATATAAATGATAAGTAGAAGAAATATGGCCTCTGTTCTCATGGAGTCCTGTACAGGAGCCGAACATCAATCAAACAGACACACAAGTAAGTGAATAATTACACACTGTGCTAAGCACTATGAAGAAAAGTTTTACAGCATGAATAGAGAATACAATGGTGACAGGGTATAAGGAAGCTTCCCAACAGAAGCTTCATTTGAGCCAAAGTCTAAAGGGTGAGCAAGTGAACTAAGAAGAAAATAGATGTCCAGGCAGAGGAAACAGGAAGTGCAAAGATCCTGGGGCTGGACAGAACATAAAATATTCAAGAAACTAGCTCTATCATAGCTTGTTTACAGACAGAGAGGAAAGAATAAGGTCAAATGAATTTAGAGAGACCTTGCAAGGACTAGTATCCTATGTTGGAAGCTTTAGGCTTTATCCTAAAAGCAACAAGAAGTCATTAAATCAGGAATTAATTAATCTACCAAGTGTTTCAGAATTGTTCTGGGATATCATCACACCATTAATATTCAATGTAGAATTTAAATCCACTATTCCATTGTATATATGTACCACATCATATGTATCCATTCATCTGTAATGGCCATTTAAGTTGTTTCTATGTGTTGGCTATTGTGAATAGCCGCACAATGAACATAGGGGTGCATGTATCCTTTTGAATGAAAGTTTTGCCCAGATGTAAAGTAAGTCAGAAAGAGAAAGACAAGTACCATATGATATCATTTACATATGGAATCTAAAATATGGCACAAATGAACCCATCTACAAAACAGAAACAGATCACAGGCATAGATTACAGACTTGCGGTTGCCAAGGGGGAGGGGGGCAGAAGTGGGATGGATGAGAAGTTTGGGGTTAGGAGACACAAGCTATTACATTCAGAACGGATAAGCAATGAGGTCCTGCTCTACGGCACAGGGAACTATATCCAGTCTCTTGGAACAGACCATGATGGAAGATAATATGAGAAAAAGAATGTGTGTGTGTGTGTGTGTGAGAGAGAGAGAGAGAGAAAGAGGGATGGAGGGAGAGAGAGACTGGGTCACTATGCTGCACAGCAGAAATTGACACAACACTGTAAATAAACTATAGTTTAAAAAAATACTTTTTAAGAATTCCATTAGACCACTAAATAAATGCTTTCGGCATCTGATTCACAATCCAATGGGCTTTGTGACTTAACAGCTGCCCAAGAGGCCTAAATCTTTTTATCCACAAACTCTAGTGCAGACTTTTAGAATCAAACAGGCATGACATTACCTATGCTCTGCCACTCAACACATAGGTTCAGTAGTGATAGAAAACTTATTCATGATATTAAGACAGATCACCGCCTCTCATATATGTTATTATAAAAGTAAAACATGTGGAGGTAAAAGCCGAATTTTGGCTTCAAAAGTTCTTAAGACAGCTACATCTGCACTGCCCGACATAAGCAATCTGGAAGTTCACATGGTGAGAATTAAGCATTTCTCACTCAGTATAAACTGTGAAATGTACTTGAAAATAGAATTTTCTACCAAAATTAGCATTTTTTTCAGACTTGGCCAGCAACCACCATCTTGTTACAAAGTCATATAATTTACAGCGAGAAGCTGATCGAGATGGGCTGGTGCCCTGAGGGCCCACAAGCTGTCACTGGCTTAGGAAGGCACATCAAGGGAGGACGAGTCCTTCTGAGCTCTCAGTACAACGATGAGATGGTATAAGATCAGAAGACTGCTTTGTACAAGGTGGGGAAAGTAGAAATGTGGGCCAAATAAAGTTTCCAGGTGCAAGCAAAGTCACCGTGAGTCCATAATTTCTCAGAGCTTTTCATCTTCCACCCCTATGCCAGGATTTGCAAACATTTTCAGTGTTTCCAAACCTGGCTGTCGTTGCATGTAGCAATATTTTACTTTTTATTTCAATTCACTTAATTTCATTTATGTTTACTTCATGGGGGCATGCCACTTTTTAAATTAAAATGAGTTAAAAGTTTTCTATTTCGGAGTTCCAGCTGTGGCACAGTGGGTTAAGAATCTGACTGCAGCAGCTGAGGTCACTGCAGAGGTACAAGCTCGATCCCTGGCCCTGTACAGTGGGCTAAAGGATCCAGTGTTGTCACAGCTGTGGCCTAAGTCGCAGCTGCGGCTCGGATTCAACTCCCGGCCTGGGCACTTCCATATGCCACAGCTGCAGTCCTAAAAAAAAAAAAAAGGTTTTATATTTCAAGAATTTTTAGATACCCTTAAGATAAGCAAAAATAACCTAGGGTTTTTTTGGTTTTTGTTTTTTGGGTTTTTTTGCCAGAGTTAAGTAATCACTGTTATTTACCTTGGTCAGACTAAGGACCCTGAAAAAATATATAAAACTTACAAAAGATGGAGGAGGAAAAAAATTTCTGTGTCAAATATTCAGGGTCAATTGTTTTCAGAATCCTAAGTCTATGAGTTCCTATGTAAAATACATCATTGTTTAATTAATTTCTAAATTCTGAACTGGCAACTCATCCATGTCTCATCTTCATTTTTCCCTGTCCACTTTTTGACAATTATGATGATTATTACTGTTTCTCTCAGAATATTGATAAGGGAAAGGAAATCAATAAGAATGGGGAAAAAATCTCTACGGCATCTTGTTAGCAAGTCTTGCAACAGTTTAATCAGAGAGGATACAAATGCTCCTATTCAAGGATATTCCTCCTTAATCTGAGGATGGTCTGTTTTCACGCTCTCCACATCAGTTATTAACATATCTTACCAAGACCTTGACCTGAATATCCTTGGGGATTGGAACATACACAACAGCACAAGAAACGTTAACAGCCAGCATACTCCTGAACTGTACAACACGACTCAACCTAAAAAGTTGTGTGGTGTCGTGGAAAGAGCACTGACTTGGCGTCAGGAATGCTGGATCTGAGGATCTGCCTCTGCTGGGATATTGACTCATGGTCTTTGATAAGCGAAATTCAGGACAAATTTCCCCCACTTTTCACAGTTAACCCAAGTGGAATGAGAACTTCTCCATACCTCTCAAGCGCTGTTCCCATATCTATCGTTGAGTCAATAGTAATGGCTTAAATCAGACAGATGTCTTTTATTCACTTCCCACCCTTCCCCCTACAACCACCGTTAGTTTCCTTGGGAGCGGAAATAAATCATTCGTTTTTATCTTCTTAGTGACTTGAATGGTGCTTGACACACTGAAGGCCTTCAACAAATGTTCACTGCATACAGTTTTGCAGTCTCACGTCTGTTATATCCACCAATGACTTCTTTTTCCTCTCCAAATATCCCTGGGGCTCCTTCAGGACTTATTTTCCTACAAGTAGTGTTCTGGTTGTTACTGGATAATAAGTTGCCTCATTATGGCCATCTTAAACTAGTAAAAAATTTAACACTAATTTTGAAATATTCAATTCCTTTCGACTATTTAACAAAGATGGGTTCTTAAGTGAACTTGGCTAAATGAATGCTCCCTCCCCAACCAAATAAGTGTAGCAAGCAACTACAATTATTTCTTACCCCACATGTTCTTCTAGAAACTTGCCCACCTCTATCAAAAAATAGACTCTATGTTTTCCCCCCTTGAAGCTAGGTAGGGTTTTGTGATTGCTTTGAATATAGGGTGAAGGGGCAGTCTGTGATTTCCAAGTTTGTGTATAAAAGGCAATGCAGCTTCCAAAAGGCTCTCTCGTAGGGCACTTGCTTTTTGAATCCAGCCATCATTCTGTGAGGAACCCCAGACCATATGGAGAAGCCCATGTGGGAAGGAAAAAAGCCCCCTATCCTCAGTCCCAGCCAAGCTCCCAGCCAACAACTGGTGCCTACTTGCCAGGCATGAGTCATCTTGGAAGCAACATCTCCGCCTTCAGTCAAGTCGATACTGCATGGAGCAGAGACAAGCCTTCCTTGCTAAGATCTGCCCAAATCACAAACTCATGAGCAAAATAAAAATAGTTGTTGTAAGCCACTAAGTTTTAGGATGGCTTGCTACATGACAAAATGTAACCGGAACAACTGCTATGGTGAGAGCAAACCAGGATGGCTACTTTTGCTTTCCAGGGATTCAAAAAGAAACAGAATCTGCATGCATTCAAACACTGCCCATGTCAAAAATGTTTGTGATGATAAAAAATAAATAAATAAAAATTTTAAATAAAAATAAATAAACCCATCTGAGTACAGATTCACTTCTGAATAGTCTTTCGCCTACAAGCTTTTCCAATTTCCTATTTTGGGGGTCCTAAAATAGTAAACTTTTCCAATTCTACCAATCTTTATATTTTTGGAACTTTCATCTCGTTTCTTGAGACTTTTTCATTATAGCCAGTAATAAACAGTACACACTACCTACCATTCTGTCTTCCAACCACTTCTCTAAGAGGCAGAGGCTGCAGGGACACTAGGTCTGCCTTCTGAGTTATTATAAATAATGGTTTTACCAAATGTTTTGCCACTGTATAATGTGAGTCACTGCTTTTCCAGTCTCTGATATCCATTTCCCTGATTCCCAGCTCTTGCCAACTTCCACACAACCACAAAGTCAACTTCACATCTTTCAGGATTTGTTAAAGAACATCACTTTGAATAGTTTTATATATTTTTTTTCATTATGATAATGCTACCTGTATACAAATAAAATCCCAGTGTTTTAAGCAGTGGTATGTTAGTAAAATGACCCGCAAATAAAAACTTTGGGTTGTGGCATTTGCCAACTTCTGTGTTGTAAATGCCCCAATCATGATGATTTCAAGCCACCGACTTGATGTTGATTAGTTTACAAAATTCCTTAAAATTTAGCCATCAGCTCTTGCCAGCCAGTGCAAGCCAAAGACAGCACACCAATGGACTTAACCCAAGGCATGAAATCCAATCAACAGTGGGAACAGCTGAGCAGTTTCCTTCACAGGGACCCAGGGTAATGCAGACTCTGCCAGGTTCCCCACACAGCTCCCAAAATCATCTTGATGCCAACATCCAGGCAGCAGACGGGGAAGGAGGAGAGAGAGGTGAGGGTCCCAAGGAGGACTTCAGGGTTCAGGCGTGGAAGTGATATAGACACTTCTGGTCCCATTCCTTTGGCCAAAATTCTGTTCACAGTTATGCCTCCCTGCAAAGGAGGTGGGGGATGCCGTCTACCTGTATGAACTAGTGGAAAAGAAAACAGCTTTGGCAAACACCTAGTCTGAACCTGGCACATTTCCTTAGACCGAAATTCCAGCTCATCAGTAGTATTATTAACATCTTATAACAGTCACTTGACAGCTCCATTTCATTACCCACGGAGAAAATTATGGTGACCTCGGGGTAAAGTATGGCCTAAGGTGGTTAGAAATTACGTAATAATTGTCGCCGCAGGCACTGAGCAAATGTATCTCTCATTGGCCCTGGCGAGAGAGGTACACAGAATACCCTGTGTGGCCAGTATTCTACCGGATTCCTGGTAGAGGTTATTTGTCTAAATCACAATAACAGAGCCACTAGCTTTCTTACCTGTTCGTGCAACCTTGGACACCCAGGATGTCAAGAAAAACCTTGAACCTGGAATGCAGAGGGAGCTTTAACCTCAGTCCACATCTTTAAAAAGAGAAAGGGTTCAAGCGGTCTGCGATTCTCGTCCCACCCTTGTCACTGTCAAGCTCTCTATGACTCAAGTTCTTTACGTGAGGAGAGAATAAGCACACCTGGTTCACAGAGTAGAGATGATTAACAAATTAATTATTACAAAATTCTCGCACGTAGTAAGTACTTGATAAATATTATTTCTTCCTCCCCTCCCTACCCAATAGGGGGCGCTCCTGGCCACAGTCTCGTAGGTGAGACTGGATGCCCATGCTCTTGTTAGCACCTCCACCTCTTGACATGATCTACCGTATGTTCTGAAGTCTCCCTTTCTTCTCTTCGCAAAGAAAATCTTGGTGGCCTTTCCACCTGGGTCATACATGGCTCCCTACTAATCCCAGTAATATGTTTAGCAATCCTTGAACATTTTGGAGACATTGCTGTTGCCAAGCTAACTGGGAGGAGAAAGTCAGAGAGGCTAAACATCCTGGCAAGAAATTCCCCACAAAAAAAAAAAGAAAGAAAGAAAGAAAAAAGACTCCGCCATCATGTCAACAGGTCCTCTCAAAGGAGTTCTGTAAGAGCAGAAATTTCAAAATGTGTTATGGTGGGGACTTTTCTGAGACAGCATGTAACAGCCACTCTTCCACCCCTATATAGCCTTCGACTAGTCCATCTCCCTGCAGTGTCTCTGAAAGAGAGAAAGGCTTATATGTCCACCTGCCCCCGTGTAACTGGATCATATCCCACCCTATCCCTACCCCAGAGTACTCTGCCTACCCTCGACCTCTGACCTCATGGTCTAACTACATATAATAAATTCTGTGGGAATCATCCCATGGGCAAAGGCCATTTCTTTCCACTTAAAATGGTGATGATTGGAGTTCCCGTGGTGGCACAGTGGAAATGAATTTGACTAGGAACCGTGAGGTTGCAGGTTCAATCCCTGGCCTCACTCTCAGTGGGTTAAGGATCCAGCATTGCCATGAGCTATGGTGTGGGTTGCAGATGCAGCTTGGATCTGGCATTGCTGTGGCTGTGGTGTAGGCCGGCAGCTGTGGCTCGATTCAGCCCCTAGCCTGGGAACCTCCATATGCTGTGGGTATAACCCTAAAAAATAAATTAATTAATTAATTTAAAAAATGGTGATGATTAACCCGGGAAGCAATAATTAAGTCTGGGTATAGATAAACAATAGGCCAACTTGCACAACCAAATTCCTCATTAAAACCTCATTAAAACTGGTCAAAGTTAAAACTAATGACAGGTTGTGTCAAAAATGATGACACACACAAAAGCCCCTTGCTCAAGGGTGTTTAATTCAAAGACAGTCACTTCTAAGTACAAAACAGGCCTCCTATTCATTTGGATGGCAAGAAATTTTAAAGTTTTTGCTGCCTAATTTGGAAAATTGTTAGCTGATGCATATTTATAGTCCTGTTTAAAAACGAGAGTGTTAAATCTTTTCCCCTAAAGAGATGTGGAGTTGATCAAAGATATAGGATTGTCCTAATTCTTTTCAAATGTAGACCATCTTTAAAAAGTTATAGCAGGGGTTCCCTTCGTGGCTCAGTGGTAAATGAATCCGACTAAGAACCGTGAGGTTGCGGGTTCGATCCTTGGCCTTGCTCAGTGGGTTAAGGATCCGGCGTTGCTGTGAGCTGTGGTGTAGGTTGCAGACGCGGCTCGGATCCCGCGTTGCTGTGGCTGTGGCGAAGGCCGGCAGCTACGGCTCCTGTTAGACCCCTAGCCTGGGAACCTCCATATGCCGCAGGCGCGGCTCTAGATAAAGGCAAAAAAAAAAAGTTATAGCAGGAAACATGTCTATGATTAAATGAAATGAAAACTCTTACGATGCTTGTAATTTATGATTTCTATCTTTTTGATGGGACTAAATGTCCAAGCATTTTATTACTGGGTCAAATCTCTTTTCTCGTAACACAGGTTCTCTGTCCAGAACCCAGCGGGTCACAGGTTTGCCTACAGTTTATGGAATAAATCTCCTCCAAGGCTGAGCTGAAAAAGCACGGGAGGTTTTGAATGTGACGGTCTGCCTTAAATCCTGTATATTCACAGGCACTGGGCATCTGGCCCTCTGGCTTCAAACCAGGGAAGTTGCTTCAGAACGAGCTGGTTCATCCCTGGAGTCTATAACCTTCACTCCTCAGCCAGAGCTTGTTTAAGTGTTTGGCTCTTCAGATCCAGGTTTTGGCCCCCTTGTTCTTGAGGGGCTTTCTCAACCTCTTGCTTCGTGTCTTACAACCCACAGAGGACCCCTCTGATGAGAATGGAAGAAGCAGACGAAGCTGCACTAAGCACTTTTCCATGAGCCTGCAATCTCTACTGACATCTCTGCCTTTCAGCCAGGACATTTCGAATCAGCCAGAACTGATCTGATTTCCCCATTTGATGGGATTACCTGAACATAGTGCATCAGGAGGCCTTGGCAAGCTGCTTGCAAACTACAACTCTTTAATCTTTAAGATTAAAAGACATATGCTAATTCTGCTACCCAGGGCACAAAGCATCAAATTTCTCTCAATGCTGACTTGCCCCAAATTGGAAAGGAACTGTCATTTAAAAACAAAAACAAAAACAAAAAGCCTTATTAAAGATATTCTATTTCTAGGTGAGTCCCAGAAATCCCTAAGTCGGGTACCATTGCTTTCCTGCCTCCTAAAGATCTGTCTTTGGAGTTTGACAGCATCTCCAGGGAGAGGGTCGTCCCTGGTCATATTCTCACTGGGTCCTCTCCTGACATAAATCCCTCACTATGCTGCTTCCTAGTGAATGGCTGGCAAACATCAGACTTCTCCACTGATGAACTGAAAGTAGGGATCACTCTCAAACCCTCTCTCGCCCGTGTACCTCACCACCATCTATGAGATCCACATCACTACCTCCATTGTACAAGTAAGAAAAACATGGTCCGCCTTCCGTAATGACCCAGGGTCCAAGGGAAATGTAAGGAGAGCTAAGACTAGGACCCAAGTGGTCTGGCTCCAAGACCAATACTCCTGAACCACCCGGCAGCTGGCTTCTCTCCTGCCTCCCCTCCTGGCAGCAGCAAAGGGCCATCACTCTGCCTGAGTCTTGTTTACTGAGTCGTGCTGGCAGGTTGACTGCAAGAAGCCAGCAAGTGTTAACTTGCCACTAGTGTGGGTCTCATCAGCTTTGTATATGAGTCTTTTAATCGGACAGATCTAAGTAGGACACTAGTGTGGGTTTTTATTTCAATTCAGCCTCCAGACCACAACCGGAGAGCATGTTGCTGCTGGTTCTCAGCGGGTCAGTTAGTGCGTGAACACTGACATCCTCCAGGAACTATATCTTGCTTGATGATACTTAGCCTACACATACGCCTTAAAATTATAGGAACTGAAATACAACGTTTTACACACGCAGGTCCACACAATCAAAGGGAACCTCCTGAATGATATCCCATCAAGAATGGCTCAACTTTGTCCTGAATTGTTTAAGTAGTTCAGTGCCAATAAAAGCTGCTGCTTGTCAGAACTACCCAGTAGCAAGTGATTTTCTGTGCTCTGTACACAAGCCCTATAAACCTAAGTCATTCTATTGTGTGCCTTATATACTTTTATATATGTTTATCTTTACAGTCTTATATATGAGTTTTCCTGTTTTATAGGCTTGGTTATTTCCTTGGCTATTTCCAGTCTGGAATAAAGTGGTGATTTAACAAACCACAATTTCAACAGTTGGAAGATAAATTCCCTAAAGACCGAAGGGTGCTATTTGAAAGCAAGCTGACAATTTACTCTTCTGTCTGGATATTAACGACAGGCACAGCCAGCAGCCTATTCAGAGTAAGAACAGCACAGAGGGGGGACCCTAACTGCTCTTTCAGTAACCTCTGTCCTTCATCTCATATCGTTATTCTCGCCACCAAGTTCGATTTCTTCCTTTCCCTGAAACTAAATCATTCTAAAAAAATCATTCTCTAGGACACGGATACCATTTACCTCCACTGAATGGGTGAACTATAATAAGCTAAAAGTGAATGGATCTGTTCTTCCTTGCTATATGAAAGTAACAATGCAATGGCTCAATATTATTCTCTGACTCTTTTTATTGTAATGTTTTCCCGCCTCTAATCACTTTTCCTTCTGCTTTTCGCAGCTGAATGGACAGCTGCAGAGCATCTAGTTTAATAGGTTTTTAAATATTTCCCTGCCCATTAATTGTGTAACAGTGTCCCTCATTCTGTTTTGTGAATGGACTGGGGCTGTATGCTAGCGCTAAGCAGACAGCTCAGCAATTTGCCACCACTGCTTTTCTAGACCAGCAGACTCCCTAGAATCAAGGTCGGGAAACCCAGCAAGAAGAGAGTTAGGACAGTTCTAAGTTTAAGGACCTCCCAATGCTGAAATTCCTACTGGGACACTACTGGTCCCAAAACCAAGGTCCACTCAACCTCATTAATAGTTTTGGTCACCACATAAAGTCTTTTTATTGCTGGAGGGAAAAAAGGCTCCATTTTTATGATTTTATAACCCTGTCATTAGAAATGTTTGAAACAGCATTCTGCCCTCAGGTTGCATTGTGTGGTTACGAACTTCATTTGATCACTGCTCCATCAATTTGACGTTAACTGCTGCAATTTACAAGCACTCCAGCTTTCTACCTAGTATTGTACCTTCTGTGCATGGAAAAAAAGGGGGGGGACCTCTGGCGCCCAGGGGAAATTTAAAAGAATGTGATGTCTTGTTAAAACCTGAAGGGGCAGCGAAAGGGGGAAGAGGGATCTCTGAAGACAGCGAACCCAAGCCTGGTAATGAATAACTCCTTGCTCCCACTGTGAGCATCGGTGACCCCGCGTGTCCTGCATGGCCTGGAGTGAATAATTCACCGCACGAGTCATAGGCTTCCCGGTCAGTCGGCCGGTCGGCCGCAGCCTTGCTTTGTCTCACAAATATGTTCTCCCACAGAATCAGCCTTGACAGGCAGGTTCGCTGGAGAAATGTTTAAACAAAAGCCTTGTGTGATGGAAAGAGCACCTTGTGATTTTGGCACCAGGCTCCCAGAGCTGAGATTCCCGGGGAGCACTTGGCTGGTTAATAAATCCGCAAGCATCAAAGCAAGAGGTAATCAAAAGCGGAACAGGGCAGAAGACGCCAGGCTGAGTTCGTGTCTGATGCAAGTGTGATGGAGTCAGACAAGAATCCGTTTTCACACCACATGCAAATTGAAGGCACATTCATTGTCTAACTTGAAGCCACAAAATGAGGAAAGTAGATCACAGCTGGGAGGCCCAGGCGACTTATTGACCTTGACTCTTGCAATTTAATTTAAAATTGAAAAAAAAATTCTATTTCTCTTTGAACGAAGATCCAGAGAGTGAAGGAGATTGGTTGAATTTACCCTTTTTGGTGGCTTGAAAGTAGACATAGAGAGTGAAGTGGAGACCAAGGCAACTGGTTTGTTCTCTTAGATTTGGGGAAAAGGAAGTCTCAGTGTTATGCCAAAGAATAAGACAGTCTGAGGCCTCAGCTCCTCTTTTTCCTGTAAGGGGACCAGGCAGCAGTGGTGAAGAGATGAATGCAACAAGTTAGAGCTGGCCTCCAGGAAGATTTCAGACTGACTTCATTCATGATGTGCACCTTTCTGCTGGTCTGAGGAAGTGAAGTCATAGACACCTGGGAAAAGACAAAGAGGCTCCCCCCAGCAAGCATATCTGATACTCCGTTCCTAGAGAGTAAGATTTCTGCAGCTTAGCTGATTTCTGAGTAGCCGGCTGGGGACATATCATGTTTGAACCAAGTTTTACCCGGTTCTGAATTAATGCTTAACGTAACTAAATTGCTTCTTGGTATGTATCATAAACTGCGAACTAAGCTGAACTAGCCTTGAAACAGACTCCCTTGGCAAAGTTCCTATAACTTTAAGCAATGACTCAGACTCAGGGCCACCTCATGAGGAAGGGTCTAAAACTCCAAGAACAGTCGTCCCCCGCTCCTCGCCTCAAACAGGCTCCAGTATGGGAGCATCGGGCATTGGCCATGAGGCTTGCTCTGCCGTTCTGGGTTTTAGTATAGTCCTCCATCCTTGGCAACCTTTGGAATTGCTGGTCTTTAAATTCTGATGTTTGGTGGTGTCTCACTGGGATTTTATTTTGTATTTCACTGGTAAGTAGGGCAACCAAAAAATGTATCATCTAAACCAAAAGTGAAAGGGAGTGTTCTCAAAAATTTAGCGAGTAAAGCAGATTGAACTGGGACTGTTTCTGGAAAATCAAGACTAGCAAACTCCTCCTGCAGACTAGGAAGGTTAAACACTTTTTCATGTTTATTGGTCATTTGGGTATCCTCTGAGAGTTCTTCTATTGGTCTCTTTTTTATTGATATCAGGAGTTCTTAATCTATTCTCCTTGCATTTTGATGGATATATATTCATTTCTGTACATTTATACATATATGTATTTTATAAGTATATATATTTTAATGAAATAAATTAACTTAAGCTCTCACTAATCTGTTTTACATATTGGAGTTTGGCGTAATACATTTCTAAACGCTTGAAAATCAGTGTTCTAGGATGATGTAGTTAAAATGCACGGTACTTTGCTTTATCCAAATCATATGGAAACTCTAACAGTCCAAGCTGTGACATATTAAGACATTTACTCAGAGTCCATTTTTTTCATTGAAAGACTTTCTTTCTTCTAAATAAGTGTTGTCCTTTGTTTTTAACTATGAAACATATCTATTGAAATTGAAATTTTTCTATTGACATTATAAAAACTAACAATGAACATTCTTGAACATTTTGCTGAATTTGCCTGTTTTATTGTGCTTTGCTTTGTTTGAACATAAAACATTACAGATACAATTGAAAATTCTACCCTGTCATTCCTCAATCCCATTCCATTCTTTTAATTCCAGAAAAAAACCTCTTTAATGTGTTGTGTATTTTACATTTCATACAGCTTTAATAATATTATAACCTTATAAATGTACCTATAGCTATATACAGCAGTTTTGTTATATATAATGTTATATATATTTATTATTTATATATTTGCATTTTACTATATATTATATTACTAATATAATATATTTAATTACACAAATATTTTATTTAATACACTTATATATTAATTAATAATATAATAGTTCCTACTGTGGCACAGTGGGTTAAGAATCTGACTGCAACCATCTGGATAGATGCAGACGCGGGAGTTCAATCCCTGGCCCATCACGGTGAGTTAAAGGATCCCATGTTGCTGCAGCTGTGGTGTGGGTCACAGTTCCCTCTCAGATTCAATCCCTGGCTCGGTAATTTCCATATGCCATGGGTATGGCCATAAAAAATAATAATTGCATAATAAAATACAATTAATTTATTATATTTGTTAATGTGTATTTATTATTTATGTATATATAGTTATATAGTAATATTTTACTATATGGTGCTTTATATATGTATTATTTATATATCATATTTATTATTATATATGTATCATTTACATCTATGATAATCTTCTGTACTTTTTTTTGGCTAAGCAATCTTTCTAGAGATTTCTCCATATTGATACACCTAGTTGTAATTAATTCATTTTAAAGTGGTAGGCTATTTGCACCACTGTGTGACTATATCACTATTTATTCATTGTCCTGTTAATAGTCACTGAGGCCATGAACCTCCCTGGTTCCTAACAACACAACAATAAATGAGACTCCTTGTTCACAGCTGTGAACTTTCCCTAAAGGTATACCTAGTTGCACACTAGCTCCTTCACAGAGAATCCTCAGATACAAAATTACAACATATTGCCAAAGCCCTCTGCCTACATTATATGTGCTCCACACAGTATGAGGATTACAGCAGCTCCACATCCTCCACAGCATTAGATATTGTTCATTTTTGCCTCTCCGATGGGCATGAAATTGTATCTCACTTTCCTTTTCATTCATATTTCCCAGATTACTAGGTAGTTTGAGCATCTATTTACTATTGTCCATTTTAACTCCCTCTTCCTAGAATTATCTTTGGGTTTTTTGTTGGGTTTTTTTTTGCCTATTTTCTTTGACGTTATTTGTCTTTCTCTTCTCAGTTTGTAAGAATACTTCATATAAAGCTTTATGTTAAGAGTCTCTTTAATAATTTTTTGTTAGTTACCTGCATGACAAAGATCTCCTTCTATTCTGTGACTTCTAACTTTCTTAGAGTGTCTTCTATCGAACATTTAATTGTTATTGTAGTCAAATATATCATCTATATTTTGATGCTTTGTACTTTTGTACTACCTCTACCAATTTCTTTCCACCTCTAAGGTTATACAGATATATTCCTATATTTTCATCTAAAACCTTATATTTTTATATTTAGGCCTTAAGTATACATGGAATGGTTTTTGTATAGTTTGAGGTAAGGATTTACTTTCATGTATGTGGCTAAACAATTGTCTCAGAAAAAAATATGGAATATTCTCTCCTTTCTTCTTACTGATGTGAAATGTAACCCCTGTCCTATGTACACTAGGGTCTGTTTCTGGCTCTCTATTTTTCTAACTAGTCGAATTATTAATTGTTACAGAATATAATAGGCCTTGAGATATGATAGGACAAGTGCCCCCAGGTTGTTAACCCTTGCAGTTCTCTTAATTTTCACAGTTTGCTCTTTAATGTTAATTTTAGGATTGAGTACCAGAAAATATGTTCATAACATTTGACTAGAATTACACTAAATGTGTGAATTAATTTGAGGAGAATGTCCGTCTTTACAATATTGAATTGTCTTTGTCATGTACACTATCTCTGCATTTATTCAGTTTTTTTTTTTCTCCTTCAGTGTTTGGTAATTTTCTCCATGAAGATTCTGCACAGTCTTTGTTAGACTTATTTCTATCTTCTACTTTTAGTTTTTATTGTAAAAGGGATCTTTCGACCTATATCATTTTCTGTCTGTACAGAATAGCACTGATATTTTTACATTGCTCTTGTAGCCAACAACCAATGTTGCTAAACTCATTATGTCTAAGAATTTACTTGTAAATTCTATTTAATTTTCTAGGTGTGAATCCAATCACCTGCAAATAAGGATAGTTTGATCTCTTCCTTTTTAATCATTTTTCTTTGACTTGTCTTATATATTGACTAGAATCTAGAGGACTAATTTCAAAAGAAATGTTGACTAGGACATCCTTGAGTTCTTTCTAACTTTAATGTACATTATTATAAGGTCTCACTGTTAAGTATATTAACTGTGAAAATCTAGTAGACACACTTTATTTGAGAGAGAGAATTTCTTCTATTCCTAATAGTTATAACTGAGAATAGTTATTAAATTATATCAAATGCTTTTTCTGTATCTTTTGAGATAATTTTTATATTTAATCTAATAATTTATATACCTTTTAATAGATTTTTATATAATAAATGATCCTTATATTCCTGGCCATGGTCTTGGTTTAACTGTTTCTTTACTCAGTGAATTTTATTACATTTATAGTTGTACAATGATCATCACAACCAAATTTTATAGCATTTCCATCCCAAACCCCCAGCACGCCCCCCACCCCCCATCTTGTCTCATTTGGAAACCATAAGTTTTTCAAAGTCTGTGAGTCAGTATCTGCTCTGTAAAGAAGCAGATGTGTCCTTTTTTTAGATTCCACATGTAAGTAATAGCATTTGATGTTGGTGTCTCACTGTCTGACTGACTTCACTTAGTATGATAATTTCTAGGTCCATCCATGTTGCTGCAAATGGCATTATTTTTTCATTTTAATGGCTGAGTAATATTCCATTGTGTGTATGTACCACATCTTCTTTATCCACTCCTCTGTCGATGGACATTTAGGTTGTTTCCATGTCTTGTCTATTGTATATAGTGCTGCAATGAACATTGGAGAACATGTATATTTTCTAGTCATGGTTTTCTCTGGATAGATGCCCAGGAGTGGGGGGGGGGGTCGTCTTTGTTTAATTTTTGACTGCTCAAATCAGCTTGTTTAGGCCTTTTTTTTAATTTTGTGTATAACTAAAGGTGATCTAAATTTTTTTTCCTGCTGCTCTTATTCTGTCTTAGGTGTCAAAATTCTGCTAATGTTATAACACAAGTTAAGTGGGTTTCCTGGCGTTTTTTAAATTCTTTGAAATTGTTTATATATCATAAAAGTCATCTGTTCTTGAATAAGTTATTTTAAACTGTCAGCAAAATCATTTGAGCCTATTTACTTTGGAGAGGAGAAGGCTTTTGACTCGGCATTAAATAGCTAGCTGTCATAATTGAAACAATCAGGTTTTCTATTTCCTTTGTGTCAAGGTTAATAATTTATATTTTTCTAAAAAGTACAAATTGCATCTAAGTTTTCAGATTTATTAACACCAACTTGTTTATGATATTTCTTCATTATTTTTTAAAACCATAACTACAGTTATGTCCCCTTTTTTTCCTAATAGCATAATGATTGAAAGAATAGGGTCTGAGGTCAGACTGTCTGAAAGCAAAGGCTAGCCCTAGCACTTAGTTTTTCAGCCTTGACAAAATTATTTAACTTACCTCTGCTTCCTTTTTAACAATATTCTAGCTTCATTTTACTATCCCTTCACAGTCAATGGAAGTCTTTGTTTCCTTGTCCTCTGTTATCTGTTGTGGCTGAGATAAAGTCTGATGGCCACTCCCTTCTCATGGGGCATTTTAAGATTTTATTCCTTATTCTTATGCTACATATTAAGTTGTATGCTCCTCAAAATTCATATTGTTGAAGCTCAACCTTTAGTACCTCAGAATGTGACTGTATTTGGGGGTAGAGCCTTTCATGTGTCCTTGTAAGAAGGAGATTAGGACACAGGCACTAAACAAAGATGGAATGAAGACAGTGAGAAGGCCATTTGCAAGCCAAGGAGGGAAACCTCAGAAGAAACCCACTCTGCTGGCACCCTTAGTCTTTGGTTCTAGCCTGAGGCTTTTCTTGTGAGGTTTTGTTTGTTTGTTTTTTTCTTTTTTTGGTTTTTGTTTGCTTGTTTGTTTGTTTGTTTTTTCACTAGTTGTGAAATTTCTCATGTGTAAGCCACCTAACCTGTGGGACTTGGTTATGGCAGCCCCAGCAAAGTAATACACCTTGAGACTCTACAGTGTCACCATCATACGTCTGCTTATGAATTTATTTTTATTTTACTCATTTTTCATTCTGGGATTGGTACTCAGAGTTCTCAAAAACTGATCTTTCTTCAATTCTGGTACATTTTTTTAATTATTATCTTTCAAAATGTTCATTCTCCACCCTTCTGTTTTATTTTTACTGAATTTCTATTAAAGATATTTTGCAGCATTGTCATTGATTCCCCATGTTTCCCAACTGTTCTTTTTTCTCTTAAACTTTTTTCATTTTTACTAGACTCTGTTTCATAATTTCTTGTTCTTTTTAATGAAAATCATTCTCCCATTTATCTTGTTGAGCATTTTATGTTAATGTCTTACTGAGGCTACTTTGTGGAGTAAACTCCTGTTAAGTTTGGTTTTTCAGAACCATAGTATAAACTTTTGATTTCTTTATTTCTTTCGGAAATTTGGTTTGCAACCTCCTTTTCAGTGAGTGGATATCTCCCCGCTCACTCTCCTCATTGCTATGTATCCAGTAAAGAGTGCATGTAGCAAAGCTTCACTACATTTGAATTCATAAAATAAATTTATACAAATAGAATACATTTTAACCATTTACATATTAGAGTTCTATGTAAGTTTTTATGCCTAAAAAGAAGTATCTTTCCAAAAAATTTTTAAATAAAAATAAATGAAACCCACAAAGTTTGAAAGCAACTATAGTCTACTAGAATTTCTAGCCCCAGGGAATACAACTTTCCTCAGAGACCTCTAAGAAGCTGCAATGAATGTTTTAGACACCTTTCAGCCACTGGGAGAAGCTCAAGGTTTCTCCCATCTGAGCTATTTCCTGAGACGGGAGCATCCTAGCACTATGCTCAGAAGGTTCTATACAAAACAAAGTCCAGAGTGAAAACTGGAGATTCCATAAGGCCTGTCTCACACTATTTCTCATTCATAAGCATTACATTCTCTCACTTTCACATCTGACTTTAGGATTATGCTTTATTGATTCTTACTCAGATTTGGACTTATTTTACCTTGAACTTATCATTAGGCTTTTCATCTTCCCCTTGAACTTAGACAGAGAGGGGCATGCTCACAGCTGATATATGCTCCAAACTAGCTCATCTTAACCACAGGGATTTGAGACCAAAACCCCATAACAAACAGGGTACATTTGACCAGACTGTTTCCTCTGTTCTCTTTTATTTTGCACCCATTGCAACAATCATGAAAGAGCTGAGTTGAACTTTAGGGTCTAGGGTTAAGAGTTCTATTTTCCACTCCGGCTTTCTTACAGAAGTCTTATAGCAAATATATGTGCCTTGGAAATGGAGTCAAAAGTCACTGCACAATTCTCTGCCCTGTCACCTCCCCTAAAAGAGACCTAGCAGAACACCTGAGGGACACTGGTCCAGACCTTCTCCCAGTCCTGGAGAATCCACCAGGAAGGTTGTGGCAGGGCCACTGCAGAGACGTAATGATGGAAAGGTCCTGAGGCTGCCTGCCACTCAGTTTTTCACTCTCAGGTCAAGGAGTTGCTAAGAGCTTCCAGTCCTTTGCAGGTATCCTCGATGATTTGTCCCAGCAACAGAGCCAAGCAAGTTATTTTCACAAAATTTTTCCGTTTTTGCTAACATTATCCCACGATGCTCACCAACCCTTCATTTCTCTCTGGATTCTAAAGATCTTTTTCCCAGAAACTATCAGTGCCAAGAACAGCCTACATTCCTCCAAAACATTGAAAGACTCCTACACTATCCCCAAAGACTCTCCCTGCCCCGTCCCCTGATCTCTTCTTTCATGGAAACCCCCAAGACACACTGAAGAACCACATCGGCCTCTCAAGCAAACACAGAGGGGGTGTAGGATATGGTGAGACACATGGTGTCTAAGAAGCAAGAGAGGAAAAATACTCCCTGAGCCCCAAACTAGCCATTACCCCAAACCTATAATGATATGATGGTCTCTTTATGATCCTTGGAAGAACTAAGTAAATAATGTAAGTGAGGCTGAAGCAGAGAGGCACTCCAAAAATGGTGTTATTTTCATTCTACACACAACAGGAGCCCTTTGTCCATACAGTGGAATGAAAGACCAGACTTTTTTTTTCCTGTCTTTTGAGGGCCACACCCACAGCATATGGAAATTCCCAGGCTAGGGGTTGAACTGGAGCTGCAGCTGCTGGCCTATACCACAGCCACAGCAACGCCAGATCCACACCTCATCTGCGACCTACACCACAACTCACAGCAACAACAGATCCTTAACTCACTGAGTGAGGCCAGGGATTGAACCCGGATCCTCATGGGTTCTAGTCAGGTTATTTACCGTTGAATCACAATGGAAACTCCAAGAGATCAGACAATTCCTAAAGAAGAGCTACTTGTTTACGATGGAATGAACACTTAGCCTGTACTAAACACACTTTTAAGCACTTTGCAAAGGTGGTTATTATATGCCACCTTAACCACCAAGTCCCAGAGGCCTGCAGCAGTTTATCCAAGTTACCTGAAGCCTCCCAGCTGGAAACTGAAGAGACAGGTCAAGCCTAAGAGAATGGGATACAGATGCCAGAGTAAATAAAATTATGTGCAGAAGGTTAGGAAAGTATAATTATATAAGGGGCTGAAATTCGTTTGGGGACCGAGAGGAATTAGGCATGGGGAATGGCCTAAATGGTATGGGACTGACGTATATGACATAGATATTTACATCAAAAATCAAACATTGTAGGAATATATGGAGATCCAGAAAGGCAGCTGGGAATGTGGACACAGGACTGTACATAAGTACAATCTAATGTAGCATCAATAATGAACCAAGAGTTCAGTTTTAAGTCATTCTGGGCTAAAGTTCCTGCAAATCTAAAAGACAAGGGATGGTCTTTACCACATGTAAGCTGAAAAAAGTGCAAGTTTTGCAAAGCAATTAACATTTCTACAATATAATGAATTCCAAAAGATGTATGAAGTTACCCCTGAATATTTATAAACAAGCTCTAGAAGTTGCATTCCTGAACTTTAAAAGTTACACCACAGATTTTAATTTCTTCCTAAAATGCAATTAAACTATTCATATTATTTAAGGTGGTGGGGGTTTTTTCCTCCATTCAAACTAAATGCTGGCCTCCTGTGAAACCCCCATCTCTTTTCTCACAACCCAGTTAAATCCCTAGCAAGCTGTGTATCAGACCAGGGGCCTGGCTGAATCAACAGTAGCAAACAGGGAAGACTCAGTGGGGCTGCACTAAAAGGGGCCCTGCCAGAGGAGCTGCACAGTCACCCTGCTGCATGGGATGGGGAGACACAAATGACAGGAAGCAGAGCACAGTGTCCAAAGCACTGGGCCACAAACAATAGGCACGGTCCAAGAGAACTGTCACTATCAGGAAGCCCCATCAAGGAAGCACAACATGGCATCTAGACATCCCAACAGGAGACAGGGCAGAGCTACGGGGGATTCTGGAGTGGGTAGCACTTAGCAATCAAGGCAGGCATTGAGCATAAGAAAGGTCTGACTTCACCTAGCAGAAGAATGTCATAGCTAAGAGCTGAGGTCCAGATGTGACTGCATTCAAATCTGAGCAATGACCTCCAGGATCTTGGGCAGTTACTCAAACCTTTTGGGCTTCGGTTTATCTACTTATCAATGGGGATATTAATATTATCTACTTGGTAAAGTGTTTATAAAGATTAAGTAGGATGATGTATGTAGAGTGTTAAGCGCTATGACTAATATATGTTAGCTCTCAACATCATGATCATCATCATCATTATTAATCTGGGCTTTTGTCATCTGTCTGTGATGAGTAAAGGCTCCAGGCACTAGAAAGTAAACCAGTCCATCAAGAGAGGAACAGATAAAGAAGATGTGGTACATAAATACAATGGAATATTACTCAGCCATAAAAAATGAAATCATGCCATTTGCAACAACATGGATGCACCCAGAGATTATCATACTGAGTGAAGTAAGTAAAAGACAATCATATGAGATCACTTATATGTGGAATCTAGTAAAAGTGACACAAAAGAACTTATTTCTAAAACAGAAACAGACTCACAGATTTCAACACCAATCTCATGGTTACCATAAGTGAAACACTGGAGGGAGAGGGAAGACTTCAGAGGATGAGAGTAACACATACATGCTACTGTATAAAATAGATGATTACCAAAAATCTACTGTATAGCACAGGCATATCTACACAACAGTTTGTAATAATCTATATGGGAAAAAAGAATGGAGACTATATATACGTATATACACACACACACACACACACACACACATGTATATACATATACTTATATATTTGTGTGTGTATATATATATATGTATATATATAATTGATTCATTTTGATATACACTTGAAACTAAAACAACAATTGTAAGTCAGACAATTGTATATGCCAAAAGAAGAAGAGGAAGCAAAGAAGGAAAGGAAGAAGAAAAGAAAGAAAGGAAAGAGAGAGAGAAAGAAAGAAAGAAAAAGAAAGGAAGGAAGGAAGGAAGGGAGAAAGAAAGAAAGAAAGAAAGAAAGGAAGGAAGGAAGGAAGGAAGGAAGGAAGAAAGACTCAGCTTTAGAGGGACCGGGGCTGTTGATGACACGTATCATGAGTCAGGCACATGGGAACAAAACAGACCAGAAACACAGTTCTCAGGGACACAGATCTAAGCCAGACACAAAGCTGGACCAGCAGAAACAGTGACTTGCCACAGAGTCTCAAAAGTCTGGGATGAAACCCCTCAGGCCTCTGCCTAGGGTCAGGTTGAGCGGTAGAGACCAGGACAGAGCTGAGCTGGCAGGGAGTGGGGAGAAGCTGGAGAAGACAGCAGAGAGCAGAGACGAGGGCAGAGGGGACTCTAGGGAATGCTGAGCAAGGCACTCATGCTCTCTAGGCTGTCGTTTCCTCTTCTGCACAAGGCACGTGCAACTGGATTCGATTATCCACAATTGATAGAACAACGGAGTTCAGTATTTTCGCCCCTGGGGACATGTATCACAGGTTTCAGATCAAGTTTTACAAGAGTGAAACAACCATGAAAATGTATTTGTCCCAGATCTCTGCTGTCCAAAAACATATTATGTCTTCCAGACATGATCTGTTTATGAGTGGACATCAGAAGTTCATTTTAAATGCATATTTACTTGATTCTGGACCCAGAGGAAAGCCTGCAATTAGCTTAAAGTGAAAAGTTTTGAGGAGTTCCAAGGACACAGTGTTTCTCTGAGAAGGGCCTGTGTCTTTAATGGAGTGGGTTTGCAAACAGCCCCAGGCGAATGCCAAGTGCACCAGTGTCACAAGACTTTCCTTATGAAGCCTCAGCCTGATTGGGTCAAGTCCTCAAGACAGACATAATGATCTCTAGCATGATGCTGCTGCATAGCAATACCATATATAGCTTTGGGTTTAGGCTTAGGAGAGGGAACGCAACCAATCTGGGGCTCAAGAAGAGTGTATGGTTACAGAGACCACTCCCTTACACCTTTTAATTTTTTTACGATTCCCCCAGAAAAACTATATAGTGGTTTTCTGGCTGTCTAGCAAGAAACCTGGTACCCCATAAGCTATCCTGGCACAACCTCTGAAAATTTTTAAGATGAGCTGAAATCAAGGAAAAACTGATCTGGGTAATTAAAAGACACATAAACAAAAGATCACGTACCAAGATGACTTGAAACCCTTTAGTAAAACCATTTTAAATTGTGCTTTGGGGAGAACAAAACCATAAAATATCATTGCAAGTAAACACATTATTGTATTAAATGTAATCTCAGGGCCATGGACTTTCCCGATACTGCTTCTATAATTTTCTATAATCGTTGTTATTTTTTTCCTTGACAAAAGCCCTGAGAAGCCAGTCTTCGAAACAATGATCTTTGTTACTGGGTGGGGTGGGGGGTGGAGGTGGGGGGAACAGTTGACATAACACGAGTTTGAATGTTATCCACAGCAAAATCTAGGGTGGGACTCCTCTTTGTTGTACATGTAACACACATACAAAAAAAAAAAAAAAACCTCCCCACCTTGTCCACAGAGCCAAATGTACTGGTTGCGCTGAGGGTAAGTTCTCCAGCAGGAAGGAACAATGTGCTCTTTGCAGAACGGAGGAGGCAGCTATCATGTGACGAGCGAGAACAGCAGCAAGAAATGAGAGGGCACAACTCACATGCCCTATCAGCAAAGGAAGGGCACACAAAATTCTCTCACCCTGCCCACTTCGTGGGCCCCGCACAGTCCCTAGGCCTGGAAAAAACCACACTTTGGAGTCAACATTGCCCAGGATCACCACTGGCTTTCAATCCACCATTGGGTAGACCAAAGCCAACCCAAAACTTAGAAGGGTGAAGCCACGGTGGACCTCACGACTAGTATAAAGAGAAGTATTTTCAAATCAACATAGAGACTCTCAGTGAAGTCAGGAAGAGAAATTACCAATAACAGAAATTCTGAAACAAATTTGAGTAGTTTGCAAGAGGAAAATAAAACCAGTGCTTGCTGAGACCCACTGAGCCATGAACTGTGCTGGTCCTTTCTATGGCTATACTATTTAATGGCTACATTATTCGTGGTTATATTATTTAACTCTGAAGAAGAGAATTCCTAGCTTCTATTAGAAAATTACAAAAAACAATCAGATTTCCTCCAGCGTAGGCCAGCTCCAAACCCTGCTCAGGAAATGCTGCGTCTGCAACCTACACCACAGCTCACAGCAATGCAGGATCCTTAATCCACTGAGCGAGGCCAGGGATCGAACCTGTATCTTCATTGATCCTAGTTGGGTTCGTTACCTCTGAGCCACAATGGGAACTCCCCAACCTAATAACAAACATATTGACAGTCAAGTCACATGCCAAAATTCCCTACATATGGGTTATGTGTTTCCCATCTTTCTTTTTGTGGGGTCAGAACTCAATATTATAAGTTAGATCATGTTCAAGGTCAAGAAATGCCTACTACCACCAATTTAAAGAACCAGACTTTGGAGTTGTCATCATGGCTCAGCAGTAACAAACCCGACTAGTATCCATAAGGATGAGGAATCAATCCCTGGCCTCGCTCAGTGGGTTAAGGATCTAGCACTGCTGCGAGCAGCGGTGTAGGCCGGCAGCTACAGCTCCAGTTCAGCACCTCTCCTGAGAACTTCCATATGCCATGGGTGCAGCCCTAAAAAAAAAAAAAAAAAATACTTCTTAGATGGAATTATAATAATTCCTTATGTTGTATTATGCACTGTGTTTTTTCAGTAACATTTACAGAGCAAGATACACAAGGGAGAAAAATATCCCCCTGACCCTTCCACAACTAAGAGCTTGATATGGATTGTCACAGACAAGCAAGCAGCACACCAGAGTGCAACAGAGGAAGGAGAGGCTGCTGGGAAAGAACACTGGCAGGTACCCAACCCAGCTTCCTTAAGGGCTCCCTCTGAACTTCCTGACACCCTCTAGCACAGGTGTCACTGTCAATTTTATAGATGAGGAAACCAAGAGTTAGGAAGAATGAGTGTCTTGCCCAAGTCAGACATGTATATTCATAAAGTGAATCTTGGTCACGTGACACCATTCAGCATCTAGGCATGAAATTTTTTTATTCCCCAAAGGAATAATTTATCAAACCAGGACAAAGGACGGAGATTTACTGGAATGGGCTGATGCAGCTTTCAAAGGTCTCTGACTTAATCTCAGGGACTGGTTTTCAAACTGGAGGAATCTGACTTGTAAGTCTTTATTTTAGCCTTACCTTTTAACCCCAAGAAATTATGAGCTTGGTTCAGATTCCCTGGAGAGAAACCACTGGAGACTCTACCGCCTTATCTGAAGATCTTTTCTATTAATACAAACTGCAGTTGACCCTTAACATTCACAAAGACTAACGTCATGAGAAATTTTGAATACTCATATTTATAAATGCCTCTGCAACGTATAATTTTCTCTATAAAATGCAGTCTTTCATTCACTCCTTCATTTAAGAAACATCTTATTGAAATTTTGCTACAGGCAGGCAATAAAATAAAACTAAACAATTTAAGTGACCCCTTTAGAGCAGAAAACAGCACAGCTGGGCTGAGATTAGATACGAAGCAGTCAGCTAGGCTCATTCACTAGGGAACTAACTGATCTCGATGGAACAACGTCGCCCACTCACATTCAAATCCCTATTTCAGCAAAATTATAAATATTGCATGTCATGGATTTTAGGTCATTGGTAGGTAATTGAAACTATGTGTTAAATCTATAAATGCCATAGGTTCCTATACCAGATGCTGGAAACTTAGATTCTAGTACAGTTTGGCTGTGTGGCACTGGGTTAATTACTTGACTTCTCTGGGCCTTCATTTACTCATCAGAAAGACTAGAGTTGAGGTAGATCATCTCCACAATTGTTCCTGGCTCTAAATACTAACTCTGTGTAGTGTTCTATTAAGGGAAGCTTTGTAGTTGTGTTTAATTTTAAGGGCTTTGTCTCTTCAGGTTTCTATAGGAAAGTGCCATAGACTAGGTGGTATATAAAGAACAGAAATTTATTTCTCACTGTTCTGCAGGCGGGAAGTCCAAGTTCAAGGCACACATTTGGTATCTGGTGAGGCCCTTCTTCCTGGCTCACACATGGCCATCTTTTCATTGTGTCCTCACATGGTGGACTGGGGAGAGATCTCTTACGGGCCTCTTGTATAAAGGCACATGCTTTCTTATGATCCAATCACCTTCCAGATGCCTCACCTCCAAATACCATCATACGATTGTTTCTATGTCCATCCATGTTGCTGAAAATGCCATTATTTCATTCTTTTTATGGTCAAGTAATATTTCATTGTATATATGTACCACACCTTCTTTATCCACTTCTCTGTCAACAGACATTTGATTGCTTCCTTGTCTTGGCTATTGTAAACAGCGCCGAAATGAACATTGACGTGAACGTGTCTTTTTGAATCATGGTTTTCTCTGAATAGATACCCAGGAGTGGGATTGCTGGATCATATGACAGTTCTATTTTTAGTTTTTTGAGGACCCTCCATACTGTTTTCCATAGTGGTTGCACCAATTTACGTTCCCACCAACAGTGTAAGAGGGTTCCCATTTCTCCACACCCTCACCAGCAGTTATTGTTTGTGGATTTTTGATGATGGCCATTCTGGCTGGCGTAAGGTGGTACCTCATTATAATTTTGATTTGCATGTATCTAATAATTAGTGATGGTGAGCATCTTTTCATGTGTTTTTTGTCTTCTTTGGAGAAATATCTATTTATATCTTCTGGCTTTTTTTATTGGATGGGGGTTTTTTTTTGATACTAAGTGAAGTTAGTCAGGCAATGAAAGACAAACATCATATGATATCACTTATATGAGGAATCTTTTTTAAAAAGGAGGCAAAAGAACTTATTTTCATAATAGAAATAGACTCAGAGACTTTGAAAAAGTTATGAAAAAAAAAGGGAGTTCCTGTCGTGGCTCAGCAGAAACAAATATAACATCCATGAGGACGCAAGTTTGATCCCTGGCCTCACTCAGTGGGTTAAAGATCCAGCATTGCCATGACCTGTGGTGTAGGTCACAGATGAGGCTCAGATCTGGCGTTGCTGTGGCTGTGGTATAGGCAGACAGCTACAGCTCCAGTTCGACCTCTAGCCTGGGAACCTCCATGTGCCACGAGTGTGGCCCTAAAAAAAAGACAAAAGACAGAAAAAGAAAGAAAAGAAAAAGTTATGGTTACCAAAAGGGACTTGGGGCGGGGGGCTGGGAGTGAGGGACTGGAGGTTTGGGACTGGCATACGCACACTGAAGTGTTTGGAATGATTGACCAACAGGGACCTGCTGTGTAGCACAGAGAACTCGCCTCATATTCTGTGATAATCTATGTGGGAAAAGAATCTGAAAGAGAATAGTTATGTGTATATGTATGACTGGGTCACTTTGTTGTAGAGCAGAAATTATCACAACCTTGTAAATCAACTATACTTCAATAAAATTTTAAAAATAAGAAAAAAGATCTCCACATTAGGAATATTAAAAAAAAAAACATCAAGGGCATTTATTTGTTAGGAGTAATGTACATCTTATCACCTAATTCATTCTCATAGAAAAATATTTGTATTTCCTTCAGGGATTAATCTCTTCAACTTTGTCCCTACACTTATAAAATCTGGGAAGCCAGTGCTTATGATTATGTATTCTAGAGAAGCAGCAGCTGCAGCAGCACTACCAATCAAGCAAATAAATATTTCACGGTTTCCATGAAACCAAGTAGCCAAAATATATATTTTTATAATCAACTGAACTAATCAACTTCGTGATGGCAGGCAAGGAACACAGTTCTTCCATCCACAGAAATTATCTTAAAATACCTCAGCCTTTGGACAGCATTGTTATCAAATTTCTTTCTCATGGCTTATAATTGCTTTTAGGTGTGTGAGTGGAATCTCTTTCTGGATCATCCTCTTCCAAAGCAGTCCCACAAATTACTGTTGCAGGTTTGCCACAATGTCTTTCTCAAGCTTGCATAACAGTGGTGATAAAACTGCTGCTCATGATTAATATTCATGGGCTGCCCACAATATGTCTCCAAAACCATATGTGCAGCCCAAGCCTTCCAGCATCGTGGACTCAAGAGACAATACGTTTCCCATAGCAGGACAGTCAACCGCAAATGCAGGGATCACATTCAAAGGTGAGTTTAAAGCATTAGTCATAAACTGGGCTCTCTGAGAATAAGACAACAGCTCTTCGACGTGGGCTTTTAGTTTATTGGTTGGTTGCTTTTTTACTTAGTTGCCAACATTTAAAAACATTCTAAAAATCTGAATTTCTTGCTTAGAAGATCTGGCAACTACAAGGCCCATGTTTCTACCTGGTAACGGTGGGCCGGAATTGGCTGACCCCATGGATGGGCTTCTCCACCTCCCCACTCCATTCACGTACAAGGTTGTTCTGATAGACGTTGCTTTCAACCCCATTTAAACCTATTTTTAAATAATCTATTGGGAAGAAATATGAACATCCCAGCCTAAGTCAACACAGAGTCCACATGTGATTCATGGCCCGTGCCTGGCACAGAGCAGGCATGCAGAAATGTTGGTTGGACTAAATCGAATGCAATACATAGGAGGGAAACTGGATACCGGGTTTAGCATTTTTGTGACCTCTGGAAAAATTGAAAACAATCAATTTCAATCAGATTGTGACCGTGGGTACAGGCTTTTTGCCATGCTGACATCAGGGGCAGTCTCCTCTTGCCTCTGCCTCTATGTGCTGTGCACTCAAGGGCCTGGATACCACACCCAGGACAGAATACTCTTCTTTTTTTTCTTTTTTTTGGGGGTGGGGGGAGGGCCACAGGCTAGGGGTCAAATCAGAGCTATAGCTGCCGGCCTACATCACAGCCACAGCAATGCGGGAGCTGAGCTATGTCTGTGACCTACACCACAGCTCACAGCAACACCGGACCCTTAACCCACTGAGCTATGCCAGGGATCAAACCTGCATCCTCATGGATACTTGTCAGATTCATTTCTGCTGAGCCATGACAGGAACTCCAAAACACTATTCTTAATCCAAAGGTCTTCAATCAACACAAGTATCAAAGCCACACTGGTGGCAATAGGGGCCACGAGATTTGGGATTGTATTTATATTCTGACCCCTTCAGCAAGTAGTACCTGCCAAATTAGGAAGTGCTCCAAGCACAGAGGGGACTCCAAGCTACTGATCCCCTGGTTCTACATGGCTTCCACACTTTAATACAAGCAGCACATGGGTGCCCACACACCTCCACACACACATTCCCACGTACTGCAGTTGTGTGCTTGCAGGAGTAGAACAATGGCATATAGACGCTTTGTTCATGGCTTTCCAGCCGAGAAGTTTCCTCTGCAATGATGCAGATGTTACATAGCGGCTTTGCAAGAATTCCAAGCCTAGGCAAATCTATTTGCAAGCCATGTTGAATTAAGATGTAACAGAACTTTGGGCCTCTAGCTTCTTATTTGTAAGATGACAGACTCAGCGGTTCTCAAATATTTCAGTGGGGAAAATAGCACAACCCTGCTTTCCCTAAAGAAATCCTGCTCAGAACCACAATACATAAAACAAAAGCTGACCTGTTCATGAAAGGGATTGAGCCTTCCTTTCCATCCCCTTCCCCAACACAGAGTTACCCTGGGGAAACTCTGAAATCCACTGCACAAAATGATCTCAAAGGCTCTTTCCAGCCTTGACCTTCTATGACTCTCTAAGTCCTGTGTACCTATAACCCGTGTACTATGGGATCCAATAAACTAGGCAGTAGTACCTTTTAGTTATTTTAGTCTTTGGCGCAGTGGAGTGTATGTTTCAGCAGATCACAATCCTTCCCATCACCAGTTCCAGAGAAGGAGGTGCTCAGATCACTAGAGCCTCAGCTCCACCGAGCACAGGAGAGGGAATGAGGGGACAGAGGGCAGAAAGAGTCACACCATACGTCATGCCAAACCCTACTATACCAAGATACATCTGCCTTTATCTGCGCCACTCACACGTGTACATATTTCTGTGAAAACTAAGGTACTGTAAGAGGAGTCCACAGCATATACTTGATGTTCAATAAAAGTATTACAAACTGATTTTCCCACCTTTGGAGTCTGGATAGAGGTGTCACACTTTCATTTTCATAGGAAAACCTAAAAATGATGCCATCTGTTTACAGAACCATACGAAGAATCAAAGGTGAGCTGAGCATACCACATTAGCATAGACTCAAATTTATTTTTTCTACAAATGGAAAAATTACTCTTGAAGTATCACCAAATACTCCCTTTTTCTGACAGTAGCTTGGACATGAAAACAATGGGTAGCTGAATATATTCTTTTTGAGAGTACATTTGGGTAGAGACCTTTAAATATAAAGCCATCTTCAAGTCAGAAGTGGATTCTGCATAAAATATTCATTCCATCTTCTGAAATGTATTATAAATGCAAAGTGGAATATTTTTAAGTAATTGCGTTCTGGCTATTTCTTTTCATACTCAGATACACTCTTTTTTGAGACCGCATTTAATCAGAAGAAAACTAAAGTGGGAATTCTAAAGGTGAAAATGTTGGACTGTAATTTTTGCTCTCATTTAAAATATGCTTTGTTTAAACTCTAAAAATGAAGAAAAATATAAATTGTACTGTATTTTACAGTGGAGCAATAATCCAAACAATTTAGCTGCAAATATTGTCATGAAAGTAACAACAGATTATCCCATCTAGAAATTGCATTGTCTTCTTTGCAGTGCTGCTCTGAAATGCTGCACTATAAAAGAATAACAAATAGGGAATATCATTAATAATGAAAAGAAAATAGGGAAATTTTGAAGATGTTGCCTGGCTTTCATGTATAATTTCAAAGAGCTTACAAAGTAATAACACTAGTTTTATGAAGATTACTGGGCAGTTAATTCTTACTCTCTTTCCCTCTATTTTAATTCAATTAATTTCACTTCTACTTCTAAAATCTATTTGATAGAATTTTCAAAAAGTTGCCTAACATAGGTTCAAGTGCTAAGATTTTCCAGGTTACAGATTTGATGACCCCCCTAGGCACATGGGTTAGAACTTGGAAATTGTTAACACAGTCAAGCAGACCGGAGGCAGCACATCATAGCCAAGCCCTGCTGCCTCCTGGTCTGCCCTTCCAATCTCAATGGCTTGTAACAGTATGAAACATCCCTGCTAATGGCACCCATTCTTAAATGAAGCCTTCAAACTCACAAAAATACCATTATGGAACCTAGTATCCAGAAACAGTTGTTCTGCCTTCTCCAGTTCACTTGAATGGGAAGCAACACACACGTCCAGCATAAATGGCGAGCTGTCTGGAGCAATTCCTGGGAACAGAAGGTTGATGACACTTGGTTGGAGTTAATGCTGTGAATCTCTCCCAGCAGGCTGCTTATCCTCAGGAAATGTCCTGATCCTCTATCACTTTTTCCTAAATCTTGCAACCTATCTCTCTTAGAATCTTGGAGCTGTCAAGACATGGAGGGCTTTACATGGTTGCTTGGGAAACCTTGACAAAATTCCCAGATGTAGGGAAATCTCTGGTTCCTCCTCCAGGCTTGCTGGCACCAACAAAGATTCACAGCAAATCTCATCAGTCATAATTGATCAGTATCTCCAAAAAAAAAAAAAAGTGACCTGTCCAATAATAATTTATTTCTAGTTTGTTGGTATTCTTTTTGTTGGGGTTTTTGGTTTGTTTGTTTTTGCCAAGGTGATTGATCACATAGACCTTACTGTCAACAACTGGTGTAGTTTTCCTTACTCACTACACGTGTTGTGGTGAGACCTGCCTTCCCACAGGATAATGTTAGAGAGGCTTCTGAATTTGTACCACTTCTAATGACTAGCTTAACAAGAAACCATTTGGGAGTGGGCCGGGGGGGAGATTCTTGATCCCAAAAAAGAGATTAAGGAAAATTTCAGAAAGAACAAGTTAAGACTTTCTCAGGATGCCTGAAAACAAATCAAATGTGGTTTTACTTCAGAAAACTTGACAACTGCTACTCTGTAATTTTTAAAATATTTACTATAAACAACATTCAGAGTAAAATTCTCTACTTTTTCTCCTTTGAGGCACTCTGGGTTTGGAGGTTTTTTGTTTGCTTGTTTTCGGTAAATGTCACTAGCACCCACCGGCATATCCTCTTACTAAGGTGGCTTAGCTGCTAGGGGGGCGGGGGGTTAGGGTTTGAGAATATGGAGAAGATGGACTTCCAGGAAATCAATAAATAGCTTAGAAAAAAATGGCTACAGAGTTCCCTCGTGGCTCCGTGGGTTAAGGATCCGGCGTTGTCACTGCCATGGCTTAGGTCACTGCTATCGCACATGTTCAATCCTCGGAACTTCCACATGCCAGAAAATGACCATAACACCATCCCTGGAGTTGATTCCATTAAGAAATCCCATTGAAGCACCCCCTCACTGCTAATTCTATTTAGACTTTATTATTCTCTTTGGGTGCGATCTGTCCCGTCTGATATAATTCATCTTGCCCAGATGTGGAAAATAAACCTTGATCCTGTTTCATAGCAATCCCTTAATTTTTATTTCTATACACATTTATTTGTATGTCAGATAGGCCTGTGCTGTTTCCTTTGCTGTCTAAATGCTTCCTCATCCTGATCCTCACCTTCTCCACAGAGAAGCAGCAGATCTTCTCCGTCACTGACTCCCAAACCCATGCAAGGAAGAATGGCTTTCCCCTGAGGAGCAGGCAGCCCACAGGATCACCAGGAAAAAAAAAAAAAATGTGCCTTCTAAAGCGTCCTCAGAAGAGCCCAAACTTGAAGTTCAGGGACATATATGTTTTCCTCGAATTCTCACAGCTGGTGAGAATTCACAAGTACAGCTGTCCAGCTCTTCTGTACAACAGCACTGGCCACCAGAAGAGGAAGCCCTGCAAAAGCTGTCCCCAAATGATCAGGCATCTTCCTTGAGCCCCAGAATAAACCCAGTGCTGATTAGCTCCTCTGATCTGGGGCCAGCTTTGTCTGCCACAGCACATGCTGGGGCTGACTGTCACATGGGGGAGAGGGCTGTTCTGTTCACTGAGTACATTCTTGGAGACACTGCAGCCAAGAGGTAACGTGTCAGAATACCTTCCTAAAATAGACGGTGCTCCTGCCAAGGATAAATGCGGACGAAAGTGAGGCTGCGGCATTCCGGTTCTAGATAGTTGGTGGAGGCATCTGCTTGCATCTCAAAGAGGAATATCAATCCTGCAGGGTGTGAATGTTCTGGTGAGTCAACCTGTGACAGAAGCCTACAAGTTAATTATAGTCATCAGAGATTATTCCCTATTAACACAGCAGCAAACCTGTTAGCCTGGTCTTTTAGCTCTTCTATTAACAGTAAAGTAGTCCCTTTGTGAATTAGGGTGAGATGAGCACCTTGAAGCTTGCCAAAAAGATTTAAAAGAAAAAAAAGTCACTGCATGAAGTTCATTGATATATATATAGATAGATAGATAGATAGATATAGATATAGATATAGATATATCTGCTGCCGAAGATTTCAACAAAGCCTGGGCTAATAAGAAAAGATTATGTTCAAAGTTGCAATTTGGAAACCCAAAGAGGAAATACATCAGACAATTTAAGAGAATCAAGCATTCTCTTGTGTCACAGTAGGTTAAGGATCCCTTATTGTCACTGCAGCAGCTTGAGTTGCTACTGTGGCATGGGTTCGATCCGCGGCCCAGGAACTTCCAACCAGATGCTTTCCAGATTCCAGATGTAGCCAAAAAACAAACAAACAAAAAAACAAAACAAAACAAAAACATTTTTTTAAAGAATCAGTTGAAACATTTTTAACCAAGTATCACAGCATTGCAATCAGAGCCTGAGAAGCAAGTCTAGAATCTGAATTCACTGTAAAGATTGCCAGAATGACTTAAAAATAAGGATGGAAATGATATGTTAGTGTGCTGAAATATGAGCACATTTGAGTCAAGTTACTGCCTCTGACAGTGACACAGGGGGATAGTGTGTAGAAGTCAAAAGTCACTTTCAAGAAAAAAATAATCAAGGCATTTCTGTTGTGGCTCAGAAGGTTAAAAATCTGACTTAGTATCCATGAGGATGCGGGTTTGATTCCTGGCCTCACTCACTGGGTTAAGGATCTGGCATTGCTTCAAGCTACAGCATAGGTCACCGATCTGCTGTTGCCAGGACTGTGGTGTAGGCCTGCAACCGCAGCTCCAATTCCACACCTAGCCCAGGAACTTTCACATGCCACAGGCGCAGCCCTAAAATAAAAAGAAAAAATAATCATGGTCGGAAGGATGCAGAGGAGTCAGCTAGTGCAGACTCCCATCCCCGACCCTTCACCTCTGACCTCACCTTGCAAACATGGAAGCTGAAGCCTGAAGAGACAAGGGAATCTGTCCAGTGTCCCACAGCTAGAACCAGAGCCCAAGGCAGCTGACCTCCTGGTTTACTGATTTTTCCAACCTCCACACATTAGAGATGCCAGCTATAAATCCCTAGCTTTTTCAAAAACTTCAACTATGCTGTAAAATATTACACAAACCTAGTTTTAATCCTTTTTGACAATGAACAGTTTTAATGCATGCAATATGAACGGCTAATTATATACAATCAGTCTGGATAGAAAAGAAAAACAGGGAGCTCCTGTTGTGTCTCAGCGGGTTAAGAACACAACCTAGCAACCAGAGGATACAGGTTTGATTCCTGGCCTCATTCAGTGGATTAAGGATCCAGTATTGCCCTGACTGTGGTATAGGCCAGCGGCTGCAGCTCTGATTCAACCCCTAGCCTGGGAACTTCCATATGCTGCAGGTGCAGCCATAAAAAGAAAAGAAAACCAAACACGAATCATAAAAGGTGTTTTCATACCAAAGTCCAAGACTAAGGTGAAGCTAAAAGCCACTCTTTGAATGCATAAGATCCTACCACTTTTCCAGATTTTAAGTTTGAAACAATAATAGGGGCTTCAAAATGTGTGGCCAGTTGACAGATGCTAAAATCACACTGGGAGGGACCTGAAAATTTAGGGTTGGTGGGTAGAGAATGAGCCCTGCTTTTTCTCCCCAGCCCAACCCAACTCAACCCTAAATCAGAGCGAATGAAGCCATCTCCCACTAATCCCAACCCAGATCAACCCAGAGGTGAAGGGAATGGGGCCAGGTCATCCCCCAAATGTAGTCCCATCCAAGTCAGAGCACAGCCCAAGCAGAATGAGTCCAAAACTCTAAAGGTAGTAGATTTGCCAGGAATGGAACAAGTCTCAGATTTTAACCACTATTGAAAAGCAAATCAACAGCACGCTATAATTAATCAGACATTCACTGCCATCTGATGCCATTACTGTTGTTATATAG
This sequence comes from Catagonus wagneri, assembly GCA_004024745.2. NCBI lineage: Eukaryota > Metazoa > Chordata > Mammalia > Artiodactyla > Tayassuidae > Catagonus > Catagonus wagneri. The sequence continues at coordinate 2,483,937 of PVHT020000108.1, forward strand.
AAACACATAATAAAGCCTGGGACCATTGTTGTGGTGCCAGTGTTGATTCAATGTGAACTAGCAGAGAGGACCACAGTAGGAAAAGTGCTGAAGTTTACTTTCGTTCTCCAGCCACCCTTCAGTCCATGAAGCCTCATTCCGCCCCAGGGAATCACAGTCCTGGTACTCTCCACCTTACCCCCCAGCCCTGTTTTTCAGAGTCTTTTCTATGACTTCACTCTCCAAATCTGCCACAGTCTCTGAACAAGGCAGGTAGCCTCTTCCCATCACAACATAGATCCTCTGTGCCCTGCTTTCAGCAACCCCTCACCTGTGGAAAAATGATGACAGGCAAATCCATACTGGCTTGTTAATGATTGAAGGTAATTTAATGCTAGATTGAGAGCATTCACCTAAAGATTTTTAAAAAGTGGCAGACTCTCCTTGATACATCCAGGTACTTGCGAATAATGGTCAACTTTCAGAAATCAGCATAGGAGAAGAAAAGCATGGTGATTCTGTAACAAGGGCCACAGGCATTGGGAACCTGGCCAGATGAAAAAAGACCAGGGTGGGATTAGGGGGAGGTTAATTATTTTGAGATGTACCATGTGTGTCCAAGGCCTTTGCACAGACCTTAGCTCCTTTCATCAGAGAAGCAGAGGAGAGAGAATATGGTTCTTCCACTTACCAGTTGAGTGATTTGGGGTCAAGCTGCTTAATCTCTCTAAACACCAACTTTGTCACCTGTATCCCAAAGGTTTATTCTAAGGATTGCAAGAGCTAATAAATATAAGATGTTTTGCACAGTGCCGTGCACAGAGCAGATGCCCAATGGTGTTAAATCATTACTCTTATATATTTTTTTTCTTATTAGGGCCACACCTGCAGCATATGGAAGTTCCCAGGCTAGGGGTCAAATGGGAGCCTCAGCTGCAGGTCTACACAGCCGCAGCAACACGGGATCAGAGCCTCCTCTGTGACCTGCGCCACAGCTTGTGCAATGCCTGATCCTAAACCTTCTGAGCGAAGTCAGAAGGACTGAACCCTCATCCTCCTGGACAGTAGTTGAATTCTTTTTTTTTTTTTTGTCTTTTATCTTTTTAGGGTCACACCCACGGCACATGGAGGTTCCCAGGCTAGGGGTCCAATCAGAGCTACAGTTGCTGGCCTATTCCACAGCCACAGCAACACAAGATCTGACCAAATCTGGGACCCACACCACAGTTCACAGCAAAGCCGGATCCTTAACCCACTGAGCAAGGCCGGGGATCAAACCCACAACCTCACGGTTCCTAGTCAGATTCAATTCCACTGTGCCACGATGGGAGCTCCAAGAGTAGTTGGATTTTTAACCCACTGAGCCACCACGGGAATTCCATACTATTGTATGCTTTTAATATTAGCCACCCTCATCGTCATAATAAGCCTGTACACTTTCTATTTCAGCATGCTCCCTCTGCAGTCATCAGGAGCAGCCTCACACCATGATAAAGAGAAGCTGTGTAGTGCCAAAGAGTACAGGCTTTGCCGTCACACAGAACTAAGTTTAATTGTCCAATCGGCCACTACTGGCTGTGTGACCTGAACAAAACACTTAACATCCCTGTCTCTTCAGTTTCTTCAACTGAAAGTGGGAGAAATAACATCAATCTCCTAGGCATTCTGCCAAGACTGAATACAATAGCGCACATAAAATTTTTAACACGTGGAGTTCCCATTGTGGCTCAGTAGTTTAAGGACCTCACATAGTCTCCATGAAGCTGTGGGTTCGATCCCTATCCTCGCTCAGTAGTTAAGGGTCTGGCATTGCCATAAGCTGTGGTGTAAGTCAGAGCCTTGATTCAGATCTGGTGTTGCTGTGGCTGTGGCACGGGCTGGCAGCTGCAGCTCCAATTCGACCCCCAGCCTGGGAACTTCTATATGCCTCAAGTACGGCTCTAAAAAGAAAACAAACAAAAAAAAAAATGTTTAACACAAACCCCAGTCCAATGCACAGGAAATGCTCAGTAAGAAATAACTATCATTATCATCATCATCGCCATCACAGTCATCATCACTATCATCACTATTATCCCCATCTTTATCACCATCCTCATCATCACCATTACATTTTAGGCATGTGTGCTTCAAATGATTCATCAATCTGCCCCAGTCGCAGACATGACCCAAAAGACTTTCATCCATCAATTCTCAGCTCAAATGCCACCTCATCCTTTGAAGTCAATCTCTCCACACATTACTTTGTTTATTTACCTCCTTGTGGTGGTCACGATCTGTAATCAGCTTTGGGATTTTGGTTTACTTGTTTATTTTCCTTTTCCCCTTGCTGAAACATGAACTCTATAAGAGGCGAGGTCTTTTTGTCTGTCTTGTGAAAACAATAGCACACAATCTGGCTAACAGAAGATACCCATAAAATATATGAGGAATAAAAAAAAAGGGTAAATGAAGAGAAAATGGTGATGAAGGGACTATTTCCAGATTCCTTAAGTTATACAGTCCAGAGGTGGAGACTGTTTCAGTCCAACTCTCCATCATATACCTATACCCAGCAGAGTAAGCTCATGATTAATGTTTGTTAAATGAATGCATGTACAAATCTACTCTTAGGCGCAGCTTGCTGGTCCCTATGGCCCTCAGAGACTTAACCTGAGGGTATCTTAGGGGTGTCAGTGGGAAGCAGTTCAAGCCAGGTATCGTAGATCTTCCTCATGCCTATGAGGCTGTAGTCCTCAAATTTGGTTTGCATAGGTATCACCAGGGGAGAGCATTGTTGAAATCCCTGTTCTTGGTCCTCACTATAGGCAATACAGGATTAGTAAGATGGGTAGGACCTTAGAATCTGCATGTTTAGTTAGACTTTCTAGATGTTCCCCATATAGGATATTGAGGACCACACTTTGAGAAACTCCCATTAAAGTCTTCACCTTGACAAAAAATAATTAAGAGTTAGTGTCTTCCCATAAGGTGAGATATGACAATCTGATTGAAGAGATAGAACAGTAAATTCTGAGGGATCCAGATCAAGATGGTACAGTAGGAAGATCCTGAGTTGCCTCCTCCCATGGACACACCAAAACTCCACCTAAATATAGAACAGCTATCTCTAAGAAAGACCTGAAGACTAGAAGAACAGATTTTCTACAATTAAAGATATAAAGAAAAGGCCACATCAAGACAGGTAGGAGGGTCAAAGATGCAGTTTGGTCAGAACCAGTACCTGTGGTACAGCAACTCACAAGTAGGAGGGATGTCATAACCACAGAAGCCACCCTTCAGGAGTAAGGGGTCCAAGCCCCACAACAAACCCCCAGCCTGAGGTACCTGCACTAGGAAGACAAGACACCATGGTGTATGCCTCTGAAAACTAGTGATGCTTATGTCCAGGATAGCCAGAAGGCTGTGCAAAACCAAGACTCTGCTTTTGAAGTTCTTCTACACAAACTCACTTGCTCTAAATTCCAGCACAGAGGCAGCAGGTTGAATAGTGCCTGGATCATATGAGAAGGAAATTTATTGACTAATTATAGGGCATGTGCCAAAGGATAGGGGTACGCTGGAACTTCCTCTAGGAGCAAAAGCATTGAAGGGTGCCATTTATTTTACTCTCCTTCCACCTGGCTAATGCCATGTGCCCCACCCCAGCATCTCCTGAGAACCAGTCCCACCCAACCCACTTGCTGTGGTTGGCCCCACCAAACCAGTTCCGACCCCACCCCACCTGGCAAGCTGTGTCAGCCTGCAGTGATGCCCCTCTAACGTGGCATCATATGCCAGCATGTCTGCAATAGTGGCAGCCAGGACTCACAGCCAGTCATGCTGGGAGCAAGCCCTTCACATCAGCATGCCTGCAGCAGTCTCAGCCAGGCTGCTCAGCCAGCTGGCCTGACAAGTGCACTCACAACAAACAGAGCCAAACACAACAGGAGGGTGCACCAAGCCCACAGAGGAGACACCACCCGGAACACCTGGCTCTGGTGATGACAGGGATTGCTCCACTGAGCCCCATAGAACACCTTCTTCATAAGGTCCCTCTTTCAAGACTAGAAGCTATTGCTGAAGTACCTAATGCACAGAAACAAATACAGAGAGTTAGCCAAAATGAGTAGAAAAAGGAAGACCTTCCAAATGAAAGAACAAGATAAAGCCTTAGAAAAAGAACTGAAAAAAAAAACAGATAAATATTTCAAAGGTATAGTCATAACAATGCTAACCAAACTTGAGAGAAGAATGGATGACTTCAGTAAGACCTTCAACAAAGAAATAGAAAATATAAAAAAGAAGCAATCATAACAGAAAAATACCAAAACAGAAATGAAAAATATAATAAAGGGATCAATAGCAGATTAAAGGATGTGAAAGAACAGATCAGCAATCTGAAGACCCAGTCATATAAATCATCTAATCAGAATAGCAAAAAATAAAAAATAAAAAAAAAAGTGAAGATGGTTTAAGGGACATTGAGTATACTAATATTCTAATATTCACATTATTGGGGGCCCAAAAGGAGAAGAGACATAGAAAGGATCAGAGAATTTATTTGAAGAAATAAACCTGAAAATATCCTTAACCTGGTAAAGGAAACAGATTTTTGGTCCAGAATCACAGAGAGGTCTAAACAGGATGCACCCAAAGAAACCCACACCAAGGCACATTATAATTAAAGTGTCAAAAGTTAAAAATAAAAAGAGAATCTTAAAAGCACCAAGAAAAAACAACAAATTATGTAGACGGGACTCTCCATAGGACAATCAGCTTCTTTTTCAGCAGAAACTTTACAGGCCGGAAGGGAATGGCACAATATACCCAAGGTGCTAAAAGTACAACCAAGAATACCTACCCAACAAAGTCATTATTAAGAATTGAAGGAGAGATGAATAGTTTCCCAGACAAGCAAAAGCTAAAACAGTTCACTACCACTGAACCACCTTTAGAAGAAACTTAAAGGATTTCTTTAAAAAGGAAAAGGAAAGGTCACTACAAGAAATAAGAAAATTATGAAAGAAAAAAAATCTCACTGATAAAGGCAAATATAAAGCTATTATGAAGCTATTATGAAGTTTTCTTAAAAGTAGTAAAATTATCTATATGTACAATGGGAAGTTAAGAGACATCCAAAATTAAAAGATGTAAAATAAAATGTCAAAAACATAAAACATGGAGGTGGGAATAAAATTTAGGATTTTTAGACTGTATTTGGACTTAAGACATCATCAACTTAAAATAGACACCTATATACATAGGTCATTACATATGAACCACACAGTAACCAAAAATCTATGATGGATATACGAAAAATAAAGAGAACAGAATCCAAACATAACACTAAAAATAGCCATCAAATCACAAGAGAGCAAAGAAAGGAATATAGAAAAACTACAAAAAAAAAAACTGGGAAATAATTTTTAAAAGGCAATAATCACACACCTATCAATAATTATTTTAAATGTAATAAACTAACTGCTTCAATCAAAGGTTTAGAGTGGCTGAGTGGATAGTAAAAAGAAGACCCATCTACATGCTATCTACAAAAGACTCATTTCACAACTAAAGACACACAAACTGAAAGTGAGGAATTGGGGAAAGGTATTCCAGGAAAATGGGGAAAAAAGAGAAAGCTGGGGTTGCAAGACTTACATCAGAAAAAAATGACTTCAACAAGATAAAAAGCATATTACATAATGATAAAAGGATCATTCCAATAAGAGCATGTAATACTTATGAATATATACGCACCCACCAAAGAAGCACCTAAATTCATGAAACAAATACTAACAGATATAACAGGAAAAACTGACAGTAATACAATAGTAATAGGTAACTTTAATATATCTCTAATATCAATGGATAATCATCTGGACTGAAAATCAGTAAGGAAATATCAGCTTTAAATGGTATATTAGGCCAGGCATATTATATACAAAACATTCTATCCAAAAAGAGCAGAATACATAGTCTTTTCAAGAGCACATGGAACATTTTCCAAGACAGATTACATATTAGGCCACAGGACAAGCCTTAATAAATTTATGAAGACTGAAATTATGTCAAGTGGAGTTCCTGTTGTGGCTCAGCAGTTAATGAAGCTGACTAGTATCCATGAGGACTCAGGTTCAATCCCTGGCCTTGTTCAGTGGGTTAAAGATCCGGCGTTGCCATGAGTTGTGGTGTAGCTCGCAGACGTGGCTCGGATCTGGTGTTGCTGTGGCTGTGCCATAAGCCGGCAGCTACAACCCTGATTTGACCTCTAGCCTGGAAACCTTCAAATGCCATGCGTGCAGCCCTAAAAAGACCAAAAAAAATTATATCAAACATCTTTTCCAACCACACTTTTATGAAACTAGTCAACTACAAGAATAAAACTGGAAAAAACACAAACATGTGGAGGCTAAAAAAATGTTTCTAAACAATCAGTGGGTCAATGAAGCAATCAAAGAAGAATTTTAAAAATCAAATCAATATAGAAACACAATATTCTAACATCTTTGAACATAGCAAAAGTAGGAAAAGTTTAGAGCCACACAAGCCTTCTTCAGGAAACTAGAAAAATCTCAAAAAACAGAAACAAAAGCAATCTAACCTTACAAATAAAGGAATCAGAAAAAGAAGAACAAAGCCAAAAGTAAGTAGAAGGAAAGAAAGATCACAGCAGAAATAAATAAAATAAAGACAAAAAATAGAAAAGATTAATAAAACTAAGAGCTAGTTCTTTAACAGATAAACAAAATTGATAAACTTTTAACTGGATTCAGAGAGAGAGAAAGACAGAGAGAGGGACAGAGAGACCAAATAAATAAAATCAGAAAGAAAAAAGAAGTTATAAGTGATACCACAGAAATACAAAGAATAAGGAATTACTATAAACAAGTATAAACCAACAAATAAAACAATTTAGAAGAAATGAATAAATTCCTACAAACATACAATCTTCCAAGACTAAATCAGGAAGAAATAGAAAATCTGAACTACCAAATTACTAGAAATGAAAATGAATCAGAAATTAAAAAAGAGAGAGAGAGAGAAGAAAATTCCCAGTAAACAAAACTCCAGGACGAGATGGCTTCATAGGTCAATTTATATAAAAGATTTAAAGTAGTGACACCTATCCCTCTCAAACTATTCCAAAAAATTAAAGAGGAAGGAATGTTTCCTAATTTATTTGACTAAGCTAGCATTACTGAGATACCAAAACCAGATACAAATACTACAAAGAAGAAAACTACAAGCCAATATTCCTGATGAACATAGGAATAAAAATCCTCAACAAATATTAGCAAACAATTCAAAAATACACTAAAGAATCATACACGGAATTCCCATAGTGGCTCAGCAGAAATGAATCTGACTAGCATCCATGAGGATGCAGGTTCAATCCCTTTCTTTATACCAAGAAAGGAATATTCACTCCGTGGGTTAATGATTCAGCATTGCCCTGAGCTGTGGTGTGGGTCGCAGATGCAGCTCAGACCTGGCATTGCTGTAGCTGTGGTTGGCTACAGCTCCAATTGGACCCCTAGCCTGGAAACCTCCATATGCTGTGAGTGTGGCCCTAAAACAAAAAGAATCATACACCATGATAAAGTGGGACTTACCTATGGAATTAACTCAGGATTGCAAATCACAATCAATCAATGTGATATACTAACTTAATAGAACAAAGATAAAAATCATACGGTCATCTCAACAGATGCAGAAAAAAATCTGACAAAATTCAACATTCGCTTAAGATTAAAAAAAGAAAATTTTCAACAAAGTGAGTATAGAAGGAAAATGCCTGGCCATAAAGAAGACCACATATGACAAGCCCACAGTTAACATAATTCTCAAAGTTAAAAAGCTGAATGCTTTTCCTCTGAGGTCAGAATCAAGGCAGGAATGCCAACTCTTGCCACTTTTGTTCAACATAGCACTGTAAGTTATAGCCAGTCAGTCAAGAAAAAGCTATAAAAGTCACCCAAATTAGAAAGGATGAAGCAAAACTCACTATTTGCAGATAACATGATAGTATTATAAGAATTGCTAAAGACTCCACCAAAACCTACTAGAACGGATAAATGAATTAAATTAAATTGCAGGATACAAAATCAATATACAGAAATAAGTTGTGTCTCTATACACTAATAATGAACTGTCAGAAAGAGAAATTAAGAATGCAAGCCCTTTTACAGCAGCATCAAAAAGAATTAAATACATAAAATTTTATGTATTTAAATATATAAATTTAACCAAGGTGAAAGACCTGTACTCTGAAATCTATGACATTGATGAAAAAAATTGAATACCACACAAATAAATGGAAATATATACTGTACTCACAGATTGGAAGGATCATTACTGTCAAGACATCCATGCTACCCAAAGCAATCTACAAATTCAAAGAAATCCCTATCAAAATACTAATGACATTTTTCACAGAACTGGAGCAAGTAATCCTAAAAGTAGTGTGGAAACACAAAAGACTCTGAATAGCCAAAGCAATCTTAAGGAAGAAGAACAAGTTGAAAGTATCATGATCCTTGACTTCAAACTATACTACAAAGCTATAGTAGTAAAACTGTCTGATACTGGCACCAAAAAAAAAGAGAGAGAAAGAGACATAAAGCAATGGAACAGAATAGAGAGAGCAAAGATAAACCCACATTTACATAGTCAATTAATTTATGACAAAGAATCCAAGAATATACAATGAGGAAAAGATACTCTCTTCAATAAACAATATTAGGAAAACTGGATAACTATGTACAAAAAATTAAACTGGGCAATTTTTTTCATCACATAAAAAAATAAACTCAAAATGGCTTAAAGATTTAAATGTAAGACCTGAAGCCATAAAAATCCTGGGAGAAAACATAGGCAACATTTTTTAGCAATATTTTTAGCAACATTTTTTCAGATCTGTCTCCTCCATCAAGCACAATAAAAGCAAAAATAAACACCTGGAACTACATCAAACCACAAGGCTTTTATACAGCAAAGGAAACCATCAACAAAATGGAAACATCATCTACTGAGTGGGAAAGATATTGCAAATGATATAGCCAATACAAGATTAATATCCAAAATAGATTTTTTTTAAAAAACTCACAACTCAGTATCAAAAAGACATACAATCCAATTAAAAATAGGCAGAGGACCTGAGTAGATATTTTTCCAAGGAAGACATGCAGATGGCCCACAGACACGAGAACAGATACTCAACATCACTAATAATTTGGGGAAATTCAAACCAAAACCACAATGAGGACTTCCCATTGTGGCTCACTGGTAACGAACCTGACTAGTATCCATGAGGATGTGGGTTCAATCCCTGGCCTCAAGCAGTGGGTTAAGCATCTGGTTGTGTCTGTGGTGTAGGCTGGAAGCTGCAGTTCCAATTCAACCCCTAGCCTGGGAACTTCCATGTGCTGCACATTCAGCCCTAAAAAGGAAACAAACAAACAAAACAAAACAAAAAAAAAACTACAACTAAAACAAAAAAACACAATGATATATCACCTCACACCTGTCAGAATGGCTATCATCAAAAAGACAAGTATTGGAGTTCCCATTGTGGCACAGTAGAAATGAGTCGGACTAGTAACCACGAGGTTGCAGGTTCAATCCCTGGCCTTGCTCAGTGGGTTAAGGGTCTGGTGTTGCCGTGAGCTGTGGTGTAGGTCGCAGACTCAGTTCAAATCCTTCACTGCTGTAGCTGCGGTATAGGCCAGCAGCTGTAGCTCCAATTAGACCCCTAGCTTGGAAACCTCCATATGCTGCGTGTGCAGCCTTAAAAAGCAAAAAAAAAAAGACAAGTGTCAGTGAGGACATGGAGAAGAGAACTCTTGCACACTGTTGCTGGGAATGGAAATTGATGCCACCATTGTGGAAAGCGGCATAGAAATTCTGCAATAAATTAAAGTTAGAACTACCATATGATCCAGCAATTCTGCTTCCGGGTATTTATCCAAAGAAAATGAAAACGCTAATTTGAAAAGATATAAGTACCCCATGTTCATTGCAGGATTATTTACAGTAGCCAAGATATGGAAGCAACCTAAGTGTTCAGCAATAGGCGAACTGATAAAGAACATGTGGTCTATATGCATAATGGAATATTAATCATTAAAAAAAGGAACGAAACTTTCCCATTTCCAACAACATGAATGGACCTAGAGGGTATTATACTAAGTGAAATAGGTCAGACAGATAAAGATAAATACCATATGATTTCACTTCTACATGGAACCTAAAAAACAAAACAAATGAATAAGTATAACAAAATATAAACAGACTCAAGACACAGAGAAAAACTGGTAGTTGCCAGAGAAGTGTGTGGGGGTGAGTGAAATAGGTGATGGAAATTAAGAGGTACCAATTCCCAGTTAATAAATAAATAAGTCACAGGCATGTAATGTACAGTATAGGGAATATAGTCAATAATGTTGCAATAATTTTGTATGGTGACAGCTGGTTACTAGACTTGATCGGGTGATCAATTTGTAGTGTATAAAACTGTTGAATCACTACGTTGTACACCTGAGATTAAAATAACTTTGTATGTCAACTACAATTTTAAAAATTTAATAAAAAAAATACATATACCCTGAGAGAGAAGCACAAGGCACATCTAAGGGTTGAAGTGAACATGGAAATTCTTGAGACATTTGGCAGTGCATCAAATAGAGAAATCTGAGTGGGCTCTGGGGCAACAGTTCATCTCTGAGCTTGGTATGAAGAAAAGAAAAGGCCATTCCCTTGCTGGTGCTGGAAAACTGGAACTAAAATTTCCCTTACGTATCAAGCCATTTGACGAAGTGGTGTTACCGATACTGCCGATATTGTCAACATCTCAGAAAAAAAATGTGTCCTTGATTTCAAAGTTTTGACCTCTACCCATGGCATGACCTACCCAACAGAGGCACTGCTAAAAGAAGTTTCTGGATAAATGAACTGATTTTTTTTTCAAGTTGTTCTTTAAAAACAAATGTGATGGAGCAAAACAACTTCAAAAACCCTATTTCTGTTTTTTTAGCTTGTTTTCAAAAGCTGCATGAATGTGGGAGAAATGAAATCAGGATGGATCCTTAAGAATTACATAAAAAGTAGATGACAGATTTCAGGGGGAGAACTTAACAAGTTCTTACTTCATTAGAAGAAAAACTGAACAAGTTCTTACTTCATTAGAAGAAAAACTGTCAATTCAATTAGTATTTATTTCATTTCTGCACGATGTAAGGGCACTTTTTCTATGCAACAAAATGCTGAAGAACTTATTTCATAAATTAAATAAATTCAAGCTAATTAGCAATCGTGTTCACTTCCTTCCAAAGCTGCCTCATTCTATGGCACAAAATATGTAACGAAATATGTTATATTCCACAAATGGAAAGTCCCTTATCAGCTCCAAGATTATATTACCACCCAAGCTCAAAAATTTTTACTCAGGGGAAAAATTCATTTAAAAAAATCGTATTCAAAATGTTTTCTCTGTGTTAACCATTTTGCTTCATTTTGCGCACTTGCTTAAAATTAGAGCCATGACTAGGATGAGGCAGTTTTTCTCTGATACAGTTTTCCAGCAGGTTTTTCTAAAGATAATTTAATCCATGTAAGAGGAAGAAAATAGACAATGTTGAAAGTTTGCCTGGTCAATGTGACATGCTGGCAAAATTCCACTTTCTGCTCTGCAGGATTCTAAAAAGATGAGCTCATGTATTTAGAGTAGGATTTGACTCTCACTTCTGGCCCCTAAGGGATTCTTCCATTCATGGAGTTCCTTCTGAAATCAGGACAGCAGATGAGTTTGGGCAACAATATCAAAGAATGTATGATGTTGAAGGTGGGTGGTATTTGCATAATCCGATTACCAAGTATTCTCAGAATTGTACTAAAGCTGGTTAAGTCTGGCTGGAGGGAACAGTAGTTTAAAACAGGACAGTTTAGATATTTTCGTGTAGTTGCCCTCAAATCTACAAATAATGTCGATCTCGTGGCTGGATGCTTAAAAGGCAGAGGTGGAAACAAGCGGATTTGCTGCTCTCTATGTGATTCTAATCAAGAAGGAAGGACTGATTAGGGATACGGAAGTGACTGAACCTTGGAGGAGAGTGATGGCGTTTCTTGAAGTTGAACAAAAACAAAGAAAGAATTTTTTCCCTAGACTACATAGAATGTTTCAAAATCAGGGGGGAAAAAAGAGCTTGTGGAGGAAAGAAACTATGAAAAGAAACACATCTTAAGAAACTCTAAAAATTGCAATCCTGCTAAAAAAAAAATGAGGGATCTTGGTGAGAAAGAGGAAGAACAGAATTAATGTCTGTGCTTGCACAAGCTACTCTCAAAGAAGCCACAGTTTTAGAAGAAGCTGAATGAGAACAGCCCTGATGACTCCACAGCACGGCTCAGGCTTCCCTGGCCAGAATGCCTCTTCCCCTACAACACAGTTAAGAGTTACGATTTATTGAGACTTTACTATGCACCAGGGAAAAGATACCAAACTGCTCTTTACCTAGCATTTAATACTCACCACAACCTGCAAAGTAAGGGTTATCTCTAGTCTAAAGGTGAGACTAATGAAGTTCAAAAAAATTGAGTATAATCCCTTAAATCACACGGCTCATGAGCAGCAGAATTGGGATTCGTATAGGTGGTTTTATATTGTACTTTTAAATAATTTATGAGGAAAGCATAATGGAAAGGTGGGAGGATGACAATGTTCACAGAGGACAATAATGATGAGAATGAGAATGCACTTACTCTAGTACTTTATCTCTGTGAGCTAATCTACATATATTATCTCACTTAACTAATTCACCTGTCTCCCTGCATATATTATCTCACTTAATCTTGTCAACAACCTACTATAGGAACTCTTATTACCCCATTTTACACAGGAGGAAACAAATTAAATAACCAAGGTTATATAGACAGGATTTTGAACCTGCGTTCTGAAGCATTAGGTCATTGTTCCTTGCAAAAAAGAGACAGCATTGGTCAATTCTTCTTTAACCTCAATTAGCCATTCAACAAATATTTGTTAACTACCTGCTGAGGGCCTGGCACTTTTCGAGGCACAAGATACAACAGTGAGCAAAACAAACACAGACAAATAAAAAGCTCTGCTCTTATGGACCATAAATTCTTGTAGGAGAGTCATAATATAAAACAGCCATTATGGTAGATAGCAGTATGTAGTACTGCTACTGGAGAAAAATAAAGCAGAGAAGCAAGAGAAGCAAGGAAGAGACAGAAAGGATGCACAGGAGAATGAAATTTTAGATCAAGTATCTACAAAAGCCTTCCTTGAGACTTATTAATGAAGATCTGAAAGAAGTGAGGGTATGTGGATATCTGGCTGAAGAGTGTTTGGGGCATAGGAACAGACAGAGCAAAGGTTCTGAAGCAGTAGGCTGGCTGATAAATTCAAGGAAGAAGTGTGGCTGAAACAGTGAGAGAGGAAAACTAGTAGGAGAGGAGGCCAAAGGTAACTGGGCATAGAAGTAATGAGGAGCCAGATCATAGAGTACCTTATGGACAGAATGTTGACTTTTACTCTGAGTGAGCTGGGAAGCCATTGTGGGGTTATAAGTGGGGAAATGACATACTACATGTTTGAGAAAGATCATTTTGCCTGGGGAAAACAGACTGAAACAGAGCAAGGGTGAAAGCAGGGAGACCAGTTAAGAGTTTGTTACAAATGTCCAATAAGAGATGGTGGAGGCTCATCCAAAGTGGTAGCAGTAAAGAAGATTTGAGGTGATTAGATTCTGAATATATCTTAAAGGCAGAGCTAATGACATTTGTTGACGTTATGAGAAAAAAATACAAATCAGTGACTCCAAGGTTTGGAGGTGAATCAACTTTTAAAAAATGGAACTGCTATCATAAAGATAAGAGGACAGATTTTGGGGTGGTAAGGGATGTATTTTAGGTGATCTTGTTAAGTTTGTGACTCCTATTTGATATCCAACTAGAGATGCTAGGTAAGCAATTGAAGTATGAAGTCCAAGTCTAAAGTTCCAGGGAGCATCTGGGCTAAAGCCATAAATTTCCAAAATCATCAACATAAAAGTGTTCCTTGAAGCCAGGAGACCAGGTTAGATGAAAAGAGGACCGAGAACTGATCCCAGTGCATTCTAATATTTAGAGGTTAGAGGTGAGGAGAAACCAGTAAAGAAGTCATGGCGCATTGAGAAAAGTAGGCAAGAAGAAACCAGAGGAGGAGATGTCGTAGAAGCTAAATGAAGAACTATTCCAAGAAATACCAAGAATACTATGTTAAATGCCTCTAATAGGTCAAGGAGAGGAAGGATGATCATTGAGCATAGGATTTCCCAATGTGGGTCACACTGGTGACCTCAATGAAAGCAGTGTTGATGGAGTGCGGTGGCAAAAGCTTAAGCAGAATCATGGAGAGCTCAGGTACAGACAACATATTCAAGAATTTTTTTTCCCATAAAAGGAAATAGAAAAATGAGGCAGTAACTAAAGAGGGAAATGGGGTTCTCTGGAGGTCTGTGTTTAAGGTAAAGGAAATCATGTCCATCTTCCCCTAGGAATGATCCAATGGAAAGGCATTATTTGGTGGCATGGAAGAGAGTGGCAAGAATTGCTGAGGAGGCAGGAGTAGAGTGACCCAGGACCCAGGTTGGACACAAGCAGAAGAAAAGGCATAGATATGGACACAAGCATAGGCGAGAGGGGAGTTGCTCTGGGAAGAACTTGTGGAAGCACATTCTGATGGCTTTGATCTCCTCAACAAAGTGGAAAGCAAAAGTCATCAGCTGAAACTCAGTGAAGGAGGAAGTGTTAAAGTTTCAAAGAGGGAGTTCCCGTCGTGGCGCAGTGGTTAACGAATCTGACTAGGAACCATGAGGTTGCAGGTTCGATCCCTGGCCTTGCTCAATGGGTTAAGGATCCGGCGTTGCCGTGAGCTGTGGTGTAGGTTGCAGACGCGGCTCTGATCTCGTGTTGCTATGGCTGTGGCAAAGGCCGGCAGCTACAGCTCCTGTTAGACCCCTAGCCTGGGAACCTCCATATGCCGTGGGTGTGGCCCTAGATAAGGCAAAAAGACAAAAAAAAAAGTTTCAAAGAGAAGGAAAAGGAAATCAAGGAACTGTCTAGGAAGACAGAAAATTATATTCAATGAGAAAATACAATACAGTCGATAGGTAAAGTTATGACCCATTTCAAGTCAGTGATCATGAATTCAAAAGGGGAACAGGCAGCCCAGTTAAGTGTTTTTCCTTAGCCATGCTACTAGTAGAATTAGAGGCAAGCAGGCATAAAAATGATTAGATTTAACCAGGGTTAGAATTTAGCCTAGAGGGTATAATAAAGCAAGAGTCTTGAGAGTCAAGGGTGTGCACAAAAGGTTGATAATGATGAATGCTCATGGAATTTAAACTAGGTAAAGAGGGAAGCAATAGCCCAGGGATGCTGCTGAGGAGAAGTTAAAATGTGACAGAATGAAAGGGTTGAACTAGGATTCCATGCACACTTGTGAAGTTTGTGCACTGCACAAAAGTGTCCAGCTGCAGAAGGTAAGTGGAGGCTGAAGTCCAGTCTGTGTCCCAAGCCGTGAGCCCTGGCATGGGCTGCACCACCCAGTAAGGACACCCCTTTCTAATTCAGCCATTCATAGGGGCTGCCTTTGGTGTTTGACTAGTGGAGAACCTAGATTGGAAGTCCTGGTGGAGTCAGGGAGCTATAAGAAGTAAACTGTATTTGAAGGTGAAAAATATGGTCAGAGAATGGAACTTTTGAAACTAGGATTCTAGCAACATTCAGGTTTAGAGTAAGAGCAAGGTCTTCTGGACTATGACTATTAGAAGAAGTTGATGATGTAGGACAGAGGACAAGATAATTAGAGAGAAAGTAAAAAACCTCTACATGCCTATTCAAATTGCCAACAATCAAGAAAGAGTGATGAGGAAATAGCAGTGAACCAAAGCTAATGTCCTCAAGAAGTTAGATTGAGTGATCCAAGTTGCGCCAACTGGATGTGAAGGTGATATCTGTTACCCCCTTGATCGTCAGGGTTGATTCAGCTGATCTGGCCAACTAGGTGGGTGTCCCCTTCCTCCCTCATCACTCCATGTGTATCCCTCCAGAAGCTGCATGCTTGGATGAAGAGGATGACCATCCCCAGTAGAGAAGAATTGTTCTTTGGTCAAGGGTATACAGGTAGCGGCTCTCCCCTGTTAGAACCTCCAAACAAGCTCTCAAGTAGTGCCTGACCACAACAAGGGAGTGGGGACTAGTGGGTGAATTAAGCTGATCACTTGAGATGCATAGCTGAGTGATTTTCGTGGGAGAAAGAGAGAGCATGGGCCAGTGGTGGACACGAGGAATAAAAGAATTCACCTACCTCGCCTCCAGGTCCAGCAGTGCGACAGAAAAGGAAGAGAAAACAGGGACCTCTTGAGAGGGCAGCAGGGAAGCAATGTCTTGGGGGGAGCAAGGAGGTGAAGAGAAGATTCAGTGAAGCCTCGAGGGTGTTGGAGATTATGCTGACAATTGATCTTAAATTCCAAAGGGCCAGGAAATCCTTTGAAGGGAAGACATAGACTCAAGGGAATTAGTGTCTAGGGATGAAGATGGCCAGGCTTTATGTCACGTGTGTGATGAGTGACATGTTGAGAATAGTCCTGGTGGCCCCAAGGCAGCAGAGGAGGTAAAGAAGATGTGTTGGTGGGGAAGGAGGGAGAGGTAGTTATAGAAACATGAAGAGTTTTATAGAACTCTTTGGACTTCTGCTGATGGAGACCTACAGGCCAGCATGGGCTGATACAACTACTCTTTTGACCATCTAACGCAGTGTTGTTTAATAGAGCCTCCTGTAATGATGGAAATGTTCTGTATCTGTCCTGTCCAAGAAGTAGCCCCTAGCTACACATAGCATATTGGAGAGCACAGCTCTAACTATTCTCTTCACTACTAACAGAAAACTTACTCCTTATTTAGCCACCAAGGAAAATGTTCTTCAAATTATAAAGCATGACCAAAAGCCTAAGGGAGCTAGTCGCTATTCCTTTTGAATAAATTGAAGTCTACTGCTCCAGAGAAATTATTAGAGGTGATAATTAGAAATGCACACACAGTATCATAAAGCTTAGGCTTAAGAAAGTTCTAGAATAGATTATGACAGAACTCATTTCTGACACCTACTAAATGATGTTCACCAGAAGCCAGCCTGGGCTCACTA
Organism: Catagonus wagneri; assembly: GCA_004024745.2. Taxonomy (NCBI): domain Eukaryota; kingdom Metazoa; phylum Chordata; class Mammalia; order Artiodactyla; family Tayassuidae; genus Catagonus; species Catagonus wagneri. The sequence goes on from PVHT020000108.1 coordinate 2,501,104, forward strand.
AGAAAATGTCATGGGAAGCTCTCCACGGACCATTTTGCATTCAACCAGTAAAGATTCTCTGCTGATGATGACAGCACACTTTCACCCCAACCATGCAGCCTGATGTCCAAGGAGATCACAAGAGAGGAAGAGTGAACTGCACCTGGGGAACTAGCAGAAGAACAGCACATAAATTAGGTACCTCCAGACTCAGTAAGCAAAAAATGGAAGCACATCAAAATAGATTAGGAAAAAATCGGTTGGGAACATCAAGTAGAATAATTTCCATTCCCATCACTGCACACATGGGCCACCAGAGAACAAAAAGAGAAAATAAACCAGTTATTTTAAATGCTTCATTGAAAGACAGAATAGCATTGTTTTTTCCTCCTTTCCCAGTGGGCTTCATTAAGGTCCCAGCAGTGGCCACAGCAGCACTGCCTGTAGGCTGCTCACCGTTGTGGATGCTGGATGTGAGTGGTCCTCTTTAGCAAATAGAGAGATTAAGGATTGGGAGAGAAGAAGGGATCAAATTTTGAGACCTCCTACCAAAAAGCCACACAGGAAAAAGCAAAGGCTTTTCTTTTCTAATCCTTTAAGAAAATACGTATTTTTTTCTCTCATCTCCAGGGAACCACGGCCATCCAAGGATGGCGTGTGTGTTCTATCAGCTGTCTTTCTCCCAAAGGCAACATCTCCCTTTGTAAAGCTTTGATGATGGCTCTTTGCTGAGGTTAACACAAGTTTCGCCACCACTGACCCCCAGGCAGACACAGTTTAATGAGTCAGTAAGGGTTAACCTTTAATAGCTCTTAAGTCCCAGAAAGGGGAAGCTGAGAAACATCAGTCTCCTCTGCTTGACAATGGTGTCATCTGTGGTATATGTTTTCCTGGCTCTCGGAGTTAACCATGCAGCTAATAAGCTGAATTCCAGTGAAAGAGAAATCTGTGGGCCGCTGATAGGAAGCACTCTCTTTCTGTCATTCAGTCACGGTGTTATACACTTGACCAGAAAAAAAAAAAAAAAAGCATGTATTCGGAAAAGTTACCAGTTATCATTTTCTGCTGCAAATTGGCAGTATTTTGTGGACAATTCCTTTGTTAATCTTCCTCTTAAAATCATTAAAATCATGGCTTCTATTTACTGCATACTGACTATGGATTCAGGAGGAACCAAAACAAGCATTTTAGATGCCCTTTCTCCCATCATCCTCAAACCATCTCATATTCTTGACGCCATTCAAATGATGAACTGAGAATCCAAGCTTTCAGCTTCAGTTTGGTGGTGAGAGGACCTCAGTCCTTGTCTTCCTTGGAGAAGGAATTCAGCAAAGAGACCAAGACTGTGAAGCAAGTGCGAAGTTTATTAAAAGCATAGTATGTGTGAAAGAGCACACACAGGTGAGCTTGTAGAATGAGCTTCATGCAATAGGTGTGGCTTAGATTGCTTTTATGGGGGGGTGGGTAGTACTCCAGGTTGTCAGGGTTGGGAATTATCATTAGCCAACTGTCTTGTTTGTGCTCATATTTGGTCTGACTTAGGGACTTTCCTGGTGGGCACACATATCATTTAGCCAAGATAGATTTCAGCATGAAAATTTCTGGGAGATTGGCAGGATATATTATGGGCTGGCGACTGTCTCTCCTTAGACACCCTCCCTAGGTTGAGGACCTTCTCCCTGCGTGTTTTGGACTGGAAAGTTCCTCTCAATTAAAGTTGGAGGGTGGGGGGTGCTGTTGTAGTCACCTTGTCTCTCATCTGGCCAGGGCCTAATGTTCCTATAGGTGTCTTATTTTGAAATATCGAGGAACTGGATGCAGACTCTCAACCTGGGTTCCAGCTATATCCTAGCTTAAGCTATGACCTTAACCAAGTTGATAGGTGGTGGAGTCAGGGAAGTCAGACCCCAGAAGCTCTTAATCATGATGATGCTGTTGGATAACAATGTCCAAGGTGAAGGCAACAATCAGCCACAACACCCTAAGCAGCAACCCCTGCGTTCTGCTGAATGTCCTGCAGTCTAATCTAATAAAAATATCCTGTATGGTCTTCAATTTCTGCACATCTAATGTTTTGAAAAAACCTGTTATCTAACTTCTAAGTTTGACTTCGCTCTTACGGAGTCCAATTAGCCTTCCCTCTCCCCCACACCCAATGAATGATGTTATTTGTATTTGTCACTAGGCTAATCTAGAGCTCTGCAGGAATCATAATTGCACTCAACTGCTCCTTCAAACAAGTCTCCAGGCTCATTTCAAGATCACTGCCAGTTAATCCTTTAAAAATCTTCAAAAATGAGAAAATTCCAGAAAGCCAAAGATAAGAAAATATTGTAACTCTGATAATGAAAATTCAGTCTTTGTGATAGCTAGTGGATATGCTAGAGAAAAGAAATAACATCTTAAATAAATTATATTAAATGCTTACCATTCGTTTGACATTGAAATAAAATTTTCACATAATTTATCTTACTTATCCCTTACTGCAACTCTAGTAGCTATTTTACAGTCAATGAAACTGAGGTCCAGAGAGGCTCTATAACTTTCCCAAGATTGGTGTGCTAATCAGTGAAGAGCTTCAAATTGGGTAGTGATTTCAACCTCTGACTTGTAGGAAGAATCAACTGGTTGAATCCGAAAGCCAAAGAGTGTTGATTATTAGATTGGTAAAATCTCAGAGCAAAATTTGTGGTGGGTGCTGGAGTGTGCTGACTTTGCCTTTTTTTGCTCAGTTTATGTCTATCAAAATTACCAATGGCACAAATGCATCTAACTGGCAAATTCAAAATTACATCAGAGGGTGGATGAGCTGAAGTTATTTAAAGTGAATTCATGGACTTCCCATCATGGCTCAGTGAAAACAAATCTTACTAGGATCCATGAAGGAGCAGGTTCGATTTCTGGCCTCGCTCAGTGGGTTAAGGATCCAGCATTGCTGTGAGCTCTGGTGAGGTGGCAGACATGGCTTGGATCTGGAGTGGCTGTGGCTGTGGCTGTGGCATAAGCCAGCAGTTACAGCTCTGATTTGAACCCTAGCCTGGGAACCTCCATATGCCATGGGTGCAGCCTTAAAAAGACAAAAAAAAAAGGGAAAATGAATTCATATAAATAGTTGCATACAGGCTCACAAAGCCAGATGCATAACTATGGGGTGGGAGAAAGCTGAGTGGATAATGGCTCTTATATAAACTTTCCTTTGAAAGTTAAAACAGTCTTAGGTTACATTAGTAGATGTAGTGCATCAAGGGGACTCACTCTACATGTGGTGTGTTGAAATTAAATCTTTATGCCAAATTTTAAAAAAGAAATTCCCAGACTGAGATTCATCTCAAGAAAAAGCAATCAGGATGGCAGAGAGTGGGGAACTCACGCCATATATATTGAATGATCTGAATCTGGACCAATGAGTCTGAAAAGGAAAATATTTAGGAAGATAACATATGACATTAAATATATAAAATAGAGATTTGACATGTCTTTTGCAAAACCTAAATAAAACCACCAGGTAGAATCTGTTTGGGTGAATTTCCAGTGCTAATAGAACAGGTAGTGAAGTATCCATAACTGGCCTCATCCAGTGAGTGACAGGGAGAATGAATGAATTAAGTATTCCAGCAGAAGCTCAATGACTATCTCTCAAGGCATGGTGTCAAAAGAATCTTGAAATGGGGTGAAAAACTGGATTTTCTTGGAGTGCATAGGGCTTGTTCAGGCAACTGTCCAGTTGCTAAGAGTCATTCTCAGGGGCTAGGGTTCCTTTTACTACTACTTACAGACAAGGACTCTAGGAACCCCACACTTATGCCTGCATTCTCTTCTAAGGTTTATCTCTTCCTGGGTGAGATGTCTTTGACCTCACAAGCCCAGCCTATTAGGGAAAGACCATTTTTTTAGTATTCTCTAGCTCCCACAGAACTCAGTGTAGGGCTGTGTCAATCCCCAACAGACTGGGAACTGACAGCAAAGGCCATGAATTCCAAGAGCAAAGTCAGAACGTCACAAACAGGTGGAAGCTAGAAAGCCCTGTTGATGCTGGGAATGCACTCCAATGGCCCCAGTTACCCTCCACCCGACCCAGGAGGAGGACTTGGCATTGGAGAGAAACTCTGGAGCAGCACTGCAGATGTCCCATGTCCCAGGCTGTATTCCACATACAAATGGTAACTCATGGCATTCTCCCATCAACACCCCTTCTACAGACTAGAAAACTGAAGCCAAAGGAGAGCAGACAACTTCTTCAAGGTCACACAATGAGAAAGCAGTAGAACCAGGATTAGAAGGCAGCCCTGGAGTTCCCGTCATGGCATAGTGGAAACAAATCCGACTAGGAACCATGAGGTTGCAGTTTCGATCCCTGGCCTTGCTCAGTGGGCTAAGGATCCGGCATTGCCATGAGCTGTGGTGTAGGTGACCGATGTGGCTTGGATCCTGCATTGCTGTGGCTGTGGTGCAGGCCGGTAGCTATAGCTCCAATTCGACCCCTAGCCTGGGAAACTCCATATGCCAAGGGTGCAGCCCTAAAAAGCAAAACAAAAAGAAGAAGGAAGCAGCCCTGCCCTGGGTTCCTCACCAAGCTTTTTACTGTTTACTAAGCTGGGAATTTGAACTCCCCTCTCCTCCTCTCAAGATGAGACTCCCTTCAGATAGCTTCCATTATTGAGCACATAATAGGTGTTCCACACAAAACTGTTGAATTAAATTCATACTTGAAGTTACCTGGAATGTGCTGCTGGTGACCAGGGTATTTATGACTAAAGGTGCCCAGATGCATCCTCTGACTGAAGTTTAATCCCTGGCATAATATCTGCTTATTCTCCACACACCACTTTGACTTTGCAGTTTTTATATTATTGGCTTGTTATTATTATTTAGCTTGGGTCTAACAGGTATGTATTTGGGCTTGGGCAAATCAAAATATAGATTCTTTTTTTTCTAATTTTTAAAAAAAATTTTTAATGATGTGTTTGAGCCTATATGGCTATCAGGCTAAAGCAAGCAGATATAAGAAGGTGTTAACATACTTTAAAAACAGGGCAACCACAAATCAAAACGGAACATCACATTCACAAAAACTGAAAAGAAAATCACTCAAGCATAAAATAAATGGAAACCATCCAACCAAAAAAAAGAAAGGAAGAAAAGAGAAATATAGAATCAACTGGGAAACAAGGTTTAAAATGGCAATAAATACATATCTATCAATAATCTCCCTAAATGTCAATGGACTGAATGTTCTGATCAAAAGACATAGACTGGCAGATTGGATAAAAAAGAAAAAACCTTCAATCTGCTGTCTACAAGACACCTTAGGGCAAAGGACACACATACACTGAAAGTGAGGGGATGGGAAAAGATATTTCATGCCAATGGAAAGCACAAGTTGCAATCCTCATACCAGACAAAATAGACTTTAAAATGAAGGCCAAAAAGAAAGACAAAGAAGGACATTATTTAATGGTAAAAGGATCCATTCAAGAAGAGGATATTACAATCGTCAATATATATGTCTTTAATATAGGAGCACCCAGATACCTACAACAAATACTAACAGACATAAAAGGAGAAATTGATGGAAATACAGTGATAGTAGCAGATTTTAACACCCCACTCACATCAATGGACAGATCCTCTAGACAGAAAATCAAGAAGGCAAGAGAGGTCCTAAATGAAACAATAGAAAAGTTAGATTTAATCAACATTTTCAGGATATTACATCCAAAAAAATCAGAATATACATTCTTCTCAAGTACACATGGAACATTCTCAAGGATTGATCACATACTGGGGCACAGAGCTAACCTCAACAAATTTGAGTAGAGAAATTATTTCAAGTATCATCTCTGACCACAATGGCATGAAACTAGAAATCAACCACAGGAAAAGAAATGAGAAAAAACTAACTACATGGAGACTAAACAACATGTTACTAAAAAACCAATGGGTCAATGAGGAAATTAAGAAGGAAATAAAAAATGCCTCGAGACAAATGATAATGAAGACACAACTACTCCAAATCTATGGGATGCTGCAAAAGCAGTGCTGAGAGGGAAATTCATAGCAATACAGGCTTTCTTCATAAAATAAGAAAAATCTCAAATTGACAACTTAACCCACCACATAAATGAATTAGAAAAAGTAGAATAAACAAATCCCAAAATCAACAGAAAGAAGTAAATCATAAAGATTAGAGAGGTAATCATTAAAATAGAGATTCAAAAAACAATAGAAAAAAATCAATAAAACCAAGAGCTGGTTCTTTGAAAAAGTATACAAAATTGACAAACCTCTGGCTAGATTCACCAAGAAGAGGAGAGAAAAATAAAAACCCAAATAAACATAATAAGAAATGAAAAAGGAGAAGTCACAATGGATATTACAGAAATACAAAAAACCATGAGAGAATACTATGAACAATTGTATGCCAACAAATTTGACAACCCTAGAAGAAATGGACAACTTTATAGAGATTTACACCCTGCCGAAATTGAATCAAGAAAAAAAAAATAGATCAACTGAACACAGACTAATCACTAGAAATGAAATTGAATATGGCATAAAAACACTCCCTACAAATAAAAGTCCAGGACCAGATGGCTTCATGGGCAAATTATACCAAACATACAAAGAAGAACTTATACCCATCCTCCTTAAGCTTTTCCAAAAGGTTGAAGAAGAAGAAACACTCCCAAAGACATTCTATGATGGCACCCATCACCTTAATTCCAAAACCAGACAAAGATACCACGAAAAAAGAAAACTATAGGCCAATATCTTTGATGAATATAGATACAAAAATTCTCAACAAAATTTTAGCCAACCAAATCCAACAACATATATAAAAGATCATACACCACAATCAGGTGGGATTCATCCCAGGTGCACAAGGATAGTTCCAACATATGCAAATAAATCAATGTCATACACCATATTAACAAAAGAAAAGTCAAAAACCACATGATCATCTCAACAGATGTAGATAAAGCCTTTAACAAAGTCCAACATCCATTCATGATCAAAACTCTTACCAAAGTGGGTATAGATGGAACATACTTTAACATAATAAAAGCCACTTATGACAAACCGACAGCAAATATAATACTCAATGGAGAAAAGCTGAAAGCCTTCCCCCTAAAATCTGGAACAAGACAAGGATGTCCACTCTCACCACTGTTATTCAACATAGTATTGGAAGCCCTAGCCACAGCAATCAGACAAACAAAAGAAAGAAAAGTCATCCAAACAGGAAGAGAAGAGGTAAAATTGTCACTGTATGCAGATGATGATACTATATATAGAAAACCCCAAGGACTCAACCCAGAAATTACTTGAACTGATCAACAAATTCAGCAAAGTAGCAGGATATAAGATTAACATTCAGAAATTGATTGCATTTCTGTATACCAACAATGAAATATTAGAAAAGGAATAAAAAAATACAATATCTTTTAAAATTGCACCCCAAAAAATCAAATGCCTGGGATTAAACCTGACCAAGGAGGTGAAATCTCAGTTTTCAAAACTTCAAGTTTGTGGAGACTTCAGAATTCCATCAGAAAGATCTGGACTATATATTAGATTCCACATATAGGTGATATCATATGGTATTTGTCTTTCTTCTCCTGACTTAACTTCACTTAGAATCTCTAGTTGCATCCATGTTGCTGTAAATGGCATTATTTCATTCTCTTTTATGGCACAAATGAACCCATCTACAAAAGAGTAACAGACTCACAGACAGAGAAAGACTTGTAGTTGCCAAGGTGAGGGGTGGGGAGAGGCCTGCACTGGTAGTTTGGGGTTAGTAGATGTAAACTACTATTACATTTAGAATGGATAAGCAATGAGGAACTATATCCAGTCTCTTGGACTAGATCATGATGGAAGATAATATAATACAGGGAATATATATATATATATTAAAAGAAAAAGAAAGAAAGATCTGGACCAGAAGGGCCCACCCCTGCACCTTCACCTAGCTGGGGCTGGGCCTGAGATTTGACATAGTGTGGTTACAGCAGCCTCAGCAGAACAGTCGGTGGATGTCCTGGGGAAGCTGGAGTGGACTTCACAGGAATCCTCACAACCCTAGCTCTCAGTCCAGCTGGCTCCCAGTTGTAACAAGGCAGATTCCACAGCTGAATGACCTTCGGCAGCTGTGGTCGCCTAGAGGCTCCATCCTGTACAATTCATCAGGCAGCTGGCCAGTTCTGAGTCAACTGCTTTCTGTGTGATGAATCAGCCCTGACCCTCAAAAGGGAGGTATGTCAACACATATGGGGCCTCTAGAATGTTCATGTCCCTTCATACAGCCATCCCATTTTAATCCCACCAAGAATGCCCACTGATATTTCATCAGTGGAAAAACCAGACAAAACCCTTGCTCTCATAGCAGTTATACTTTGAATCAATATTAAAGAAACAATCAGAAATATAAACCAAAAATTATCCCAGAATATGATTACAGAAGCAAAATATTGGAAACAATCTAAATAACCAACAATGGCATACTGATTAAATAAGGTATAGGACAATCACTAGAAGTCACACAAATAACTATTTTAAAATCATGTTATACAAGAATACCTAGGGAAATTAAAGAGGATTCAAAGAAATGGAAAGATATTCCATTCTCCTGGGTTGGAAAAATTAATATTGTAAAAATGGCCATACTATCCAAAGCAATCTACAGATTCAATGCAATCCCTGTCAAATTACCCATGACATTTTTCACAGAACTAGAACAAACAATCCAAAAATTTATATAGAATCACAAAAGACCCAGAATTGCCAAGGCAATCCTGAGAAACAAAAACCAAGCAGGACGCATAACTCTCCCAGACTTCAGGCAATATTACAAAACCACAGTAATTAAGAGAGTGTGGTACTGGTACCAAAACAGACATACAAAACAATGGAACAGAAATAAACCCAGACACCTACAGTCAATTAATGTTCAACAAAGGAAGCAAGAATATAAAATGGGGAAAAGACAGTCTTTTCAGCAAGTGGTGCTGGGAAAACTGGACAGATGCATGTAAATCAATGAAACTGGAACACACCCTCACACCATGCACAAAAATAAACTCTAAATGGCTTAAAGACTTAAATATAAGACAAGACACCATCAAATTCCTAGAAGAGAACATAAGCAAAACATTCTCTGACATCAGCCTACAAATGTTTTCTCAGGTCAGTCTCCCAAAGCAACAGAAATAAAAGAAAAAATAAACCAATGGGACCTAATCAAACTGACAAGCTTTTGCACAGCAAAGGAAACCATAAAAAAAGAAACAAAAAGACAACTTACAGAGTGGGAGAAAATAGTATCAAACAATGCAACTGACAAGGGCTTAATCTCTAAAATATACAGACAATTTATACAACTCAATAGCAAAAAAGCCAACAACCCAGTGGAAAAATGGGCAAAAGACCTGAATAGGCATTTCTCACAAGATATACTGATGGCCAACAAGCATACAAAAAAATGCTCAACTTCACTGATTATTAGAGAAATGCAAATCAAAGCTACTATGAGGTACCACTTCACACAGGTCAGAATGGCCATCATTAGTAAGTCCACAGATAACAAGTGCTAGAGGGGGTGTGGAGAAAAGGGGACCCTCCTGCACTGTTGGGAATGTAAGCTGGTACAGCCACCATGGAAAACAGTACGGAGTTACCCTAGAAAACTATACATAAAACTACCATATGACCAGCAATCCCACTCTTGGGCATACATCCAGACAAATCTTTCCTTGAAAAAGACACTTGCACCTGTATGTTCATTGCAGCGCTATTCACAATAGCCAAAACATGGAAGCAACCCAAATGTCCATCCACAGATGAATGGATTAAGAAGATGTGGTACATTTACACAACAGAATGCTACTCAACCATAAAAACGAACAAAATAATGCCATTTGCAGCAACGTGTATGGGACTAGAGACTCACACCAAGTGAAGTCAGAGAAAGACAAATACCATATGTTATCACTTATATCTAGAATCTAATATATGGCACAAATGAACCTTTCCACAGAAAAGAAAATCATGGGCTTGGAGAATAGATTTGTGGTTGCCAAGGAGGAGGGGGAGGGAGTGGGATGGACTGGGAATCTAGGGTTAACAGATGCAAACTATTGCCTTCGGAATGGATAAGCAATGAGATCCTGCTGTATAGCATTGTGAGCTATATCTAGCCACTTATGATAGAGCGTGATAATGTGAGAAAAAAGAATGTAAATATGTACTGTGACTGGGTCACTTTGCTATACAGTAGAAAATTGACTGAACACTGTAAACCAGCTATAATGAAAAAATAAAAATAAAAACCATTAAAAAAAAAAAAGGAATACTTAGGAGTTCCCTGGGGCTTAGCAGGTTAAGGATTCGATATTGTCACTGCTGTGGCTCAAGACACGGCCATGGGGCAGTTTTCATCCCTGGCCTGGGAATTTCCACATGCCACAGCCAAAAACCAAAAAGCAAACAAACAAACAAACAAAAAGAATAGCTAATATACCTAATGACTGAGACAAATGTTTTCAATAGATTAAATGGAAAAAAGAAAAGATTACAAAAAGAACAGTGTGGCTCCAAAATTGTGAAAACTAATCTCTAAAATATACAAACAACTGATATAGCTCAACTGCAAAAAAACCAACAACCCCATTGAAAAATGGGCAATGGACCTGAATAGACATTTCTCCAAAGAAGATAAACAGATGGCCAACAAGCACATGAAAAAATGCTCAACATCTCTGATAATTAGAGAAATGCAAATCAAAACTACCATGAGATACCACCTCACACC